>OZ018387.1:39072651-39430482 GCA_963969525.1 Ontholestes murinus | reverse complement strand
AGACATTTCTTAGTGAAAAGTTTGGAAGTGAGTAGCGAAGTTGTCAGAGAAAGAATATTCAACGGCATATTTTCTGTGACATTTCCGTCTCATGTACATTCCAAGTTAATTTACAATCGAGTCACATGCTTAGGTACTTCACATGTTTTTTTTTATCCTCACGAGGTGGTGTCGCTTAGCGTCCCTGCACTGCGGTCTCCGTGGTCCTTTTGTGCGCCTCTGGCTGTTTTACTCCTTTTGAACTCCTGTATCTTCTAAGAAGTCCAGGAGTTTCTGCCAGGGGATATTCCTTAGCTGTTCTACAGGAAGCATGGGCTTCCCGAGTTTCGCATTGCGTTCTTGTTTGTATGCTTCGCAAGTGCACAGTAGGTGTTCGGGAGTTTCCTCTTCTTCCAGACACCCACGGTATAGGGGGCTTTTCTCAATGCCCCTCCTATGTTTGTGCTTGTTCAGGCCACAGTGTCTAGTGACTAGTCCTGTGATTTTTCTTAGTTTCAGTCTGCTCAGTCGAGACAGCTTCAACATGCTGTCAGGTACCGGACCATCTAGGAAGAGTCTTGTATGCCTCATTCCAATTTGGTTTTGCCATGCCTTTTTGTGCTCCTCTGCTAACTTGCGTCGGATTATTTCCTTTCCGGTTTCATGGGGTATACCGAAAGCGGGTTCAGGTCCTATGAATTCACCTGCTGCTCCTTGTTTAGCCAGCAAGTCGGCCCCCAAGTGTCCAATAATTCTTTGGTCCTTGGGTACCCATACTAGCTGTGTTTCTCGTGTTGTCGCCAGTGCGTCCAGTCTGTTTATGCAAGTCATGACCAGCCTGGACTGCACTATCGGTGAGGCTAGCGCTTTTATGGCTGCCTGGATATTTGTCATAATGGTAACTGGTCCTTTTTTAAGTCCCAATTCCATTAAGTGATGAGCACACCAGTCAATGACGGCTATTTCGGCCTGGAAGATAGAGGCATGCTTCTCCAGAGCAATCGCGAATTATTTGCTCCGGTTGCAGCCTCCATAGATACCAGCCCCGGTTACTTTAGTATTTTTGGCCCCGTCTATGTACCAGATGGTTCCTTTACTCGTTCCCGGGTATGTTCCATTTGTCCATTCACTCCGCTGTGGTATGATCGTTTTAAATCTGCGGGATGGGTGTACGATTTTGGTGAAATCGGACCTCATTGTTAGTGTCTCTTCTTCTTGTAGTACTTTAAATGTTGCCGATCTTGATGGCCCCATATTTAAAGTATGTCCATTTATGTGCATCCTATAGGCTGCCTGTCTAGCTTCCATCATTACAAATAAATGTAGTGGTGGTAGCGATAATATGTGTTCCATGGCTGCCGTGGGCGTTGTCCTCATTGCCCCAGTGATTAGCAGACACGCCTGTCTTTGCACTCTTTCGAGTTTTACTGCTGCACTTTTAGTTTGGGTCTTTTCTCCCCAAACGAGCGCCGCGTATGTCACTATAGGTCTTATGACCACAGTGAATAGCCATTTGGTCATACTGGGTCTCAGTCCCCATGTGCGTCCTACCATCTTTCGGGTCGCAAAAAGTCATGGCCTTTTTGCTGCTGCTCTCTAGGTGGAAGTTGAAGTTCAATCTGGTATCAAGTATGACCCCTAAATATTTTACTTCATTTTTGATCGTAACTTCCATTTCATACATACGTAGTGATTTTATGTCATTGTTTTTTCGTCGCCTAGTAAAAGGGACGATCGCCGTTTTGACCGGGTTTACAGTTAACCCTTCATTCCTGCACCATCTTTCTACGGTATTTATTGCCTTCTGCATCAAGTTTGATACAGTGAAGAAGAAGTACAGAAGGTCGTCCATGACGAGGCACCATAGGAGCGGCGAGAGAACACCTCCCTGCGGGCACCCGCCAGCGACTAACGCTTCTGCTGTTTTTCCATATAGGGTAGTCGTCACGGTCCGACTTCTGAGCATCTTGTTTACCCATTGTCGGACTTGCGGGTTAATTTCTCTTTTCTCCATTGCTGTTACTATGGAGTTGAAGGTTGTGTTGTCAAACGCCCCTTCAATATCCAGAAAGGCCCCTAACGCAACGTCTTTGCATTGTAGGGTCCTTTCGCATCTGCTCACTAGCTGGTGGATTGCTAGCTCGCATGACTTTCCCGCTTGGTAGGCATATTGTTGACGGTGTAGTGGCGAGTCCTTTAAAACTCCTTCCCGTATGTGCCTGTCTACTAGTTTTTCTAGTAGTTTTAACATAAATGATGACAAGCTGATCGGTCTGTAAGATTTAGCCTGGGCATATGAATCACGCCCTGGCTTAGGTATGAATACCACCTTTACAGTCCGCCAGCTGCTTGGGATGTATGAAAGGGCAAGGCTTGCTCTGAGGATATCACATAGTGGTTTCCTCAGCGTTGCTATCCCCTTTTGTAGCATGATAGGATATATCCTGTCAGGACCTGGTGATTTGAATGGTTTGAACGTGTTAATTCCCCACTCAACGTCACCTGGTCTGATTATCATTTTCGCTGTTTCCCAGTCCCGTTTTGGAGCCCCTGCGTTGGGCTCGCTTAGGTTCTCGGAAACAGGATTGTCAAGTATTGCAGAACCCGGGAAGTGCGTCTGCAGTAATACCTGCAGGGTCTCTTCTACCGAGTCTGTGTACTTTCCATTTTTGGTCTGCAGTGAGCCGATGTTCCCAGCATGATCTTTGCTGAGCGTCTTGAGTAGACGGGAGCTTGTGGGTTCACTTTTATGTCCCCACAGAATTTTTGCCAAGATTCCCTCTTGGCTTTTTTAATGGCATTGTTATATGCCGTGAGGGCCGTTTTGTACTGCGCCCATTCACCGTTTCTCTTGGCTGTATTAAACAGTCTTCTGGTGCGTACCTTAGCCCTATCAAGATCCTTGTTCCACCAGGTGACCCTGGTTGAGGTAGGTTTGGTAGTTCTTGGGCAGCTTGCTTCAAACGCAGTATTGATAGAGTCTGTGATGCTTTGCACCATGAGCTCTAACTCATGCGTTGTTCTCGCTACTGTTGGACAGTCTCCGATTCGGCTGGCTAGTACCTCTTTATATAGGTCCCAGTCAGTTCTCCTCGGGTTTCTGTTTTGGATTTCAGATGCTTCTTCTGATTCGATATCGAATTGTATATATCGATGTTCATATGTTAAAATTATATGTTTAATTTCCATTATGTCTGTTTGCTTTGGGAAGAATGTAATATTAACTGTTTTTCCTTCATTTAATGCTAATTTATTTATATTACACCATTCTTTGCACATACTTTGATCATTTAAGTTATCGGCTTTTGCAGTAGAGGCCATTGACGAATTGTTAATCAACACTATAGCGTCTGCAAACCATTTTGACACAAATAAGGTAAGTCGTTAATATATAACAACAACAATGGTCCAAGGATAGATCCTTGAGGAACACCAGGTTGTAAGTTGTGCTGTCTCTTATATAAATATGACTAATTAAAACGAAAGTTTCTTGGGTGCAAATTATAAAAGTAAAGTTTTCGTACAAGAACGTCATGATTAACACAGTCACTTAACCTTGCTGAGGTACAGAAATATAAAGGTTATATTCATTCCGGCTGCAAATTCCTGAATTATTTCCTCAACGATCGCAGTAATCGCATGAGTCGTTGGTTTTCTGTACAGAAATCAAACTGCACTTAATTTAATAAGTTGTTGGACTCTAGAAACTCTAACATTTGATTAAAATGTGCAGAAGATCCTCACCATATACGTTATCCCGGATGTTTTGCTTTACAATTTATGTGGTTGACGTCGTAGTCGCTCGCCCAAGGAAATTTTAATCGTTCTGCCCCTTGAGGATAAATACTTTGTAAAACGTTCGGTAAAATTGATTTACGGCGCCTCGAATTTTTCCTCTTGGTGGTGGACAATTGATTGTCTGCTGTGATGACATCGTTGGGAATTTCGTTGAATACATTGACAATTGATCTATGTTTACTTTTTATTATGTTGTCTACATCTTTGTCGGAATTTAAATTAATTATGTTATCTATAATTTGAAGTTGCATTCTTTCATTATTCTCCATTTTGTTTGTGCAACTTTCTTTGGAATTTTCTTTAAATCGATGTTTAGAGAGCCACCAGACAATACTTGTTTAGTACGCTGCTCTAACTTGACTATTGTTGGTTATGTTATGGTTTACTTTTTTGTTATTGAGTAATGTTATATGATATTTGAGTATTGATAGTTTATCTCGGCAATTATTTCACCTTTTTAGTTAAGCATTTCTGTTGGGTAATTCACCGATGTGTTTGTTTGCAATTTATTGGGGGGTTGGTATCTTCTTGTCCACTCTAACATGATGGATCCATTTCTTTAGCCCGAATATCGTCATAATCCGAACATATTTTTCTGGCTTTATCTTTGTCTTTACATGTGAGCACATGGATGTTTAGAAATGATTTATGGAACGGATTCTGGCAAAAATCACATATTTCAATGTGTAATACTGTATTATTACACTTGTTACACTGACTGATTTCACCTTAGGTTCACTATTTTCATTTAAAGTTACATTTTTTCTTTAAAATTATCTACTATGTGCTGCTCCAATATTGGCAAAACTCTTAATTTCGGAACTGCTCTGTGAACAAATGAACCGTCTAAAGGAAGCAATCGTCCAGAAGTGGCCAGCTTTGGACAATAGGAGAGGACTTGTGTTCCACCAGGACACCGCTAGGCCACACAAATCGATCATGACTAGCCAGAAGCTCCAAGAGCTTAGTAGGGATGTTCTTATGCATACACCATGTAGTCCTATAGACCTACCACCAAGAGATTACCATATCTTCTGAAAATAGCGAACAATTTTGCTAGTGAAAAATTTGCTTCATGAGAGGTTTGTGAAAATTGATTGGACCAGGAATTCTATGAGAGAGGCATAATGAAATTACCTTCAAAAATGCCACAAGTTATCGACGTATACTTGACCTAAATCGGGTCACTCTAAGTACGGTAATTAAAGCCTTCATTTTCATGCAAAAACAATGGATTTCTTTATACTACACCTTTTATTTATGAACATTTTGCTAAGATCTATAAAAGTATTTTGTTATCTACTATAAATTTTCTTAGGAACTCAAATATAGAATCTATCGGATTACTTGTGAAAAGCACGTTTACATAAAAGAATATCAAACATTGATCAGATTGAATTTAAGCTGTTTTTCATTTCAGTGAATATTTTATAAAAAAGTTATTAATAAACATAAATTATTTGGTATTGTTAATTAACGATTTAGATATTTTGAATAGAGGGGAATTCATATTGGGATGATATTGTTATTTGTTTTTTTTAATGAGTTTCGTTATTTTTTAGTCGAAATTTTATTCTAGGAAGATAAGATGGACGAGAATTGTTATTTACAAGAATTGTTGCTGAATAATCAAATAAATATAAATAATATAAAAATACTGTCATACTTTTAAGTGAAAACCCAAATGAGTCTTTTCAACATTATAAACAAGTATAAAAGAAAATTATATGTGAAATAACAAAACAAAAAAATTTTGTATTCTAACGAATAATAAACTTAAGTATACAGTTTCAATAGTTGCAATCAATTAATTATACAACAACATGTTTTTTGTTTCTTATAAAACAGTCACCATACCTCCCAAGTGGTGATTACGTCTGTAATTCACTTTTTCACAAGTATAAGGTAATTACGGTCGCCTCGTCCAATTCCCGATGCAAATTTTCCCGGAGCGCCGTAGAAGGGACTTAGACCTTTTAAAGGGAACTATGTCGTTTCAGGTGTCCACTTATATGGCCCGTGCATAAACAAACAGCGCATATTTCATTAGGGGGGAATATTCCTTCCATACGACATAACAGAACTTCCTAATAGGGATGGTCCGTATATGCAAAATCAAGATTTACTGCTCCGTGTACGAGGAAGCGGATTATCCCTAACCGGCCGCAATAATTATCCATTATTCCGAGCAATTATTGACGATTTATTTATGGTTTAATTACGCAATTACGTGTGAGGTCTTGTAACCATTGTCAGATGGATGGATTTCCTTATTTCTGAAATGTTTTCTTGAATTAATAACATACACAATAAATGTAATCACGTTTTGATGATTCAGCTTACTTATACTAAAAACATATAAGGATAATTGGTGTAAAATATATAGAATCAGGATGTTGTTTGAAATAGTTAGGAAAGAAATAAATAATAAAGGTGTTGAATTCATCTTGGAAAGAAACACATCTCATTTATTAGTAAGCAATATAACAAACTCACATAATATCATGTAAATTAATAATTTACAATATTTACTTTAAATTTACAATTTAATTAAATACCATCTAAAAACTATTCAAACGTGTGCAGCTTGTCTTTAAATAAGAGCACGTCTTCATCAGTCTTATAAAATAGTATATCTCCCATACTTTTTCTAATACTTTAACACATGTTTAAATGTAAATATCCTTTAAGAGTAATTAAAATCATCATTTAAATGATTTATAACATAAGTTTAAAAAAATTACGATAAAAAATTGAATGTTTGCATAAATTTTTATATCGTATTACGATCGGTATTTATTATAAATATGCATATTAATATTATAATATAATTAAGTATAAATAACAAATTAATTAATTTTCAACACTGTTAAACATTCCAACCTTTATGATAATCCGGCTCATATCCATCAAGCGTGTCATAAATACCCGGCCGCATTAAAGCGATTTGCCGGCAGGTTTCCTTTTCAGCTTAAATTATACATTGACAATTTGCACACGAAGGACAATCGATAATTACAAATTAATTACCAGAGATGAATTCGAGACGCTAATTGATCGGGACCTGAAAAAAATCAAGGTTCGCCCGTTCGATGAATATTAATATGAATTAGCATATATTACAGGCGGATAAATATATCATTAACGTGACATTAATTACAGCACTCCGATACTTTTTTTTTCTTCTAATTGAGAATACGAATTGGCGACACGCGAAAAGAGCTGGCGTTACGTAATTGGCCGGTCTTGAAATTCGAATGCGTACGATTGGCTTGGCGGAGAAAAATTTTGCAGACTGTATGTCGCCGTTACGGTTGCTGGTTATTTGTGCCATGGAAAATGCTTTCCATCTCGTTCTTTTTTTTCCGATATTTAGTATGTGAAGAAAGTTAATGAGACATGGCGGATTGGATTTAAAATCCGTATCGTATTAATATTGCTTGTAGTAATTAAACTTTTTCCGAAATACGCTAACATTAAGATATTATTTACAAACTACGTTTAAAAGTTCTTAATATATAAATATGAGGATGGCATCAGTCAAAATGTATAGGTCCGGTTTTAATTACTTCGTAGCTTTCGAAGAATATTTTTGGAAATAGAGAAAACAGGCAAGGATGTAGAAAGGAAATAGTTAAGTTCAAGATGCTGGAAATGTCCGAACAGCTGAATTTTAGTTGAAATAAAGCAGCCTTAAAAGGTTAATGTCGACTTGACGTTTTTGTTAGCGTTTTGTTTATTGTTTACAACATGTTTTTGTTATACACTGACGAGCACACAATTAGGGTCAATCCGTTATTTGAAGTTATTTTAGAAATTTTTAGTTTTTTACGTGATTTATCGGTTGTAACAGTTTACTAACTGATTGCTTGAACAAACAATATTATTTGGTTGTTCAAAGTTTATTAAAAGTAATGAAAATGAAAATTTTTAATTTTATATGCTAAGTAAGTAAAAAAAAGAGAGTTTAAGGACCTCAGTAGCGAGTATTCCCTCCTCTGGCAATGATAACAGCTTGCAATCGATGATTTATGCTGTGGATCAGATTTTGGATCACATTCTGCGGAAGATTTTTCCATTCCTGCACCAGTGCCGCGAAGCCCTCTAGAAGTTCTGGAGGCTGAAATATGTAAATTTTTTCGCATCTAATCTCAAACATGATCAATAATAATAATAATAATAATAATAAATTGTCTTTATTAATTAAAGAAGGTAATTAAAAACAAAGATAATATTTCATCAATAGGATTTAAATTTGGACTGCGAAGAGGCCAAAGAAATCTTGTGATTTGACACTCATCAAGATACTCAGTAACTATCTGTGCAGTGTGGGTTCGTGCGTTATCATGCATAGATGTTGCATGGTCTTCTAGAACCTCTGTCAGATACAAATGCGCAGTCAACGTTCCATTCTCGATAAAGACTAACTACGTGTGAGTGTCAAAAGATATGCCTCCCCGTGCCATAACTGATTTTTCGCCAAATGGAAGTCGCTCGGCAATACACGCTTGAGCATATCTCTCGCATTGCCGTCGTCACACTCTTACACATCTATCTGAACCCGTAAGACAGAATTACGATTCATCGAAAAACAATATGCTACTCCAAACAGGTATTGTCCAAGCCAAGTGTTCTCGTGCAAAAATTAACCTCTCAGCCAGGTGTTCACGGGAAAGCAACGGTCCAGTAGCTTTAGTTCGAGAAGATAGTCCAACAGCATGAAGGCTCCTAACTGTCCACTCACTTATGTTTACATTTCTCACTTCTTGTAGATGATTTCGAAGGGAAACTGCCGTGACTGTTCGGTTTCTCAAAACACTATAAACGAGAAAGCGGTCATCTCTAGCAGTTGTAGTCTTGTCTCGCCCTAAACCAGGTCTTCGTACCGTCGCCACACTCGTTGCACACACGACACCAACGTTTCTTGCAGTTTCGCCCTGACCGCGGACGTCTTCTAAAACCGCCACAATTCGTGCCGCAACAACAAGATTTATTGGATTGATGAGGCCGTTACTTGTTGAAACTCCATATTATCACTTAATAAAACACTGACGTAATGTAATGTAAAACGAATTTTTGAAACCTTACATTGCGTCAGTGTTTTATTAAGTGATAACAAGATTTATGCTCATTGCAAAACACTAACAATGACAACAATACCCAAACAATTTGGAACTAACAGATGACACAATAGAAACAAAAACTATGGTGTCCTTAAACTTGCTTACGTTAAAAAAAAGGATATCAAAGTAAACTTGTTCATTTTCATTATTTAGCATATCAAATTAAAATTGTTCATTACTTTTCGTCCATTTTCCTTAATTATAATTCCTTATCATTTTTAATTTTTCTCCAAAATAGCCTCAAATGACGCTTATTATTTATTAGTTTCAAAATTATTTAATAATTTTATTGATTTTTTATCTATTTGTGACGACGCCAATTTACTTTCTTTGGAAGAACTAAAAATATATATATTAGCTTTCGGGTATAATCCATTTGACATAGATAAAATTAAAAGGATAGAAAAATCATGAATATTAAATTTAGTCATAGGTCCGTAAAGAAGGCAAAATGGCTACTGTCCGCAAGTAAGTTTATTTATCAGTAAGTGTCCGATATATCAAGATTTTTAAGATCGAAAAACTTACTTTTAGAGTATTCAAATATCACATATTAATTGATGCAGGAGGAAATTACAAAATTTTAGTGTGATAAATCGATGGAAAACCAAATAATCTATCGTTTTACTAACACCTCTCTACCAAAAACATAATAATTTTTGTTTATGGTTACAATTCGGCTAAATCTTCTAATTTGCAAGTTTTTACGGTTCTAAAAAGTACCTTTTTGTAAGGTTTCGAATAAGTCGCATTGGTGTTTAGCCGCTAGCAGTAGTTGGAAAAACAGCGGTTGTGCTTATTTTTGATAATAGAAGATGAAACCTATCATGAACACCCTCGTAATAGGGTAGTAGCAGACTCCTTCTAACTAAAGTCACTCCCAATTAATAATCGCTTTTGAGACCAATGGCTATTCTAACACTGAAGCAACATGTTTGCTATGATTTGAAGGATCCGGTCGTCCTAAGTGACACTCTCCTGAAAGGAGTAGCATCACTGACCGGATTACGGCAGCTTTATGCTTTATGCTTTGAAATAATATTTGCTATCAGTAGTGACATCGTATTTCGGAAATATGATTGCCGGGAGAGGATTTCATCTAATTTACAGCTCTTTGATGTAATCTACGACACTCCGCTAATCTTCGTGTCATGGTGTCACGGTATTCCGCATATACAGCAAAGCATTCATTCGGTACGTGTCTCTTTCCATATGCTGTCGTGAAAAGCTCTATTCTGTTTTTCACAGATTATGTTGATCTCACCATGATGACGGACCACAATTTATTCAATAAAGCCTTTGTATGCCATCGTTTTTCACAAGGAAAGATGCTCGTCCAAAATGATATCGGGATATTTTATCTCGCCTTTTGTCAGAATTAATTCCTCATTAGGTATTGGGTGGATCGATTTTTCGCTTTTTTGGGCTTCGGCATGCTACAATGCATAGAAATACTCTTATCACCTTTAACCTAAAGCCGCTATTTCTTTGCCCACTTCTCGAGAGTAGCTTGCAGGGTTCTTTTACGATGAAGTGTTATACCTCTTCCACAAAGTAGAGCTGTGTCATCCAGGATCATTAACGGAGCTAGATACGGAATGTCGCATAGATGTTGTAGTGTTGGGGATAGGGAAGAGCTTTTTGTTATACGTGCACAGATTTTATGCTCGCTTAATATCGTATTTGATTTTACAGCAAAACTTTCTGTTCCGAAGAAAGTTGTGCAAGCGTCTTATCAAATAATCGAGGAAGTTAAGATGGATCATTATATAGCATAGATAGGAAAATAGCTGGGCTCAAAAATATACCTAAGAGCCAGGAACGATATTGTGGTGGTCTTCGAGGAAGACCGAACTTCAACTTTGTAGCTTTTTTTCACTAAATTACCTAACACGCAGAGCAAGTGATGGTAGCTAATGGAAGTAGCGGAGATTTACTTACTTTGATGATGCTAAGAACGGCGGTTACCTTCCATTCAGAGGTGAAACATCCTAAACGAATTACGGTATTCGCGATATTTAAGAGCGTACATTTAGTAAGTAAGGAGATCCATCCGATCCAATAACGACAAGCCGTAAACGCGCTACCAAATGTGCACTAATATAAATAATGAACTTCAACAATGCACGTGGTAAATGTGGTCGTGCTTTGTTGAAGTTCATTATTTATATTGGTGCACATTTGGTAGCGCGTTTACGGCTTCTCGTTATTGGATCGGATGGATTAACAAGGATTTCGTTTATGTTACCTGTGCGGATTAAAATGGGTGTTGGGGGTATAGTCGAGCCGCCGAAAGCTGACTGTGATACACGTTCCGTCTTTTATTTCATTCTGTCCCAATCATCGTAGGATAATGACAGACCGTGATAGATATTAATTGCTATTAGGTTCTTAGTACGAAAATGCATGAGTCACAGTCAGCTCTCGGCGTTTCGACTATAATGAAATATGCTTGTTGCATTAAGTGTTAAGATTATCGGTGTACTTCTCTATCTCTTTTTCCTCACTGTTAATCTGCTTGGTGAAATGGTCTAATATTGCTATGAAAGTCCTATTAAATCGAAACTTATCTTGTGTCCCATGGTTCTTGAATATTCGGTCAAATATAAGGAAGGTAGATTCTTTTCGACGGCTCTTATAGGTTTGTCCAGCAATAAGCAAGCGCGAATGTAACGCTTGCTTATTTGTCCGATATAAATTTTGTTGCAGAATTTGTTGCAGAGTTGTTCGATTTTACGCGAAGTGGTAAAAAATGCTTCGATGTTGTTTCCTTTTTTCTGTCGAACGTCTCATATGCGGAAGAAATGTTAGGTTTGAAAATTCTTAGAACGTATCGGTGATTTTGGTGTATAGTTTTTACTTGAGTAAGGTTTTGACTGTAAGGGGGAAGAAACCGTTTTAGACAAGAGCTATCTCGCAAGGTGGTGAGTTCTTGATTTAGGTTGGATTTGTCGGTTAGTTGTAGGAAGTTAGTTAAGAGAGTTTTGGCCACGGAACGAAGTTGGGTAGGATGAATATATGATATATATACGTTATTCCCGAGAGTTCCTTCGAAATTTCTATTGATTCATATGTCGAGGAATGGCGATCTGTTTTAATTCCATTGTGAATTTTACTTCAGGACGGATATTGTTTATATTATTTCAAATGTCTGATTGTTTCGCTAATAGGAACTTGGGTGAAAAAGAAATTTACCTCAAAACAAACTAAAATGAAAGATATTTATGTTAGAAAGTTTAATGTATTTATTTAGGTCCAGAAAGTATGATGAGTTTTTGCTACGAATATAGCTATCAAGTTGCTAAACTTGATAGCTCTACTTCATCAACTATTCCCAGCACTTCATAATGTTATGATGTTCAACGTCCCGGTATTAATCGACACAGAAACCAGCAGTCGTATAACGATAAGAATTTAATTCGTGATGTTATCCACAAAGTTGGTTCTGGGTCTGTACAGCTCAAAGTGATTAGAATGGGTAAACGCTCTAATAGACCGAGGCCAGTAAAAGTGATAAACCTTCTGCAATTGACGTTTTAAACGAAGTAAATCATGCAATGTCAACGGTATTAGGCTTAAATCGTATTTAACTCACAACCAACTATCGTATCTCAAGAATCAACAGAGGTGAAAATAATCTGACAATACAATACGTTAGCGGCATTCCCAAAATTGTGCCTATTAAAAATCAGTCTGCAAAAAAATAATTACAAATAAAGTCAACATTTACTTCAACAACGTCGGTCGCATTAAGTCAAAATTAACTAATTACGATGTGGTCGTTCTTATTGAAACCTGCCTCTCGGACGATATCTGCTGAAATGGTTATGGTGTGTTTCGTTGTGATCGATTTGTCGAATCGAGCGCTAAAACTCGCGGAGGTGGAGTCTTAACTGCGGTTAAAAATTATTTGTTACAGTTCATGATTCAGATTACATGTAAATCATTATAGCAGATTTATATAAGTCTTACCATCGATAAAAAAAGTGATAGTGATTGGTGCCCTCTACCTTCCTCTTTCGTCGGTCGAGTCTATGTTTTCACACTGTGACACGCGCAGCACCATCAATTCGGCCTGCAATAAACTGGCAGAGGCGCTTTTGGATTGCTCAATTTAATTTATGATAAACGAAAGGCTTACTCTAAATCAAGTAATGATCATTGTGTTTATTTAGTCTTCTCTGGTTTGGTTTTCCAAATCACTTGTTTTTTCACTCAGGAAACCGTGAACCTCTGCGAGCTATTTCACAACCATCTACTCTACTAGTTCTGCTTACTGCTCAACGGAGTTCAATAGTGTTAGATCGGTCAATCATAATTATAAATTTTCCATCCCACCAATTTCGGTGTTTAATGCGGTCAATGATCTAAAGATAACGCCATCTTGCGGCCCTGATAATATACCCAGTGTGTTCTTATAAAAAATGTACTTTCCCACATTATGGAAACGTAGTTTCATTCTTCCTATTTTTAAAGCTGGAAATCGTCTAGATATTGCTGGACAATATATTGGCTAAGCAGCTGCAGTGGCTAGCAAAGGGGGTTATTATTGACAAGTAGCATGGCTTTTAACCTGATAGGTCCACTGTAGCTAACCTTTTGGAGTTTCAGACGTTTGCTATTGATACCTTTTCGAGTCAATGTCAATTAGACGCTATCTAAAAAAAAAACTGGAGACTTTAAAATTCAATGATAGTATCGTACAATGGATCAGAAGTTACTTGTCGGAAAGATCGCAATGCGTCAAAATTGATAATTTTACTTCTCATGATATTGATGTAAAATCTTGTGTGACACAAGGCTCCTATATTGGTCAAATTCTTTTCAATTCCTTCAATAACGATATCTATGGAGCAGTACATCATAGCCAGTTTCTATTGTACGCGGACGACTTGAAGATATTTACTTCTATTAAAACTGTTTCCGACTGTCATGAGTTTCAAGAAGGATTGGCTTATGGCGTGTAAAATTGAACCTGCATCTTAGTTGGGAATAAAATTACATACGATTGCAAGTTGAACCTCATCGAACTCATCATTTTAAATATTACTCTAAACGCCTCTAAGTTATTAGGATTTATTAATAAAAACTCCAAAGAGTTGTCGTTGTACTCATATAAAACACATTACTGCTCTCTGGTCAGACCGAATTTGGAATACGCTTCTCAAATCTGGTGGCCTCACCAAGGTTATTTAATCAACAAACTTGAGTCAGTTGAAAGGCGATTTTTAAGAACCTTAGCATAAAGATCTGGCCTGGTCAATCGTACCTCTCAAGATCTTGCAGCTTTGAGATGCACCTATGGTATGCGTTCCTTATAGGTTAGAAGTTGTGTTACGGACATATGCATACCCTGTAAAATTTTAACCAGTAGATTTGATTGTCCTTTTCTTTTTTTACAACTTAATTTATGGTTCTAGCTGTATGATGCTGTTACTAGATAGATGAAACTGTATATGTATATATTTTGAGTAGTCCGTATATAATAGGATATTCGAGAACTTTTTCCGTAGAATTTTTATTTTTTCGCTTTTGCGTTGGAAAGACGACAGCATGATTGTAATGTGTAAATTAATCAAAATCTCGTAAAATTAATGTTTCTCATTAACTATTTAGTTTCATAATTTTAGATTATATGGTGTTTTCGGGGTATTTTGTTGAATTAGAATCGATCAATTTATAACTGCCGTCGGCTAATAAGTTATTCATTTTTGTGGTATTCAGATTTGTTAATAACTACTGTGGTGTTTAATTTATCTAATATATATTCATCGTGTCAGGTTGGGCTTCGGTGAGCGTGAAGATCTGTGCACTTAGGCCACTTCTGGCGAAATTTTCGGATGTGTCACTGAAGAGAAGACTCAATGTTGCATATGATATACTCTATTGAGATCTTGTGGGGAGCAACGGCAACGTCAATGGAGGCTTTGTCATGTGGTTCGTCGGAAAATTTGAATACAGTATTTCGGTGCTGGCATTTAAATATGTTAGTTGTAGGAACTGGTGGTGCTAGTTTGTGATTTTTCTTTTCTAAGTAGTAAGTATTGTTCAGAAAGTTTTGAAAGTGCAGACATATTTTTTTTGTTTGGATGTTGTTGGCGTTTACTTTTCACTTTGTTTTACCACAATAGACATTTATTTATAAATCAGAATTTTATTTAAGGGTAGAAGGCTTTTTAAAACCAGTGGCGTGTATCCCGATCACTCGACGGAATACATTGATATTCTTAGACAGCATAATTGTTTATCTCTATCCGAACGCAGAGAAAATTGTAGTGCAAAGTTCCTATGCAAGTTAATTTCTAATGATATTGATTCACCTCAATTATTATCTATGGTAAATATCAATACACCCCGTCTTGCATTGCGACATAACACAACCTTCTTTATACCTATCGCAAATACAAATGTATTATTAAGAGCGCCCATTACGCATTTGTGCCGTAATGCCAATCGAATATGTAAAGATATTTTTTTGTAACGATTATTATTTATTATTTTGTGTGGAAATATTTAGTTTTTATTAATGAGAATATTTTTCTTTATTTTTTGTTTTCAAAGCGTATTATTAATTGTATTTACTTATTAATTTTACAATGTTTAGGTTTAGAATTCTATACATTTTTGTTATTTGTCCTTTTATGGTATATCTGTTGGATAATAAAGATTATTATTATTATTATTAATATAGGGATAGCAACAGAAGTTTTGAACTCTTTGAAGTATTCGCTGTTGATCCACCAGGAGTTATATACTTGAAGCAGTAGGGCTTTATCGTTTGATGGGAGATATTGTATCATACTGTATGTGATTCAATCTTGATTTCTTGCTGCTAATTGCATGTTTTATTTCTGTCATGTTGAACGGTTTGGAGAGGAAATGATTCTGTCCTTATATTTCTTCTTCTGCATCTTTGGTAGGGACACTTGTGGACACAATATGGTTAAGGTATAGATCTATTAGTACGTGTGGTATGTTGTGTGATGATCCACTTAATAAGCGTGTCTTTATTCATGTTATTACAATAATTTATCCAACTTTCTTTAGCTTTGTCTTTATGGCTGCTTGTGTTTTAGCTTCTTGAAGGTTTTCCATTGTCGGATCTGGATTTGGATCGAGTTTTTCAAGGCTGATCAAATCATTGACCAGAGCACCTAGGCCTCACTAGACCCATTGTCGGTTGACAATTATATAATTTGTAGCAATGTCCTCCGTTTGTCAACTGCTAATTGACATTCTCTGTCCCACCATGCCGGTTGATATTTGCGTTCTGTCATTTTGATCCTATATATGTATCTGCAGCCTCGGTTATCGATGAAAGTAGTACCTTCAGTTTCTTCTTCCTGTTCCAATTGTCGTTCTTCAATATATTTGTGAATTTTACTAGTGTATTTGTTCCAGTCAGCATAATTAGTATTCCATATCATAGTGGAATTTTTTTATATGAAAATTGTAAATGCATTTTAGTTTCCTTAAATTCAAGTTTGCAGTATGTGTCACTTTGTTTTTAGCTGTGAATCCTGGAATCATCTTAATCTATAAAATACTGCTAGCGCAGTTATGAATGTTTGTAGATAAGATTATATATCAACTTAAATGATCTACAAAATACTGCTTGCGCAGTGGTGTATGTTTGTGTATTGAAAATATGCAAAATACTGCTTGCGCAGTGACGAATGTTTGTAGGTAAGATAAACCCAAGCAATTTTCTTCTTATGTGGAATGTTAACCGCTGTCAATTGATACATACAAACATTCGTCACTGCGCAAGCAGTATTTTGCATATTTTCAATACACAAACATCAATTTTTCTTAATTATCATATATCGATGGTCGAATCTAATGTCAAACTGCCAATTCTTAAATTTTAACTGCAATTAGTTAATAACAAAATACTGCTTGCGCAGTGGTGTATGTTTGTGTATAGAAAATATGCAAAATACTGCTTGCGCAGTGACGAATGTTTGTAGGAAAGATAAACTCAAGCAATATTTTCTTCTTATGTGGAATGTCAACCGCTGTCAATTGATACATACAAACATTCGTCACTGCGCAAGCAGTATTTTCCATATTTTCAATACACAAACATACACCACTGCGCAAGCAGTATTTTGTAGATAACTTAAGTACTCTTCATTGTTTCTTAATTATCATATATCCATGGTTGAATCTAATGTCAAACTGCCAATTCTTAAATTTTAACTGCAATTAGTTAATCGTCAAATATCAAATATCGTCTACTGCATCTTAACCTGTAAAATACTGCTTGCGCAGTTATTAATGTTTGTGGATAAGAATATATATCAACTTAAGTTATCTACAAAATACTGCTTGGGCAGTGGTGTATGCTTGTGTATTGAATATATGCAAAATACTGCTTGCGCAGTGACGAATGTTTGTATGTATCAATTGACAGCAGTTGATATTCCACAGAAGTAGAAATTACTGCTTGGGGAGTATATCTTACATACAAACATTTTTCCGTAGAATTGGAATTTTTTTGGTTTTACTATCGAGAGACGACTACATGATTTCAATGTGTAAATTAATTGAATACTCGCGAAATTAATATTTCTCATTAACATTTTTAATTCCATGATTTTAGATTATGTGTTTTCGGGGTATTTTTCTGGATCAATTTCGTCGGCTAATAAATCATTAATTTTTGGTGGTATTCAGATATGTTAATAACTATTGTGGTGTTTCATTTATCCACTATCTATTCATCGTGATTTCTATCGCTGAAGACAGGACTCAATGGATGTCAGGCGAACTTAAAAATCTATTAGTCAACAAAAAAATAGCTCACAAATGCTTCAAGGAAAGTGGTTCGTCGGATGATTATGAATTTTTTTCCAATCTTCGCCGACAATGCAAATTAGTTTCTGAGTCGCTCTATAAAAATTATTTAAAAACCATTGAATCCAAACTTATTTCAGATCCTAGTAGTTTCTGGAGGTATGCTAGGGAACAGAGAAATGAAAATAGTATTCCAATTTTAATGGAATACGAGCAATGCAAAGGCTCTGATGGTGAAGAGATAGTTAACCTTTTTGCAAATTTTTTTGCGTCCGTGTACACTATAAACAACAATCAATATACATCTAATTCAGCATACATTAGTGACACCATTAATGACCACATACTCACTATATCTAAAGAAGATGTTTTTAATCTGATTTTAAAACAAAAGATTAGTAAATGCCCTGGTCCTGATGGCATATCGACTTTTTTCTTTCTACACTGCATTTATTCTCTGTGTGGTCCTATTTATGAACTCATATCAAAATCGTTTTTACTAGGTATATTTCCAAGCAGATGGAAACTTAGCTATATAATACCAATATACAAATCTGGCCAAATTGATTTGGTAGAAAATTATCGAGGAGTTTGTCTCCAATTAATAATTCCAAAGATGTTGGATAAATTGGTCGCAGATAGGTTAGCATGGATGTCTCATCAAATAATTGCACCACAGCAATATGGCTTTGTCCCTAAAAGATCCACCGTTTCAAACTTGCTATGCTATAAACAGTACCTATCAAACGCTTTGGATAAATACTACCAGATTGATTAAATCTACACTGATTTCTCCAAGGCGTTTGATAGAGTGGACCATTCCATTCTATTGAGCAAACTGGATGCCTTAGGTTTTGATAAGTTAACATTATCTTGGATTCAATCTTTTCTGTAAAATCGTATGCAAAAGGTGCATCTTAACAATTTTACATCAAAAACAATAAATGTAACTTCGGGGGTAACTCAGGGATCTCACTGCTGATTTACAGCATGTTATAAAACACTGCAATTTCTTGATGTACGCGGATGACGTCAAAATATTCAAAAGTGTCAATTCTATAAACGATTGCAGATTAATCCAAGAAGACATTAACAGTATTAATCAATGGTGTACATTGAACAGATTATTTTTTAAACAAGTCCAAGTGTAGCTCAGTTTCATTTTGTAGACGTACTCATTGCATTGACTTTACTTATACCATTGATATGATACCACTTACGAAGAAAAACGAAATATGTGACCTAGGGGTATTGTTCGACCAGAAACTGACTTTTAATTCACACATAACAAATATTTGTGGTAAGGCATTAAGAATATAGGGATTTATATGGCGTATTGGTAAACATCTCAACGTGCATTGCATTAAAACTTTATATTGCGCCTTGGTACGCTGCCACCTAGAATATGCTTCTATTTTCTGGTCACCTTATACCTCAACGAATAAAAAAGCATTAGAGATGGTTCAGAATAAATTTCTTAGGTCAATAGAATATAAAATTGGTATTACCCACATTCAAGGCGATTATTCGAATATCAAAAATGTCTTACGGATGCATGATTTGGAGGATCGTAGATGTCTATCTGATTTCTGTGTATACACAAATTAGTTAATGGCATGTTTGATTACACTTATCTTTTAGAACAACTAGATTTTTATGTTTCTGATAATACTCGTCAATTAAGATCCAAACCAATATTCCGCGAGAAAACTTTTACGTCCAATTTTAGCGGTAACAACTCAATTTGTCGACTTATGCGTTGTGCCAACTTATTTTTTTTATGTTTTTTGTTAAGAGTATTTTTTTTCTAAATTGTAAAGTAATTTTAATTTAGAATTGGAATAATTGGTCAGAAAGCATCCAAAATGCTGATAGAATTTTATATAAGAGTAGGAGGTGAAGTTTGAGGTTACTCATCCTATTTGACTAGACGATGTTTGGTACTCTAACTTGCTTCTCGTAATATTGCTCAGTTGGTTCTGTTTAGAATGGATCGCGATGGCTTCTCATCGGATATGACATTTGGAAAATTAGGCATCTTTAAACACGTTATTTGTTCGAATTTCTTAATCTAATGCAGTGTCCTCTCCGTAGAAGCTTCAGATAGTTATGCGAAGATTATTTTTGTTCGTGGTTACATTTTGGCTTAAATTTTTGGTGTTTCTGAAAAGAACCTTCTTGCAAGTATTTGACCCAGACGCATAGATTTATTTCAAGCGGCAGATAGAATATGTAAGACATATATCCTAGTCCTTATTATCGAAATAATCAAACTTTTTAAATCTAAATATAAACTGCCTATTCCCACTATAGAACTTAGTAAACACTGCTTGGCGAATGCTCATTTTATGTTCAATTCAAACCTCTGAAAAAAATTTATAGGATTTCCTCTCTCGTCCTTTTGTTCATGGAGGATTTCGATACAATTGCATTAGAATCAGCCTCTAATACTTCCTCCCTATTGCTATGTTAGATAACATCTTCGTCATTTGGCCTTACGCTCAAAAATAAAATTTACATTGGAAATATTAACCGATTATCATTCCTCGACATATTTATCAATAAAATTTCTGACAAAATCTCATCTGAAAACCAACCCGTTTTCCATCATCTACCTGCTCAACTATATTTTATGGCTCTCTAAACTTACTTTCTATGACTAACCGAAAATCCAATCTAAATGATGAACTCACCACCCTCAAAACATCTTTTATCCATAATAGTTTCTTTTCACGTTTACTCAAGTTTACTCAAACAAAAACCACGCACATATATTTCTTCCATTTGTCAGAACTTACAAAATCTCTAAAATACAATAAAGACAGAACATCACAACCATTTTAAAACTTCGCCTAAAATAAGATAATTTCCCAAAGAACATTATGTACCTTAAAAACCAAGGACTATACAAAATCTCATGTGGAGACTCCAACAAAGTCGGAAAATACGCATAAATGTACGGCGAGGTGAACACATTAGAGACATCGAAAATAATATATATCCCTCATTATACAAGATAGAAAAGTTCACCAATAATCTCCACAAATGCGACGGCGCGGCGCCCAATGACTACCCTTCTCTTGGAAATAAAAATATATTTTAGTTTTTCTGTTTGTGGTACTACTGTTTTTTCTACTTATTTGTTAATTAATAATGGCCATAGTAACTGAAATAATGTGTTATATTATGATAATCATCAATAATAGTTTCAATGGCTATAAATAGAATATATAATCTTTTTGGAACTTTGAATTCTGCTTTAACACTAAACTTCTGGATGTATTGGCTTGGCAAGTAAGTAATTTTTATTTTTGCGTATTAATTAAAATTGTTTTTTTTAATACGAAGAAACAATATTTAATCATGATTATGCACTCCTAGAATTTTTGGGCCTATTCAGAAAAACACTGAGCCAAGTGATATTTTAAGGTCTTCGTTACTTGTAAAACTTTTACAATTTAAAATATTCTGAAAACTTAGGAATACATGGAAATCCGTTGGTGCCAGATCAGGGCTATATGGGGGATGGAACGTCACTTCCCAACCAAGCTCCAGTAATTTCCCATGAGTAGCCAAAGATGTGTGAGGTCTCGCGTTGTAATGGTGGAACACTAGCGATTTACAAATTCAGGCCATTTTTCGAATAATATTGAGTAAAGTACATCACTAACACTTACATTTTTATAATTTCATTAGAAGAAGTTAACCAAATCTCATTTTATTAGTGAAGGAATTTCCGTTTAAATAATACTTGAATTCCTAATAACACAACAGTATTTTTAACAAGATATAATCTAAATAATTATCTTGATCAAAGTTAATACAGAAATATTAATTTTTTTTATTATACATCTGTGAGCTAGAAATGCTTTTCCTCGTAGTAGATGATGATTAAATTTCGATGTATAAAATGATATCATTAAAAAAATTAATTATAAATTACAGTTGATTACAAATAATATTTCAACAAGATGATGTAACAAGATTTCGAAATTTAAATATATCTCAACTGGCGTTAATCCCGACAATAAATCTGGAAACACTCGCTCCGGTGATTCATCCAAATTATCCAAACTGCGCCGCACTTCGGACATAACCCTTTGTCGTTAATTTACTGCTATATTTACAAATCGCTGACTCTTTCTATTTACACACGGCATTACCAGCTAGCTGTCCTGCTCGCTTCTCTCCACCGGTTTGCTCAATTTTTATCAATGCGCCTCTCTATTCCTGGACGGAGGCCATCGGATAAGCAAAAGTGAGAAACGCAGAAACCCGGGTTAGTCACCACCGAAGCCGAAACGACGCAATTAATATCTAATTTCGGCTCAACACTTGCACTCTCAAGAGTTCATGTGGTTGTGCGTGTGTACGTTCTTGTATGAGTGTACGTTGGCCTTTGTCTATAACAAGTCATAAATCAGATTTTTATTTCTGTTATGGAGCTGAGTGAAACGGTGCCATTTTGCACGTGTTCTCTTGTCGTGACAAATATTCCAATGAGTTTTATGGACCTTAAAATGTGACTCTACTTGTTGTTCTCTTTTTATTTTCTTCGCGCTTTTGTCTTTAAAATTCCAAGCCAAGTTTTTGTCTTAAATTAAAATGTTAATTTTGACGTGCTATTCCTGGATATACTTTTTTGAAACAACTTCAAATCAAAAGTCCGAAAAATGGTCTATAATCGATAGTCACGACTTAATCATTAACTTTATAACCAATTATTATGTTATCAGAAATCCAGATACCAGGAAGTGTTCTTTAACGTGCTTAGATCGTTACGAAGATCTAAAGTAGCATCCCTATAGTCGAGCTGTCGAGAGCTGATTGTAACTCATGCATTTGCATGTAAGAACGGTATAGCAATTAATATCTATCTCGTTCTTTCATCATTCTAGGATAACCGGGACAGAATATAATGAAAGACGAAGAAACGTGTGTCTGATTCCTCTAATGTAGAGCGATAAGTGACAATCAGCTTTCGGCGGCTCGACTATATAAAATTCAATTGATACAAGAGTTAAAACCCCAGGATGCAAACCAAAGTAAAATTTTCCCTGGAAAATTCATTTCAAGAAGAAAAAAATGCATAATAGGGAAATTGGTCAAGAATTTGTTACACCAGATTTGTTACCTTTTTAAAGGTTTTACCCACTTTCGCATTCTTCCAACATTAAGGAAAAATTACCAGTACTTAAAATTATATTAAATATATGTTTTCGTTGCTAAAATAACTGCAGTGTCCTTAATAAAAAAAAAACTCGGGAATGTTGTCGGTCTCCACCATTCATCCATTACAAAGTTTCCCATATAATCCAGGAGAATACTATCGATGAAATTGTGCCCTGTACAAAACTTTAAACAATCTGAGAACCTTTATTAAGAAGTTTCGCTTGCCAAGTCATTACTTGCCTTGCCGCAGTCAAGATATTGTTGAATTTCTCCAATATCTTGACTGCTTAGCTGTCTCGCAAGATAGTTTTTTTTTTTAATTTTCAATATATTGAATATAAGTTTTGTAAATCATTCGTTTCAGGATATACTCGGCTTCCCGAAGGCTTATCCTGGTACGTATATACTTAAAATGACGATAAGCTTTCAGACGTCTATTTTTAAGACAAGTGATTCTTGTGATATCTCGATTAAAATACACTGGGTAGCGGGTTTAAGCTTTATTTTCGGGATTAAAATAAAAAGATTCATTCTGCATGATTCATCGGATCCATTCAATTTATATATGTCATTCAAATCATTGTCATAGTAAATGAGCTGCTTTTATCCTGAGGGATAAAGTTTGACACATTTCTGGTAATACAGTTGATGATATTCTCTAAGGGAGGGTGATACTGATCTATATTGATAATTGAATTCATAGTTTTTGGAACAACAATCTCTTCGAACTATACTAATTGATATGAATCAAGAAAATTTGCAAGTAAGGTTAATATGAGGGTTGAAGTCTTAGAATACTCTTCACCAAATGTATATTTAGGTATATTATTATCATTAATATTAGTACCAATCTTTCGACATAATTATTTAAACTAATAAAGTCAATATTTAGACTACAGGTAAGTAAATCAATATATATTTGAAACAAGTATTAAGTCTTAGTCTAAATTGTTGAATCCAGAAAAAAAAATTCGATCTTTAATTGGTTGGTTTTTTGATATTGTCACAATAATCGGAATATTTTGATATGAGATTTGATTCTTTGACATCAATTCAAAGACTCAGTTAATTTCGTACAATTACATCGGACTTTACTTATAAATCAATCAGTTTTTTTGTGCTGTAAAATTAATTTACAGTCATCCACGTCATAAAAAAGTATTATAATGGGACATGCAGTGTTATTGGTCTTGTCTAATCTTGGGGATTTTTTAAACCCTGGTTCTAGTAAAATCTTTGAGAACCTATTGAATTAAAAAACTTTGTTTTCCTTTGTAATTTCCTTTCTGAAGGAAGGTTTTAATTCAATAGTGATAACTTCACACAACTCCAATCAAACGGTGAATATTTGAGAACCTACTCGTATCACGTATAGATTTTTGGTCCGACTCATTTGGATTGTTGTTAGGAGACTTCGGCATGTTAAATGTAATCAAATTATTTTCGTGTGATTGGCCACTTAATTTAGATCATGATTTTACTACGAGTCTTGTTATTAGAGACAGTTGACGAGTTACGAGTTTCTAAATTTTGAAATAATCAAATACATAACTTCCATATTCTTCAGTAATTTGATAATTCGGCAACAGTCATTTTTAGGTCACTGATAAATTCCACTCCTATATGACTAGAGCCATTTTGCGGTCTCCCTATGGCGGACAGAAGAGAGGTGGTGCAAAAAGAGAACAAAAGACGTAAACACTGGAAAATGTCTGAGGTCTACGTCAATCAGGTGGTTGAACCCATAACGATCGATCTTAAAACATTCATGAGATTTATAACAGGTACCATTTATGAAAAATTAAGCAGCAGCATCACCCCCAAAAAGTTATAAGGTTCATGGAAGACATGGGACTGTTTGGGAAGTGATTGGTTAAGGGTAAAAGATTAGACTGCTGCAGTTCATGAGAGGCTAACACACCTCACTATAACCCTATGTAACCGGTAACCTGTAACTGATAATTGAGAAGACATATCCCAAACTAAGTGGTTGAAGAGGCCCTACAAGAATATTTCTGCAGATATTAAGGGATGTATTATTTTGTGGTAATTTTTGATAATAACCGCAAAGAGAAAGAAATTGTTTATTTTTTTTTTTTAGATTTTGGAGTCTACTATGTCGCCGGATATAGATGGAACAGAATATTAAGACGACGATTCAGGAGTGAAAGGAAATAACTCTCTTCAGAAATAGGAAAATGTAGATTAAACAAAAAGCCAGAATCTAATTTATCTATCGATCGATCCAACGCTTGATCTTAACTACAACTTTTGGCAACATAAAAAAATGGTAGACTATCAGCCCTGTCACTTGCCCTAGAAGTTGCTTTTATTCAAACGCAATATTTCAAAGCAGATCATCCCAACAATTGCACTTAAGCTGGATGTCTCCAGGACATCCCACTACGTCAAATCAAATTATTTCTGCAACATCCAGACATTTTCTCATGCAGGTGGCAGGTGACATTACCTCGCACTTTTTTTCTTATTTTACCTTTTTTTCACGTTTACTTCTTTCGCCTTATTTTATTAATTTTAATGTAGGAGCAAAAACATCTCTTAACACTTTTAATTGCTAATCAAAATAAGGCAAAATTTTTAAATTCACGTCTAAGAAATTCAGTAGTGTAGTAGGTACTTTACTTTCAGAGAGTATTAAACGCCAGAGACCGTTTAGTAAAGCCACTACAATTTCCTTCTTATAACACTTTACAGGTAGGGATCATAAAACTGACTGACTGCACGTTTCAATAAGTAATTTGTTTTGTAGTCTTCAATAAGACTCAATTCTTGTAAATTTATGAAATTTTTTCGTGTTTTTCTTATTATTAGTTAAATTTCTACAACGCAAAGGACTTTAATACATTTTTATTATTAGATTATGAGCTGAGTAAGTTGTTCGGAAATAGACTACAACAGTTTTTGTCTCGATATGTATTATGAGATCAAACAAACACCTACAAAACTTTTTCAAAAACTCAAACACAACACCGATTAATGATAGCCATATGCGAGACATTTTTTCTTCCGATGTGCAAAAATCTTAATCTCGGCAAATACCACATCACCTCCCATTTTGGCTGAAATGGCATATTCAGTTTTAGAAATTTCTTCACCTACTGTAATTTGTTCAGTTCCTTAACATTTAATACATCTACAAGCTTAACGTCGATAAATCCATTTTAGGCATAGATATACCTTTATTAAAATACGACGCAAACAAGGTCCTGATCCTCAAAACCAAATTTAGTTGATTTCCTTATAATTTCAAAAATGAAGCGCGTACATGCATCTAACTGTATGGATGGAGAAAAAAATAATAGCGGGACCAATGTCGATCCATTCCTCCGCTGTTCCAGGTGATTATTGTTTTTAGTAATTTTATAACAAAAAGGATAGTTAGTTATAATTTAATACCTATGGTTCTTTCAAATTAACAGTACAAATCGGTATAGCATCCAAGTGGAATTTTGTACTTGCTAAAGTAAATCATTCAATTCTAAACACTGATTTTTTCTAGATATTTCAACTTTGTTGTTGATATCACTATTGAATGCCTTATTAAGAATGCATGCAGCCCATTAGAAACACCTTCTAAAATTCCTTTTTCAAAATTTCATCATATTTAAAATTACTGCACCAATTTCGAAACCTCATAATCCCTTTTGACCTCACCAAATTACTGAAAAATAATGTGCAATACCACATTACAACTTTTGGACTACATGTATTTTTCAATTCACGTCATCTATCCCTTGGTATTTACCATTACATCTTGTGTTTCGAGCAAAAGCCTCTCAGCGCTCATACGGTTACTACCGTGGTTAGAACAAGGTTACTATTCCAGACCGTTATCCTTTACCTATTATTCATCATTTCACTTACAAATGTTGTGATTGTACGTTATTTTTAAAAATCGATTTGGCAAAGGCATATTACCAAATTCCAGTTTATTCAAATGATATTCCAAAGACAGCAATCATAATCCTTTAGGTGTTTTTGAATATACAAGGATGAGTTTTAGATTGAGAAGAGAGAGTTTCAAAGATTTATGATATCGGTATTACCCGGACTTTTGCTTTGCGTAAATCTACATTTTGGTCTTCAATAAATGCTTGACATCTATAACAAATGTGTTATAAGAAAAACTAAATTTTTGAAGTCACAGCGTTATTGCGGATCAAACCCCTTCAATTTTGTCTTTTTCGCAAGCCACTGTTCAAAAAACATTTCTGTGTTTTTTGGTAAGGTCATATTTAGCCATATATTTATTAAATCATGCTCAAGTATATTAGCACTACTTTATTTTCCAAATCATTTGCATCAATGAAACGTTAATATGGTACTTTCGGTGACCAGCTGTTTATTTATCAATTAAAAGATTCAAATATTTTCTTCCAGGTAGAAAATTTGTTATATTTACTGACCATAAACCTTAAATTTCTCCTATGAATTCGAGCTCTGATCGTTTTTCAGGAAGAGCATCATCGCGCAAATTGACTGCTAACCTCGAGTCGAAATTTTCTCTTAATATTACAATCTGAAGATGTTTTTTTTTTTTTGGAAAATGGACTAAATCACCAAAACTTAAATAGTTCACTTTGCCACACACCATGACGTAATTTCGTCCCAGTTTCGCTGAATATATACCCAAGATACTTAAATTCTTTCACTTGTTTAATCTGTTTTTACAACCAGCTCAAATCTTCATCCTTCCCTCTCCTTCCTACATTTACACAATGGATGTTCATTTGGTTTTTCTCACATTCAGCGTTAACCGTTTTAAAGTACCAATAATTCACATGAATCAAAAAATTTTGTAAGTAAGGTAATTGTGCGAGTTGAAGTGTTAGAATCCTTTATGCCAAATGTATATTAAAATCACCTATTAGTACAAAACTTTCGGTATCATCATTTAAAAATAAATCAACACATTGTTCTGTCAATGCGATTATATCATAGGATTCAGCGATTATCTTACTATATATCAATGTCCTTTTTGTTTTCAAGCCCCTAATATTTTGATAATACACATTTTTATCTTTAATTGGTTGGTTATTCGATTTCGGAAATTTAATAGTGAGATTTGATTAATCGACATCAATCCGAAGTTTCAATTCTTTGGGTAAAGACTTTACTTTTAAATTAATCAGTATTTTATTACCTAAAATTACTGATTGTATGCACGTTGTAAAAATATAATTTAATGTGGTGCAGAGAGTTATTCGTATTGCCTTATATTATGATTTTTTAAACCCTGGTTCTAGTAAAATTATGGAGAACTTATCACGTACAGATTTTTGGTTCGACCCATTTGGATTGTTGTTAGTACTTCGGCACATTAAATACAATCAAATTATATTCGTGTGATTTGCACTTTTCAATTTCGATCAGGATTTCAGTGTGAGTCTCGGTATTAAAGGCAGTTTAAACTCGTACCAAATAAAAAAAAAAACTTATTTAGTGATTGCATTTTTTAAAGATTTTTTTCTTGTTCGAGTCTCTGCATATTCAATTACATAACAAACATATTTTTAGGAAAACTACTTTCTACCACAGTCAGTTTATTTTAGGCCAATGATAATTGAGAAGACAGATCCCAAAGTAAAAGAGATTAAAGGGGCCTCACAAGAATGTTTCTGCAGTTAGTCACCATGACCGACCCCATGGTGTGAAGTTTGTATCCCAGTCTTTTACCATATATCTGTTTTCTTTTTTTCGACATCTGCTATTTTAGTTCAATTAATTTTGTCATTATACATATTGTTTTCGCTTTCCCTGTTCATAATAATGGATGCTTGTTCCTGTTGTAACTCCCATGCTGAAGCGCATATGTTTGTTAATTGCTGCATATGTAAGAAAAAATATAAAATTTCTTGTGTGGATATTACAAAATCTGAGGCGAGAAAGATTAACACTAAATGCGGTCTTTCGTGGACCTGCAATCATTGTAAAGCCCTTGGAGATGACATCAATGGACTAAAGGCAGCAATTGTAGCATTACAAGAAGAAATAAAATTACTAAAATCTAATTCTAGTCCAATTATGCCATCGACAGCTGCAATTACTGAAGACATTATTTTTGAAATAGCCGAACGCAATAAACGAAAAAACAATATTATTGTTTATGGACTTAAGGAATCTGTTTGTGACTCCAAACAACAACAGGTTGAACTGGATAAAAAATCAATATCTGATTTTTTGCCTGTGTTAAATATTCCTATGCCTGATTCTATCCCCATTCGCCTTGAAAAATACGATCCATCCCGATCACATAGTTGTCGCCCAATAAAAATACGACTTCCCAATGAAGAGGCTGTCAAATCCGCAATTCGAAACTGTCACAAACTTAAACAAAACGATAAATTTAAACATATTAATTTATCCTTTGATCGGACACCATCCCAAGCTGAACTCTATAGAAAAGTTAAAACTGAACTTAATCGAAGAATTTCTACCGGTGAGCGTGACCTCAAGATCAAATATATTCGGGGAATGCCTACTATAACGAAATCTTCGGAAAACTAACAATGCCCAAGATAACCAATTCGACCAAAACTCACGATTTATTTACTTCATCTTTGACTACTGATTTTGATGTAATAGCACTTACGGAAACGTGGCTCAATGACTCAATTATGGACAGTGAACTTTTTGCTTCCAGTTTCAATGTACATAGGTGTGATCGACAATTTAATAAGACGGGGCGGTCTACTGGTGGAGGGGTACTAGTTGCTGTCTCGGACCAAATTTATTCTGAAGCTGTTGACGTATCCGCTATAATTAACATTGTACCTCTTATTGATATTGTTGTATGTAAATGTATATTTAACTTACATGTATTCTATATCATAGTAATTTATATACCCCCGGATCTCTCATCTGAATTATTGTCTGCGTTTTTTGAATCATTAGAACTATTAATCATTGATAAGCAAGTCCTACTTATTGGTGATTTTAACGTACCCCAATTTAATTCTTCAATTAATGTGCTGTCACCAACACCCAAGCTTAATTCACTTTTATGTTTTATCGAGACATTAGACTTAAATCAGTGTAACTTTGTTACTAATGATAATAATAAGTTACTCGACCTTATTCTTACTAATATGTCAGCAATTATTACTGTAGAACGTGAGATGCTTCCTTTTGTCCCTGAAGATACACATCATCCAGCATTAGTTGTAAAATCAAAGTTTCACACGATAACAAAATCAACACCTTTTCCTACAAACAACAACAAATCTTATAATTTTCGTAAAGCTAATTATGTTGAATTATATAATATACTTCTTTCAGTCGATTGGTCTTTCTTGAACACGTATACTGATGTAAATGAAGCAATAACAGCATTCTACTCATTGGTATATAGTATACTTGATGCCACGGTCCCCCTTCAGGTTAGACGCAAGTCCTCTTTTCCTCCGTGGTTTACGCGCGACATTAAGAATGCCATCAAGCTTAAGGATCACTATCGTCGTAAATGGAAATCAACTAATCGATATTTTTATCTGAATGAGTACAATCGACTTAGAGCTAATATTAAGATGTTAATAAAGACTGCATATAATTTGTACTTAGCCAAAACTGAGCAGGATATTAAAAGTAATCCCAAGACCCTCTGGAATTTTGTGCATACTAGAAATGGTACTACAAGAATTCCCTCCCAAGTGAATAATGGTGGAATAACACTTAGTACGCCCATTGATATCGTTAACTCGTTTGCAGATGAGTTTTCAAATGCTTACACCCCAGCATCAAATACTACCTTTAATGAATCTTCTGAATATACTAACCCATTTAATTTTTCCCCTGTCAATGAGTCCGATATCATTATTAGTATTAATAAATTGAAAAATAATAACAATTCAGGTGACGATCAACTACCAAGTTTTTTTATCAAAGACTGTAAATATGTATTTGTTAAACCTCTGCTACAAATTTTTAATCTAGCCATTTCTACTCAGACATTCCCAGATATATGGAAACGTGCACGTTTGATTCCTGTGTATAAAAAAGGTGACCGGTCTAATATTGGTAATTATCGGCCTATCGCCATTTTATCAAACTTCGCCAAAATTCTCGAACAAATGCTATACACGTCCTTATATGGACATATAAGAACAAAAATTTCACCACATCAACATGGCTTTATGGTGGGTCGTTCTACGATTACCAATATTTCTCTTATCACACAATATATTAGCGAATCTGTGGAGAATCGTACACAATTGGATGTAATCTACACGGACTTCTCTCGTGCATTTGATTCCATTGATCATGCTACATTGCTAAACAAACTCTCATCTTTTGGGCTTAGTGGTCATACTGTTAACTTTTTAAAATCATACCTTTGCTGTCGAATAAACTATGTACACTATAATGGTTTTAAATCTTATGAATTCAATTCAACATCTGGTGTACCACGGGGCTCTAATCTGGGACCACTTTTATTCATAATTTTCATTAATGACCTTATTTCTGCATTATCCTGTTCCGTTTTGGCATATGCTGATGACTTGAAAATTTTCTCTAATGTCTCAAGTCTGACCGACTCTCTTAAGTTGCAAGATAATATGGATTTAATTTCTAGATGGTGTGATGTTAATGGATTAAGACTAAATGTTAACAAATGTGCTACCGTATCTTTTGGTCGTGTGTCGCACGTAAACTACTATTATAATATTCAGGGTTATCCTCTTGTAAAACTTCTTGAATATAAAGACTTAGGTGTACTCTTCGATACTCAAATCACTTTTGTGAAACACATAAATGCATTGTGTACATCAGCATCTAAAATGTTGGGGTTCGTCATGCGGACATGTAAATACTTTAACAACTGTGACTTAGTTAAATGTCTGTTTTCAGCATACGTCCGCAGTCAGCTTGAATACGCTTCTATAATATGGTACCCACACTATGCTTACTTATCACTACTTGTTGAAAGGGTACAGCGTCGTTGCCTTAAATTTATGAGCTTTAAAGAGGATGGAGTGTATCCTGAACGGGGTTTAGAGTATGATCAGCTGCTATTGAGGCATGGGTTTATCTCTCTCTCTGAACGTAGAGAATTACATAGTGCATCATTCTTGCATAAATTAATTCACAATCACATAGATAGCCCAGATCTCCCAGCTCGAGTTAACTTTCATGTTCCAAGAACTGCGTCTCGGTATGCTAATACATTTTTTATTCCTACTGCCAAGTCCGTTACTTTATGCAAGTCACCTATATACCACATGACTAGGAATGCGAATAAATTATACGTAGACATTTTTAGGTAGTTTTATAGAATTTATTTTTGTATTTAAGACATTTTTATTTCGTTTCTTTATATTCTAATTAAATTGATTTTGTATTTAAATTATTTTGTTACATTATAGATTTTTGTAAAATTGTAGCCGTAGTTTTATATTTATTTTGTGTTACTTTTTATACTTTTTTTGATGTAATTTAATTTGTCCTGTAATTGGTTATTCTGTTGGGCAAATAAAATATTATTATTATTATTATTATTATTATTATATAAAGGATGCATTGTTTTGTGGCAATTTTGAATGAAATTTATTTTTAATAACCACCATAATATAATACATCATTTAAGTTATTCTGCCCATTAGTGATTGACATGAAGTATAAAAACAGTGGTACCACCAATTAAAAACTAAAATATTTTTTATTGGTGCATCCAATAAAAACTAGAAAAATACTATTTGAAATTCCATTTAATTTAAAAACTGTTTTGTCTCTTAATAATATTTGATATCTTGTACGTACTGTTTCCACACAAAAAATAAAATATGAATGCGGTATGCTTATTGTGCACTCATTAATAAGTAAATCAACTTACTCAATGTTAATACTAGAGTAAAAATATAAAGTAAACACCGTAGCAGTCTCCAATCGTTATCGTAACCGTAGAACGCCTAACCGAAAACATTTTCAAGAATTGAAAGCCGTTTAAGAGGAAATGGTATCTTTAAACTCAACTTTTGCAACAGCGGCAACGTGAGATTAGTCCGAACTCCTGAATTAGAAAAAGAAATTCCAGATTACATAGAAGAAAATAATTGCTTTTTACTGATGATTGTACTTTTTCTAAAGACTGAATCATCACTTTAAGAAATTTATATAGTTGGGCGAATGAAAATCCAAAATTTTTAAAAACTTGATGATCTCAATTTTTTGCAATCAAGACTTGATGGTCATATATCCAGGCGACATTTATAAAGATTGGACGACTTCTTAGACGACGCACCTTTAAATACAAGGTGAACAATGTGGTATTTACATGATGGTGTCCTGCGCACACCACACGGGCTGTGAAAGAATTTCTGGTTGACCGTTTTCCGGGATGGTGGATCAGACGAGGAGTAGAAGCATCGATAATTATTAAATTAAATAAATAATAAATTACAACTGGCTTCAGCTAGATCTGCATTTTGAAATTAATGAAAATAATGGTTATTTGCTTAGTTTTCGTTTTCCAATTGTCATCGCCCACTGTAGTTTTACGAGCAAAAAAAGTTCCGAGCAAACAAATTTTAGGAACACCCTATATAGGATGATTTCCGCGGTTGGATTGAAGTGACCTAAGAAATTTACTTGATGTTAGTGTAGGCTTTGATGACCTTGGTCATTTGAATAATTTTATAATATTTTTTTTCTTACGAATCGTCATCATTTTCACTCTTGTATATGTGGTTAATTTTATTCTCCGAGTCATAGAAACACCCTGTATATAAAAGTTATATATAATTGGCGACCTCGATATGATCTACATAATTAACATACACACCGATTTCATGTATCCAGTGCTCGATTGCAACTGCAACCATTGTCAAAGCAGATTTTTTTTAGAATCAAAACTGTGGCTTGCTATTCAAGTTGCTTTCATTAAGATGCAACATTTCAAAGCAGAGCATCTCATTAACTGCATTTAAGCCCTACGTTTCCAGTTCAGGCCATAAATTATCTCACTAAACCACACCACTTGGAGGCCAAATCAAATTCACGGTCTAAAGTCTTTCGGCAACATCCGGATTTTTTCACATTTTCAAGTGGCAGGTAATATCACACAGAACTCTTTTTGTTACCTTATATTTCTCCCTTTTTTTCTTTTGCTTTCTTTTATTAATTTCAGTGCAGAAGCAATAATAAACATCCATTAACACTTTCAATTGCTCACTGCTCCATTCTTTATTGCGAATCCTCAATTTGAATTATTCAAATTAAGGCGGAATTTCTAAATTCACGTCCAACAGATTCAGTTCAATTCATTTTTATGTAGTCACAATCATAGGTAGCATTAGAAGTCAGAGAATTTTCAGTTAAGCTTTATAAATGCAGAGATCATTAAACGGACTACGTTATTTGGATATAGACTACAACAGTTGTTGTCCCGACAAATATAAGAAGATCAAAAACTTTCACAGCTTTTAAGAAAACTCCATCAGTTGCCCGGTACAACATGACAACCATATACTAGACATTTTTTCTGCAAAAAATCTTAATCTCCGTAAAATTTACATCACCGCTCAATTTGGCTGAAATGGCAGTTCAAGTTTTAGAAATTTCTTCACCTAATATAATTTGTTGAGTTCACACAACATTAAAATTAAATTCATCCACAAGTTCTTATGAATTAGATATTATACTAAAATCAGAAAATCAGGTTTCAGAACTATCACAAAATTTAAATTTATTAACGAACATTTTAAGCCAACGTAGATCAATTCCATTTAGTCACAACCATAGATCTTTATCAAAATACGACGCAAACAAGATCATGATCAACAAACTTTGTTGGTTTGATTATAATTTCAAAATTGAGGCGCGTAAATGCATATAGTCGTATGAATGGTGAAACAAATAACAGCGGGACAAATGTCGATCTATTCTTCCGCTGTTCCAGGTGATTATTATTTAGTGATGCTAATTGTTTAATACAAGAGACAGTGAGCTATAATTTAATACTAACATATTGTTCTTTCAAATTAACAGTACAAATCGGTATAGACGTAGCATTCAAGTGGAATTTTGTACTTGCTAATATATAGAACAATTATAAACACTATTTTCCTTCGATATTTCAACATTATTGTTGATATAACTATTGAAGGACTTATTAGGAATGCACCTAACCCATTAGTAAAGTAAAGTTTTCTAAAATTTCCTTTTCCAAAATTTCATCACATCTAAAATTATAGCATCAATTTCCAGACTTAATAACCCCGTTTGACTTTATCAAATCAGTCAAACATAATGTGAAATACCACACTTCTGGACCACATTCATCTTTCAAAGCACGTCGATTACCACTTCACAAATTTCAAAAAAGCAAAAAACGAGTTTAACAAATTGTTACAACTTGGTTTTGTCATACAGCTCTTGGGAATTGCTATTACATCTTGTGTTTCAAGCAGACAGATCTTGCTCTCATGCGGCGACTATGGTGGTTTCAACAACTGTTACTGTTCCAGATCGTTTTCTTTTACCTACAATTCTTTTGGTTGTACGTTTTCAAAAATCTATTTGGTAAAGGCATAATACTAGATTACAATTAATCCAAATGACATACCAAAAACTGCAAACACAATACCTATTAATCATTTTGAATATAAAAGTATGAGTTTTTGATTAGGAAACGCCGCTTAATAATAGTTTCAAAGATTTAATTGTAAGAGATCCGAGGGGAAGTTCACTCGGCAGAATGTTCTTCCACTCCAGCCCAGTGCTGCATTTTTAGATATTCAGAGTTGATCATACTTGCAGACTTCTAATCGCCGTTTTAACTTCATTTTGCTTCAAAGAGCATTATTTGTGCTCATTAATATATTTACTCCGATATAAACTGACTAACATTTTGCTTCTTGTATATCGACGATATTTTGATCTTCAATAAATTTATCGACTTTCATCTTTTGGTATCAAAATTAACTATAACAAATGTGTTATCCCTTTAATTTCGTATTTTCCGCAACCCACGGATCAAAAAGCATTACAGCGTATTTCTGGTAAGGTCAATTTTTACCATAGATTTATTGAATCATGCTCAAGTATTTTAGAATCACTAGACCAGCTTGCAAAACAACTCTACGCAATATAGTGGTATATTGCGTCTTCAAGTATTTACAACAGCCAAAGATGCACTGAGTAACTGTACCCAGCTTGCTTTGCCATATTCTCTTGTGGAATAGACGCAACCGACTCCGCTGCTGGCATGGTTTTGCAGCAAAAAAATTTTTCTGGAGTCTCTTGACTGCTCGCTTTATTTTGAAAATCATTTTCATCAACGATACGTTAATATGGTACTTTCGGTGGTTGGCTGTTTATTTGACAATTAAAAGATTCAAATATTATGTTCAATTTTGCGAATTTGTAATTTTTACAGGTCCATAAACCTTTGTTTTCTATTGTAAATTTGGACGCCGATTAGCACGTGAGCAAAACACATCACCGATCATCTTCATCGCCCAGTTCACCACTGACATTAGATTTGTACCAGATACCGAAAACTGCGTTACTGATACATCTTCTCGAGTCGAACTTTATTCTTTTAAATATTCAGACTTTGATTTATTACAATTTGAAGATGGTGAACTAAAATTCAGTATTAAGTTTGTACTCCTTTGATAATGAGTGTAAAAACTCGAAAGACGTGTCAGGAAACTGCCAATAAAAACATGGAACGCAACAAGTGTCATAATTTTAATAACCCTGTGAACTAAAATTCTTTTGGTAAATGGCACTACCTCACCAAAACTTATAAATAATTCACTTCGCCATGCACCAAGATACCTATTTATGTAGACGTCTCTCTCTCTATATTTACAGTCCTGAGATCCAAAATTATACAATCTCTTCATGAACTAATTCATCCCGGCGTTCGAGTAGTAAAACCTCTCGTATTATCTCATTAGCACTCCTAAATTGCGCCGCAGATGTTTGACGACATTACTCAGTTTGTTAGATCTTGCCTAAAGTGCCAGCAAATTAAAATTTACCGTCACTCTATATCACCATTGGATAAGTTTTCGGATTCTAACGATTACTTCACTGACATTCAATAAACATATTCGATCCTTTGCCTATTTGTTACAATTTCAGATACTACTTAGTTTTTACTGACTGAATTTACAAGTCCGTATCCAAAGCGTTTTTAAATTTTTAGGATTGCACGTTTGGGAATTCCGTCGACGGTCGTTACTGATTCTGATCGATAGTTAGAATACAACATTTGGAAGAACTTCTGTAAATTATTTGGTCTCATACATAACCGCCTATTATTTGCAATATAAAGGTTTAGTAGAGCGCCTCAATAGACAAATTAAATACTTAAATCTTAATGTTTTAAAAATTGTAAAGAAATTTCTCAACCCCATTAGCATTCTGATAAAATAAAGCGAAAGGTGTTAAAAATGCTGTTTTTTAAAAGGCCTTAGAGTCATTTTTTTAATAAAACTCCGAAAATTGATACGAGTTGAAGTTCAGTCGCCTTGTGCAATATTTGCAGACGTTTTTATAAAATCAGAAATAATATAAAAAATAGTTAATTAAGAATTATCTTATAAAATGTTCATAACTAAATTGTTAGCACATCCACGTACCGTAATAATATTAATGTCAATTTAATCTAGCAATTGGTATGGAATGAAATTTGTGATCGCAGATCGTCACGGCAATTTAATCCTTGTGAATAATTAATGAGTCCAGTCGTGGGCTGATGGTTTAGTCATGGTGATAATGGTCCGCCAGCAGGAAGAAGGGCAGTTCAACGACACCTAAAACCCAGTAAATATGCGCGCGGAGAACTCCCTCGTCCGGAAGATATTCAAATCGAGGGGTGGGACGTAACTCGTAACTTAATATCACCCCCGCGGTATTCGCAGTTTTCGGCTGACTTAAGATATCCATTCCGTTTTATGTTTATCTCGCGTTAATCTTATTTCAGAGTCGAGATATCATTTTATGCTCAAACGGCGTCGTTTTGAATATTTTTCAATAATACCCCGTCGTGCACCTCTAATGCTCTGTTTGTCCCGCGTATTTACTGCATCTGGTATTAGAACGACCTCGCCGCTTTGCATAACGTAATTTAATTAATTAAATAAGTCTAGGATGTCGAAAATAAAATCAACATTTCACACCCAGTCACGATATATTTGTTTATTACGAAACGGCCAAAATCGGTTCCGGTAATGGCGGAGACGTGGAGACGAAAGTGGAGATAATTGGAGGATAACGATTTGTCCAAGGAGAATTAGAAAGCATTCCACGATGGCTTATTATTTCGATTGCGAAACCATTAAAGGTTTAAGATATTACATATTTAATATTCACTCTAAAATGTTTTGGACTGCTATAAAAAAAAATGTTTTTAAACAACACACGATTGTTTAATCGAAGGAGATGTCTTATTTATATATTTTTTAATGTATTATAAAGTATAATACTTTTAATATTTAATTTTTATATGAATTATGTTTGGAGATCATAATTAATTGAGATATCATCCCTTAAAAATCTCGTGAAAAACAAGACGTTTCCTATCAATAAGGCCCCCGGGAAAATTTGCATTTTCATTTACAGCGCGTACGTGTTTGTAATGTCTATATAATAAATTTTAATAACTTAAATTTTCGAGGAAAAATGTAATATGGTCGGCAAACATTTGCTCAGCCGTTTAGTGGGATACGTTTTTAAAGGAGATCGGAGGCACTCACTTCACTCGACATGCTGCCATGTGTTCGATAAGTGGACTTCCTTGCCAAAACAATAATTCGATGGCGGTGTCCGTCCCCGTTGAACTCCAATTAAACTGCCATTTTCCAATTGTGAATCGTCCACATAAAAATATAAGAGACCCGATTATACAATGATTTATAAAGAATTTAGAGGTGGTTTTACTTCTTAAATTATTATCTTGACCAATTTTACAAAGATTTCCGTTCATTTAAAATGTTTTTAATATTAGTAAGTCAATTAATAATTTAATTACATAGATGTAACATCTTACTTCAGATACTACATAATATATAATTATAATATACACTTTAGAAAGGTAAAGTTAAACTTAGACTTTACCTTTTTAAAGTGTATATTATTATTATTATTATTAAAATTCACTTAGTTTATATCAATATTAGTGAAACATATCAAGCAAATTTTAATATTTAAACTTGCACTTAACCTTTTTTTCCTTTTTAAAACTTGCTTTCAAGTGAATCGTGAAGCTTTTATTGAATATTTAGGGACATATTTTTTTACCGTAATTGGATATTTTTATTCTTCTCTTACTTTTTAAAATATAGTAACACAATTTTGTGCATTATTAAGACACTACGTGTTACGTAAAATTTCTTAATTCTTTTAACGGAATATAAAATATAATACCAGCAGCCATCCTGCTCCGTGAGAGAGTACTACCTTATCTCTTGTCTACACCAACACCGCACCACCAATTTGGGGTTATAAGTACCCTCTCTAAACCCTAAAATAATCAGTGTTAATAACTTTCTCGGCTCAGTTTTGCTAAATAGCTAGCGCTCCCAAATTGGACCTAAATTTGGACTATTTAGCCTACTGTTTCAAACAGTGCGTGCTTAAACAAGAAACTTCACCCAGTGAAGCCAGATTCAGTGGCGAACGGACGCCCTCATCTCTCTTTACCTTCTACTTAAAGCGGTTGCCCATAAATGATGGAAGTGAGTCAAGGACCAAACAACGCCATGGCACCAGACCACGAAACATACCACAAAATATTTGGTATAGAGCAGACGGCCGAGTAACCGGCAAACACGTTTATTTGCGACAAACACAACTTTGGGCAAACAATTAAACTAAAAACACACCACGCAAATGCAGCTCAAAAGATTATGAAAATAACACTGGCGGACGAAAGCATCAGTATCCAGGAGGTCACAAAAGTGACAGCTCGCCTGTTCTTAACTGAAAGGAAGTTAAAACAACACTAATCGCCTTTCTGGATACTCCCAAAGCTCAGACCCTCCTAGGATCGACTTCACCGAGGAAGCTGGACCAGTAGTTAACTTTCGAGTTAGAAGGTGACACTTCGATGCAGCTCCCAACTAGACATACCGTTTAAAAAAAATGTCTAGGATCCAAATTCCGGTGGAAGGACACAGCGAATCAAATCGATATCGCGAGAGAATGTGGGTTTCAGCAGTGAGCTCCTGTACGCCAAATTAGCAACAATCAATGCCGAACCCTTTATACCAAGGCAGGAATGAAAGATCTAGCACGGACAAGTCGATGCTCTTTTTTACAACACAATGCGAGCACAACATCGAGACTATCTACAGCCCACCAATTGCCTCTCTGCACCAGAAAATGCCCTACTTCTAGAAAATAAGGAATAAGAGAGCACTTGGCCAGCTCTCTCTTAGGAATACGGTGGTAAGAAAACAACCCGCGAATTTAAAACTCTATTCCGCCCTCACAACAATTACTCCCCTTAATATTATTCCTCTTCGTTTTGAGCAGCTACTAACAGCTACTCGATCCACCGTTAGCTTCTTGAGCTTGCCCTTTCTTCTCTTCTTTTTCGCTCTTCTCTCTTTCTCTCTTCTTGCTTGTGGTAAGAAAGAGAGCTACAATATGCTGCCAAAACCTCCAAATACGATATCTTTGAAAGTCGGTTATTACTTAATTCCCACCAAAGATAGTGACTTGATAAAATCAGATTCTTCATTCCATTTGGGACATATAGCTTCCGACGGCTTCCATTTGGACTACGTAACGCCCTCGCTATCTTATAAACCAACGAATGCGGTTTATAAGATAGCGAGGGCGTTACGTAGTAAGGTCGGAGTAATAATTTTCGCTTACATGGACGATATCATTCTTACCTTACCTCGGGAAGCCTAGCTCATTAGGCACTACAGTTGTAGCCTTATAACCTGTATGCAACCATGCAGAGAAAACCTAGAGAAGATTGTAGGGCTCCGAACAGAACACTGCAACATGAACATGGACTACAATCTAGACCTATCTGCAGAGAGTATGAAGAGGAAGAGGAAACCGCTGAATATGTACTTCTGGACTGCTTGGTACTATGTAACCTTAATCCGCAATGGGAGAGGGATGTCTAAAGTCATCAGATATTCTAAGAGTCCCTCTTGCATCGGTCCTGACGGTTGCCAATGCTTTGGGTCGATCGTAGCAAAGAAGAGTTTTCAAATGGGAGGACGAAGAAAGGGCCTACTGGGGTCAACGTGCAGCGGACTTATCTGCACTCTCATGGAACAAATCTAATCCAACCTGCAGATCGAATACAGCTAACATTGTCTCTAATGACCTCTCCCGCGTACCAAGGAATTCCCAAGACATCGTGCTGATAGCAATAGATGTAGCCTCAAAAACGCCCCTAAAAGAACCGACCCCGAACTTCGGAAGATAATCGATGCATTCGAGTGAGGCCGTCTGGAGTAAGTCACCCCATGGACCTTGCTTTCGCAAGGATATTTTTACTGCTACAACCTGAGCAACGACGATGAAAAGCCCCTTCTAGCAATCTCTGCTGGAGATCGTGTCGTTGTCATAAAAAGTTACCATAATGACCATGGTACCTACAGAGCCGAAACAAGTTTTACAGGACCGAGTATATGTCAAACATTGCTGGCGTCGGAAAACAATGCTTTGAAGTCCTCGCCATGGATATGTTTCAGCAAAATACCCCCAGTTTAGAAACAAAGCAGAGCCTAACATCTGTGTACCTCCCGGCAGCTAATACAACGAAACTATGAACAAACAAAACCACGACCACTAGCTTGAGGAACTGCCAACCATTAGGTTCGCTATCAAAACCGCCATCTGCAAAGGAATGGGATACTCACCAACCAAAATAACGTTTTACAAGAACTTTAGGACACTACGAGGTTAGCACCAATTTAAAGACGATATTCAATCCGCCACTTACCATGTCCTCCGAAATTACGCAACAACTATTCAGATGCTTTGACTATTTCAGAAACTTACAAAAATTACGAGAAACGACGACCTAACCCAAGTTACAGTCCCGGTGATTACGTACACGTAACAACCCACCCGATAAGTTCTGCTCAAAAGAAGACGTCGAGCAAGCTCCCCCTAAATGCTTGGGATCGTACACCTTACTAAATCAAAGGGACTACATCGTACAGGATCGCTGATCCAGCTGCCCCTATCAACGTTATGAGAGTGTACATTCGTCAGCTCTTTGGCCTTATGTTAATACAGACGCTCCACCACCAGTACCCATCGAACCAATCCGGAGAAGAGGCCGATAACGGAAGCATCTGATATCTCCGTGAGTTCATGTTACCCTCATTCTTCGCTAAACCTCCATCACACTACTTGATTGGGGTTATAAGTATCCGCTCCAATTCTTGAGTATTGTTAACTCTCTTGACTCGGCTCCACTAAATCATTCCTATTAGCACTCCTGAATCGGATCTAAATTTGGACTATGTAGCCCACTGTATCGAGCAGTGCCTGTTGTAATCATTGTGTAAATGCGGTCTGTAAACGATATTTCTTCATAACAAATAAAGTATATATATATATATAAAGGATTTCAGACACTAATTTGCTTTAAGTTTCATCTATTTAATGAGGAGGACAGAGACTATCTAGTCTTATGGCATTGGACTTTGTTAGTTTACTTATTGCTTTCTTTGTTTTTGTATTAAGAATAATCTCTATATTCTCGATTTAATTAAACTCAAGTAGATCTTCTTCTTTCGTTCACATTATGGAGATATAAAGGGTGAGCCAGATACAAGTTTCTTTTTACAAATGCAATAAAATGAGCAAAATTCAATTTTTTTCTATGTATTATGGCTTTATTAGTAAGAGCAAACATTCCCATTAATTATGGAACACGACTTCGTTCAAGTGGCTACCTCGGCTAGCTTCACAAAACTGCATTCTGTCACTCTAATTTTACAAGACTGTTCCTGTTTTCGGGCTGTAGTTCACGGATTGCTTGGATGATATTGGCCTAAAGTGCTTGAATCGTTTCTGGATTTTTGGCATAACATCGGTCCTTCACGGTTTCCCGCAAAAAAAAAATCAAAAGGAGTCAAATCGCAGCTCCGAGGCGGCCATGTCAATTGGCCAAGACGGCTGATAACACGATTTGGTAATTTGGTGTGCAAAAGATCGATTAAACCAGAGGTCGGCCTAATCCATGTCTTCAATTCTAGTAAAAAAAGTAGGATAATATGGCTCTGTAACGCTCACCGTTGACCGAAACGTTGTTCCCAGCCTCATTTTCGAAGAAAAATGGTCCAATGATGTCACCACTGTCACTCTTTGTCGATTCATTGGCTTTTCGACAATAACGTGCGGCGATTTTATTCGTTAACGTAGCCGTCAAGATGAAAATGAGCCTCGTTAGAAAATATGATTTTTCGCCCAAAATTGTGACCCAATTTAAGCTTATCTAAAGCCCAAACTGCGAAGCGATTACGAAGCGTCTGGTCGTGCGCCGTCAATTGCTGAGTTAATTGGACCTTGTAAGCGAATAATCCGAGAGCTTTGTGCAGAATTCTCTCCAGGCTAGTGCGTGAAATGTTGAGCTGTTGAGATCGCCGGCGAGTTGATGTTCGTGAATTGAGTCTCGCACACTCCGCTACATACAACAGCCACATTCTCGTACGAGGACGAGGACCATGAATGTTGTCCACTAGTATACCAGTCACACAAACTTTTTGCACAAACTTGAGTACAGCAGGTGCGGTGGGTAATTCATTTGGGTCAAGACTTCTTTTCAACTTTGCAAAGAAGTTTGCAATATTTCCCAACGTTTTTCAAGAGTAAAGCGACTCATTTCGTACCGCGGAGGAACGATACTGACTTGCTGTCAAGATTTCGAGCGGAAAAAAATAACCCATGATTTAAAAAGAAACTACAAGATGGCCCACCCTTTAGGTATTTAGTCATTCATAGAATGAACCAAATTGCATTATATATTATTATTCTTTTTTTCTGTTATATTACTGTTTACCAACGAACTAGATGTATTTAGTAAACTCTCCCAACAAATAAAGCAACAATACGACTAGGTTGAAATCATTACTCTAACCTTAATTACCCGCTGGCTGGTTTTGAAGTCGATGATATGTTTGATATGCTGTTGAGAGCAATCGATTCAATGCTGGAATTGAAACTTTCACTACTGGTTTATCTGTTCGTTTCAGTAATTTATGTAATGAAACCCCTTTATAAATTGGTCGAATTTCCTTTTAAAAGATTTACAAAGGCTCAGGATAAATATAAGTCTTTAAAAATTTTAATTCTACATGTCTTACCACTTATGTTTACCGCATACTTTCAGGTTTCAGATAATGTATAACACAATTTACATGCTTAGCAGTAGAATGATTTTACTCTATGTCAGGGGTTCCCAACCTGTGGTACGCGTACCGGTACCGGTACACACATGTCAAGCTACTGGTACGCGATAAGTGAACAATATTTTGCGAAAAATCATGTGATTTTTTATACAATACATCGCCACGCCTGAGTGTTTTGTCTGTTCTTTTTCAATCCAAATACTTTCTCATTCTACGGTGATAGATAACAACGTGACTCACCTCACGTGTTTACAATAAATTTGTAAAGAACATTGGGGTATTATTATTATATCAGTTTGTGTTTATTTATGCAATATTGTAGCAGATTCTGCCTAGGCTCTAGGCAGAATCTGCATGATGCTTCTTCCACTAGGTCTATTTTGCCCATATGTTTGTTGACATTGCAGTGTCTTGTCATCAGACCTACTATTGTTTTGACCATTTTCCTGTCTTCGTTCAGAAGTTTGGTCGTGAATTTTGGTGTCTTGGTAAGTTTGTCCACCAGGGTTGGGTCTGTATTTCCACCTATTTTAATGGATCGTTTGACTGCGGTTTTGGAGATTCCGCAGGAGGGTTCCGGGCCAATTACTGATTTTGACGAGCCTTGTTTGGCCAGTGCGTCTGCTTTGCCATTCCCTGGATGTCCTCCATGTCCTGTACTAGTGGCTTAAGCCTTGCAGTGCTCGTCTTTTTGTGAAGATGGAAATTTGTGTTTTTAAAGGAATTGATTGATTGCAGCCTCCCCCTACCTTAGCCTTAATACTATAGCCCCCAAAGTGGATATGATTGTCCTTTTTGTTAGGCTGGCCCTGCCTGCCTATCAATCTTTCTATTTTTTTAGCACGAATGAAGAGAGGCAGATAGGTCTCTATAACTTTGGCGTTAGATCAGTAATTCTGCCTACCTTGAGTTGGTAGATTACCCTTACGCTTTGCCATAATTTTGGTATATATCCCCATGCTAGTCAGGCTTTGAAGATTTTTGACAGGTGTGGCACTAGTTCCTCTATGACCATTTGTAACAAAATTGGATAAATCTCATCCGGACTAGTACGGTTGGAACCTGCTGAAGGCCCATTTAATTTGAATGGGTCTTGTGACCTCCTTGGCTAAACTCTGGTGCTTTCTTTTAGGCTTTTTAGGTCTTTGACTAGGATTGTCCGGCTTGTTAACTTCTACTAGAATTGTTGAGGGTGGAAAATGGACTTTTAATAGTTTCTTGAGACTTTCCTCTCTGGTGTCAGTGTAGGATCTCTCCGGTTTCTTGAGTAAGGACTTTGTGGATTCTTGAACATGCCAGTGTAGCTAATCTCCTTACAGAACTTCCTTCACGAGTATGGAGTTTGCGGTTTTTCGTAATGAACGTGGCCTTATTGCTTATTACCAAGTAAACACTCGCCTCGTTTGTTGATGTCCGAGCTACCCCAGAGCGTATGATGCGCGTTGGCGGCGCATCCTATTATGAGTTGGAATGTCTTCTCCGCGCCCTATGCAACAATTTCGCTTAGTATACTTCGACATGATGCCTGTAACAGACTCCTCAGTTGATAATTGCGGTATAAGTGTACACTTGACCCTATCACTGTGAATTATGCATGCCCTTGGCCTTTCGGCGTATGAGCTGAGAGTTTTGTGGTGCTAGGCCCGCGACTCTCTCGGAGCAACCAAGGTTCTTGCAGGAGGGCTATATCTATGTCTTCTTTGTAGAACCTCATACACAGTTGCCTATGCGGCTTTTGCGTTTTGAAGGTTAACCTGCAGGGTTTTTATGCCTCTCCCGCTATTGAAAAGGAGGGATCTTCAGGCTCTTTCTCCATGGTACTGTCTTTATCTATTGCGACCGTCTTCTCCTTGGTCGATGGCCTCAAGAGGGGACTAATCCCGCTGGCGGAGGGTTGGCCTTTTTTGAAACAGTCCTAGCTCTACGTTTTCCCCGGTCTCGCTAGTGCCTTGGGTCTCCGCTGTTATCTTTGAGGGGGGGAGGGGGTGGGAAATCTATAATTTTTAATAAAAATTCTAAAATGATATTGTTAAATAAAACAATGCTAAAAAAATAAAAAAATCTAAGAATCTAGAAACATGCTGGATATTTCTAGAACTTTCGAAGAAATATTTGCAGTTTAAAAGATATACATCGGGAAGGTTTGGATTAAATAAAATAATAATAATAAATAATAATTGCGAAAGACAGAAAGTTTTCGGAAAAATTGAAGAAAAGGCCATTACTTGAATTTGCGCAATATTTACACTGGTACGCGACCATATTGTCTACTACATACCGGTACAACATATTCAAAAGGTTGGGAACCTCTGCTCTATGTCAATGATTTCATTGCTTAGGTATCTAAGTTTACTCGAACGAACATATTATCTCACTAAAAATACAAGAATCTCTAATTCTCGATTTGACTTATTTCTAGGCTACATTTTATTTTTTGTTGATGTTGATTGCCTTTACATTGGTTTTACTGATTTTTAATACCTTGATAAAGTATTTGAGTAAATTTACGTATTTTATTTACATTAGTTGTTGAAGAAGGTGAGATTCAAAAACACATGTTTTTTTAGTTATTATTTATGTTTGTAATAATGTTATCGACTACTGTTACGCGCGTTGCACATGTAACTCTAGCTGTTGCATTGAAAGACGCTATGAAATTTTAACAAAAATTTTTCTTCAGTTGATGTCATGTTGAAATCTCTTGCTTAAATAAGTTACATTTGATGGTATCAAAAATTTAGATGAGCATTGGAATAAATGTATTCCTCTTGTTGTTGATGAATACAGTGGAATTTATAAAAGAAATATTTTTTTAGTTAGACTGGAGACTTATTGAGTGATGAACTAGATAAGTAAGATTACTCACCAACTATAAATTCAATGTTCGTAGCAAAGATAAATAATTAAACAAATTTTAACATTAATTCTGTAAGATGTATTCTGTAAGATGTATCACAAAGTGATGGCTTTGCATTCAACTTAATGCTTAACGCTTGACTTTCTTAGAATTACTTGAAGAAAACTTTTGATCAAAATGGAAATATTCATTTAAAGTAAATGTTAATAACAATCTTCTAAATGACTTCTGGACTATTGCAAGATTTAGAACAGCAAATGTACAAAAGAATTTTATTTCTAAAACTTAAGTTGTTGCATTAAGTTAACATATTACGAAAATTGTAACACAAGTGTTCATATAGTAGTCATTGCTATAATTTTCCTTATAAACATAAGACGTTATGTATTGTAGTACATGTATTATTTTTATTTGACATACAATTTTAAGATATTTTCTGGAGAAAGCGAATTTCTTAAGAAGACACCAACGCTACTAGAAGTATAGGTTACGTCAATAAGGGCGCGTGAACTTTAAAATTGAATAAAACAAGTTGTGTGTGAGATAGAAACGAAATTTATTTTTCATTCGAAAGGGTATTCGACCCCATTAAGTATGGAAGATAACATCGTTCAAATGACCACCGCGGCTCCGTTTGGTAGCCCGAATCCGGGAGGTCCAATTTTCGATGACTCTGGAGCACATATCGGCCTCAATTTGAGCGATGGCGTTGCGTATGTTGACTTTGAGGTCATCGGTGTTTAGAGGCTTGTTGGCGTAGACCAGCGACTTGAGATAGCCCCAGAGAAAAAAGTCTAAAGGCGTTAAATCGCACGATCTCGGTGGCCAGTTGATATCGCCTCCGCGCGAGATGACCATGTCCGGAAATCCCTTGTGCAGAATGTCCATTGTGGCATAAGCTGTGTGGCACGTGGCGCCGTCCTGCTGGAACCACATGTCGTCCGTGTCCATTCATCCAGTTTAGGCCAAAAGAAGTTGGTTATCATCGACCTGTAGCGCTCCCCATTGACGGTTATGGCCGCCCCAGCTTCGTTCTCGAAAAAGTACGGACCGATGATGCCGCCACACCAAACAGTTGGCTGGTTGTTTACTGAACCAGTCGACTCGAATTTGCCCACCAATCGACGGATAGTCGACTCTACAGGCCGATCATCGCGACCGTAAAATGGGCGAAGTGCGCGGAACGTTGCTCGAACTGATGACTGATTTAATAATTTGCACGTGCTGCTCGACACTCAAACTTGCCATGGTGATTTGGGGTTATATACTGAACAAATGATAGCAACTTTGACAGCTCTACCTCGAACAACATGGCCGCACCCTTCAGGCAAACTTCGCGCGTCCCTATTGGCGGACCCTTTATTTTTAAGTAAACAACTAAATCAATAGATGGCAAGACTTCATTTGTACCTCTCTGTTTCTAGAATAGATTGATTTATTTAAATATTTCTAGAAAAATTACAAACTTGACCTCTAACAAACCTTATCGTTATCATTAAGCCATTAGTCACGCCCGATTATTAGTATTAATAAGCTAATTACGCTGACCGAACGTATAATAAAACGTTAGCTAAATTATCGCTTGTGTACAATATTTATTACTTGTATACGCTTATAATTGACATATATTAGAAATAAAGTGTAAAGTGCGCCAAGCCGTGACATTCCGGTAATTTTCCGCGTGACCTTTACAGAGAAACGAGTGCGGAAAAGTCAGGTTTTTTTTTTGCTTCTTCTCCGTATTCTCTCTCTCCATCGCTAGCGACCGTTCTATCTTTCCACTCGCTTGAATATAATTAATACGAATTCGGAATACAGCTGCAAGAGTTGTTACGAATTGGCATGATTGATGACCTTCTATCAGCGGAATATACCAGTGTATCTAAAAAAAATCATCAAAAAATTAGTTTCAAATTAAAATATAATTATTTTATTTTATTATGAATTTAAGAACATAGTGAATATAGCTTGGACTTCTACAAATAACTATAATACAACTATATTAGTTAGCAATAATACAAGGTTGTCAGGCTTTAATAGCAAATCATTGAAGATGTGCGATGGCGTAAATTTAAATATTATTAAGAAGTTGAAAAGACTAATGGTCGATGGGCAGTTGAAAAATGTATTGCGGATTTGTAATTGTACAGTAATTATTTTTATTATGTATTAATTTTTCAATAAAGATTTTTATATAAGTGTATAATATTAAGAAACTAGAATTATGAATGTATGCAAACCCTAATTAGAACTTTGCTTTACTTTTTTGCTTAATATCTATAGTATTCATAACAAATTGGAATGATCTATAGCCTCATATTAGGGGTATGTAATAACATGTCCAAAAAGTATACAAATCCTATTTTAATAGAAGGAAAAACTAGGTAGACTAATAATTTAAGATGTGCAATTTAATCATTTCTAGTCCTAATTATTTTCAAAAATAATTTTAAAAACCCACTTGACAGAGTTTTCCAAATTTGTGCAATTTTGTGCAAATTTATGATAATGACAAATATCGTAGGTTTAAGACGCCAAAATAGTTTTTTTTTATAAAACCAAGAACCTTCATAATTACCTTTGCAAAATTGTTATTTACTTATTGAGTTATTAAGTTTACAAGTCCTATTTGATATATTTTTGTGTATTAACATTAGAGGTTTCTAATACCGATAAAAACGTAACAGTTTTAACACCACTGCTTTAAATATAATTAAAGTGCATTACGAGCAATTTGACCTTGGCTAGTTGCCGCGCCGTGGCAGGCAACAACAGGCAAGCGTCAAGCAGTCTGCCCGATACACTCGCTGACTGACGTCAACGACTATACATTTTTTCATTCTCGTATTCGCTATACGCTAAACAGCTAAACAGCTGTAGCACGTAAATACAATCGCTGCTTCGCTCATGTGTGTGTGTGCGTGTGTGAGTGTGTTTGTGTGTTTGTACACCTTCGGTGGCCTCACTTTGATCTGTCGGCCAATTCAATTATACGCACAACACCGGCTCATAAATAAATAAATAAGCTAAACTATCGCTGCGATTCCGCATACTCTGCACTTAACGGACTAGAATTGCCTTTTTTACCAGGTTAATTAAGCGGCTGGCTAATCACTCACCGCTCCTTGCTAATTTACTTAATCTCAACCTTAACGATTTTTTTTGCACTCGCGAGTCGCCGAGTCTAGAAAATTACCTAGAGTCGGGTATTCCTTTATTTTCCGTCCAATTTAAAGGTAGAACAATATACAAAGTTATCTTGGCTAGTAAACTATTAGCTAATTAGATTGTAATAAAAACACCGACGTCCCAAAAATTATAGCGATAATTATTATTATGAAATATCGTTGCTAAAAACAGTATTTCATAGCACAAATGTAAAGTTTATGGCCAGGAATTGTCTAATAGGAAGAATTAAAGTAAAAACTTGTAATCAAGTATAAAAAAAATAAATATAGTTATGCAAAAAGCGACTTAATTAATTATTTTCTTGCAAATTTTCATTCGTCTCGATATTTTGTAGTTTGTAGTTCGTTAAAAAGTTGCCTACACTTTATTTTTACGATAGATAGTGTTAGTGAAAAATCTTTCTTGAAAGGTTTCAGTTTTCAAGGAAGATTTCGATTATTCAAACAAAGATCAAAGAGTTGATGTTTTAAGTTGGCTTAATTAAAATAACATAATCCTTCGGCTATCTATCTAACTGCTTCCGTTTGTTCCCCATCCGGAGATACCAACCGTTTACCTTGAAATTTACTGAAAAATTCAACATCATTAACTCGGAAGAAGTAAATATTGGTCTTACCTTCGTAACCTTATGGTTGGCCTTTGGGTTAAGACTAGGTCAAACCTAAGTACTCTAAATGGTTCTAATTCTTCTTTACTATAGTCAATTTGTTGGATCTTCCGTCCTACGTCACAAAATATCGCTTCGAGAAACGACACAAAAACATTCAGTCTGAATTCAGTAAACCAAATGCGTTAGAAAAAGAACGCACTGTAAAACGTTCGTCGTTTTTTGAAGCGATAGTTTGTGACGTACGACGGAAGATCCAACGGACGGACGATAAGTGTATTCTTGAGATTCCTTTATTATTTTTATTTTCTTCTCTTTCTTGAAACTTTCATTACATGTGCCTTTGATGTTAACATAAAATCTCAACTACTCTCGTAGATGATTTTTCTTATATACGTCCTATGACCTTCTAAAACCTCCCTCCTCTTCAAAGCTTTTACCTTTGTTTTATATATTTTTCTAATAAAATAGAATGGCTATTGTTTCCTTAAAAATTTTTTGATACAGAAAATTTAGATATTCTAATTTTAGTCATTTCTTAAATATTTTCATAATAGATTCTGTATTTCAAAAACTGCTAAAAATTTTGAACTGAATTTTATGTTATCCAGAAACTATTATATAGCTATAATTTTAAATTAATTTTGGTTATGATGTTCTCATCTCTATAAAAGCAGCCGCATTCAAGACAGCCTTTTTGGAAATTGCAATAAATTATATTTTTAAAAGAAACATCGCCTTTTAATTTACGGTTGTATATATTTAAACAAGGTTGGGAGTTATTTAGAGTACTTGAACGAATGTTCTGTTTAGCTGCACTGCACTGAGTATGTCGAACTGCTTGGTTACATTTGCATGATATAATTATTGTTCCTTTTTTTTGGCTTTAACTAACTGAAGGAAACTGCAGCATCACTCCTTCGTGATCAGTCCCAGACCATAGGTCTTTTCTAGTTGGACCTTCAAATGAAAGTATCGTTAAGAGAAAGGCAATATTCAATTTCTGCTATTAGAAAACCAATTTTGTAAATTACAACAGACCATTGAATGAAAATAATTCGATTAAATTATTATGGAACTCTTTGGATTAGCTGAAATAAGCATTTTATACTTCTTGCTGGCTTTTGAACAATGATTTTAGCATGTATGTATTATGCTACAATTTATACAATTAACTTCTCCCAATGTAAAGTCTGTTTTCAGAATGAAAAATTATAAAGCTACAGTTTCAACTTTAAACATTGAAAATAAAAGTAAAATTGATCACAAGTTATGTAGTCACAATAAGATGGTTACGTTTCAGATTCTGTTTCTTTACGAATAGACCTTTATCTCTTTGGTTAACAGCCCTTCTGGAAATTGCAAAAAATTATATTTTTAAAAGAAACATCGCCTTCTAATTTACGGTTGTTGGATTCTCATAATTTCTATTATCGTATATTTGCTTGAGAGAAATGATTCACAATCCAAATAAGTTGCTTTTGGTCTTTGAAGAAGTGTAAATGAAATCTGGTTTTATAATCAAAAAATTACTATACTATTTTTTTAATGCTCCTTTAGTTTCCTTTACCTATAATAGCAAAAACTTACATAACGTAGATGGCCACTATATTGCTTCTAATTGAGATAACAAATTCGCTCTTAGAGTTTGTTGCCTATTGAAAGATAATCAGTAATTCTTATTAAAAATTGCTCTTGAGCCTCTACAAATTTAACCGCCAAATTTGGCTCGTGTTTTTTTTATATGACAACATTTTTCTCTCCTGTCTTCTTAACGTTTAGAATTGAAAACCTCCTTTTTAAGTTGAGTAAAGTCTTAGTGTGATTATCATATAAGTGTTAAAAACAGATCAGCTTTTGGATATATCCAAAGAATGTTTAGTTGATATGTATTTACCTAATGTCTGAATCCGTTCGACTTCTTTTCTTTTTTTGGTTTAGGTGGCTTATATGAATTGAAAAATTTTATATTCGAACAATTAGTAGTAGTAGTAGTGTTTGGCTATCGACCACGTGGTCCTTCCACTATGTGTCATTTGTGTATTTGTGTGTGTGTAAATGATATTGTTACTTTAAACGATCGCCCTCGTCACTCCAAAGCACCATTAATTGTATCCCAATGGTGAATGGTACCGGTCACCTATCCAACTACTGACCCCAACCAACGTTACTGCACGCCAGTTCGGGACCCAAACCGAATGCGCCACCACCGGCGTGTATAGTATTTTTATTTGTGTATATTATGGAAGAAGAACCCCACAAACTGGCTTTCTAACGTGAGGACCGATACATCAATAGATACGGCACCCAACCAGCAGAAGAAATGGCGACGGTCACGCTTAGGACCAAACAATTTCAAGAATTATTAAGAAACACACGCGACGGCAATACGCGAGAGAAAGCAAGAATTCAGTATAAGTAGAAAGATTCTTAAACATAATCGAAGTATATAAGATTGAAAGGATTACGCATGAAGACGTAGTTCAAGGCTTTCCTTTATTATTAACGGATGATGCAGCACTTTGGTGGCAAGGAGTGCGTACAACACGTGGGTAGGTGCTATTAAGAAGTACATTCGCGCCAAGGAAGCCGGAATACGTAATCTTTCAAGAAGTGTGCGCGAAACGACAAGAACAAGGACACAATCAGAACACAGACTTCTTTATAGCCAAGATAAGGGCTGTCATAGCACGAATCATAGAGCATGTATTGTCAGAAGCCCTGCAGATCAATATGGTCTTGGGACTGCTAACAGAAGACGTCCGCACTAAAATTCGCGTGTTATTGATGCGAAAATCCAGAGACAATTCGTGTAACACGTGTAAATTAACGCCAGGACAAAACAACAAACTTGCTTTCTGCGTGATCAACATGAACACGTACGAGAGGCGCAGTCCAATCGTAAGAATAAGCATCAATGGATTCCTATGCTTAAAAACCAATTGTCTTAGCATCATTATACAATCAATCACCTTACACAGCAGGGTGTGAGGTTCAGCAGCTTTAATGGATAAATCACTTTGGCTGATGGCAAGCCACAAGAGAAGACCTTGCTAACCACAGAAGTAGTGGTAAAAATCCAAGGCCGAGCGATCAGGACAACATTCATTGTCTTATTAGAAAGCACCGACAACGTCACACTATTAGGGGTTGATATCCCTCAGAGGACCTGGTTATTTATCAATAACCCAAACAAACAGTTCGATTATGAGGAATCAGTGATCTCGCTGTTCTTCGTAGTTAACTTCAGCCAAACTAGATGCCGCTAAGAAACGCGACTCTGTGTAGACTTTTGAAAACTCAATGCTGTCATGATTCCTCCATTGGGAGGCCCACTAGCTTCTCTACAATAGATTTGCACACCGGTTATTAGCAGATCTCCGTCATGTCGGAAGATTTCATTTAACACCCCATTTGGCTTGTACAAATTTAAACGGATGCCGTTCGGTTTACGGAACGTACAATCGATATTTCAACGACTAATGGACCGGTTTGTAAGACGCCTGAAGGACGTGAACCTGTTTGCATACCTGAACGACTTGCTAGTCTAGTTCTAGACTTTTGAAGACCACTTAGAAGGTCTCCCCAAAGTAATCTAGGAACTCAGAGTGATCTCCAAAAATGAGTTTCTACCGGATTCAGATAAGGCCAGCGCTATCCAGAAAAGGGACTGGCCACAAAACGTCAATTTGTGTCGTCTCTTCAGATGTTCTTGTTGTATAGACGCTTCATACAAGACTTTGAGCGCATCTCCAAAACCTTTGAGTAATCTAACAAAGAAAAAAGTCCTTTAGCCCAAACGAATGAAGACAACAGTGCCACCCAACTTCAGGACGTCGACCTAAAGAAAATCATAGACGAACTGGAATCTGCAAGGGCTACTTAGTGGCCAATGGGGTATTATACAGATAAAACCCCCAGAGGGACCAAGAAGACGCACAACGAGTTATTCCCAAGAGAAACATTCCATTGATCCTTCACGCTTGCTATTATAACGCTACAGTAGGACACTATGGAATACGCTACAACGCATCCAGAAGGACTATTACTGGAAGGATAATGTAGGAAAGTACGTGAAGGGTTGCAGTGAGTGCCAACGCTACAAGATTACAAACTTGAAACCTGTAGGCCTACTCCACAAGCACGCTGACCGCTAATGGTTCGAAGTGTTAGCCTTCGATCTATTCGGATGAGATGACAATGGTCTTAATAGTCTTCTCAGTTGAAAGAGAAAATCGAGATACAGCTAGGAATCCTCACCAAGGATCAGTACAATCAGTGGGCCATAATGTTACCGTCGATTCGTTTCGCCATGAATTCCGCCCAATGCCACGACATTCAGTGCAGCCTTCTTTATGTTTAGAAGAGAGCTCCATTCCTTTCACCTCGCCACTCAGGATCTAAAAGCAGTCATTGAATCCGAAAATTTTGTCGCAGATACCACTCCATATCTTCTAAGGATGACGGACTTCTTGAAGGGAGCAGCTAAAACACAAGAATACCAACAGGATCTTCACAAGAAGACATCAGAAGAGCTGAGCTAGAGCGATCCCAGCTTACACTTCTGGCAATAAGGTATGGGAGATTCAACTCTAAACTGGACTTTACATCATTCTACATGCCCTGGGATACACCACCTTCGATATTGCGCCCACGGACAACCCCAAGACTCATACGTGCTGACGTCGTATACAGGTCCCACTGCAGCACTTCAGTCGATTAATCGGTTATGGCGCAGAGGACGTCCGAGGAAGAACCCCTAAGATGAATGTCAGCTTGTGGGATGGTTCGCCGGGACGCCTTTATTTGAAGAGAGGAAGATTTTAACATCCATCCGAGACGCTGGCTGGTCGAAGTTGTTTCTATCACACAGTCACCCTCGTGCTCAGCCTCCATCCCTAGAGGCGGAGTAACCCCTTGCGCCGGCCCACACCATCATCCCCGCTTAAGCGTCAAAGCTCGCGCTTGAAAGCGCTCCCAATACTGTAAATACTGATTACGGTCTTGGTGATTTAATATTGTAAACCATTTGGTGTAATACTTATTATTCTTAGTTGTGTATATCATTGAATAAGAACCCCACAATTTTTAATTTGTTATATTTTTAATATTAATTGAATTTCGCTGACCTTAATCCCTAAATATGACACAAAAAATGAATGAATCCTTTAAACACTAGATCTACATAATAATGTTATTATGTTATTAATTCTTAAATTAATTCTTAAGAGGGCATTATCGATTACAGAATACCAATTTGAGATTGACATCAACAGTGTCAAAGAACTCCTAACGTAAATTATTAAGAAGTAAAAATAGAAGAACCACGTGGTGATCCTGAATAGAATATTGGTTATGTTGCTGAGACCCCTAAAATGTGACTTTAGAATTTTTTAACAATAATGCCAAATTTAATACGAAGCAACATCAAATTGAAAGGGAAGAAGGAACAACTCGACGACAAACACGTTTAAGCCTCTGTTTCCCCATCGGAATTCAGGACTCAATATCCGTTCTTCAAGAATGCCAGAATGCCTAAGGTTTAACTGTCGAAAGATTTGTTGACATTTCCCAAAGACTCGGGATAATTTTAAATAATTATTTAGTATCTTTAGTTTTATCATTGTTACATTATTTACTATTGGCATTACTAGCTGACAAAATAATAGAAATATCAAAACGAAACTTTCATTACGAATTTAATGAACTTCATAAAAAGCTTGATGAGATAAAATTTGAGTCCCTAATTAAACAAAGGTGGTTCACAGAACCGTTTTTACAAGATTAATAATGGTTATAATAAGATTACTACCTAATCGCTAAACAACAAATTTCTTTTTTGCTGGTATCACAATAAATTCAACCTTGAGGGGTGACACTTCGTTCAACCCTATAGCTGAGGAAATGGGATAAACCAGGAACAGTTTCCTAAAAACTTTCCTTAGGTCAGCTTAGTTTTTTATAATGCCTTAATAACCATAATGTTTAATAATTTAAAAATACGAAAACATTCATTAACTCTACAATATTGAGTCTTTTTAAATCTACAAAATAAATTAGTTATTGAAACAACTACTTCTCTGATATTTAATTATCCAAAAGTAATTCATGTGTCACAAAATAGCAAAGCTATAAAGGTATTACTAGTTTGGATGTAAGGACCTAAAGGACTTTATTACATTTTAACCATCATTTTTGGTAGACACTGGAACTGAAACAAGCATTTAAGTAATATTAACGACAAGCGTTCCTAATCAATTTGCGATAGGATAAATCTAAAAGCAGTTGATTATTTCTCGTCTTTTGCTAAAAAATATAGTTGGAGATTTCCTTTTGCAGACAATGGTACCAACCTTTTGAGAGCAGATCTCTTACGTCATTTCAATTCATAATTGATTTGAATTCCGAAAAATGCATAAAATCCTTAATTCCAGTAAATAACATAAATCTATTTCCGGTTTCTTTCGAATATCCTGGGGATACCTACCTCAATCATCGAAAACAGTTTCTTATTTTATCCAACCCTTTTACTTCGGATCAAACATACGATTACTCACCACATTAAGACCGAAAGTAATCCCATATTTTTCAAACCGCGCAGTCCAGCACCTAATAAATGAAAATTGCAAAGAGACAACTTAATAACCTTTTAAATGTAGGTGACTTCAGTCCCTCAAAAAGTAGTTGTTCCTTTTTGCTCCAAATAGTTAATAAAACTGTTAAATCGAGGAGACCTTCCTGAGATTATGGAGTACTCAATGAAATAACCAAACCAGATCGCTATCCTCATTCAAAACTCCGCGCATAATTGTTAGGGATGCTTTTTTTATCAAAAATAAATTTAGTTAAAGTATATCATCAAATTCTTATCAAACCTTTTGACATAATTAACAGAGTAATATCTACGCCATTCGGACTATGAATATTTACGTTCAAAGCTTCATAGGCATCGTGACAGGTGGTCTTCCTTTTTGCTTCTTCTGTTTAAACCATATTTTAATATTTAGCAAAGACACTTGGCAACATATTGTCTACGCACACTTTTCAATAGATGACACTATTTTAGAACTATTTTAGAATCAAAATCAATTCTACGAAATTTAAATTTCTTGTGCACTTAGAGTTTATGCCATATTATCAGTTCTTCCGGTGTCACAGCTTCTACCAAGAAGCCCAAAACAAATTTTTATTGAACTTTTTCAAAAACAATTAAATAAAACTAAAATTAGAATTAAGAGGGTTCCGCAGTTCCTCTTAACCGAAACTAATATACTTGATATATATATATATATATATATATATATATATATATATATATATATATATATATATATATATATATATATATATATATATATACTTGATACTTCACTTCAAAAATTTGAACTTCATAGCATTTCTGGCTATCACAGAAAAATTAATTTGCGATTAAAGAATTAAACTAAATAAATTTACATAAACATTACATTACCTATATTTAAAAGAAGATTAATGCTACTTGTACCACTAGTATAAAAAATACATGCTATTTATATATTGGTGTTTTGTATTGGTTTAAGTAAACTTTATAATAAGCACGATTCATTTTGTCAATAGAAAGATACTAAAATAACTTATAAATATACTAACTGATCTCATGTTGAAACCTCCCTAAATTGTTCAACACACTGTAACATGTGTCAACTATTGAATTAGTAGTAGTAGTAGTAGTAGTGTTAGGCTATCGACCACGTGGTCCTTCCGCCATGTGTCATTTGTGTATTTGTGTGTGTGTAAATGAGCTTGTTACTTTAAAGGATCGCCCCCGTCACTCTAAAGCACCATTAATTGTATCCCAATGGTGAATGGTACCGGTCACCCATCCGACTACTGACCCGAATCAACGTTGCTGCACGTCAGTTCGGGGCCGTAACCGATGCGCCACCACCGGCGTGTCTATTGAATTATTAAACACGAAAAATCTGTATATTAGTTTTTGTCTTATTTTTAAAACGCCCAGATGCGCCCATTGCCAAAATCCGATCGTGACAGATGACAGATAACAGCGAAGCAGTTCATCAGCCCAGAAAAATCCCAATGCGTACACTCTTATCTATTTATATAGATTACGTGCAATTATGTAATACGTGCTGCCGCTTGTGTATGTGTGTGCTTCTAGATAAAAACCAAAAGTCAATCTGGCAGCGGCAATTAGGCCCCGGCTCCAAAAACATCTGGCAACAAACCCGAAAAAAATCGTTACCCGTTCTTAATGAATTGCGAAAGATGACGATGTTAATAATAATAATGATGTCGGAATTATTTTAGTAAACCGCGCGTATTTTCCGACCAATTAAAAGATTTGACGCAATCATTGGAAAGTCGCTATCGCGATTCGTAATTATATGTTTGCGTTGTTTTTTTTTTTGCTCTCTGAATGTATATTTTTGTTTAATTATACGTCGTTAACATTTCTACCCATTTCGTGCTAACGTGACAGTTTGTGTGTAGGTTCCATGCAAACGCACACACGTAGTTTTTATGTCATTAATAAGACATTAGTCAAATAGTTAAGTGGTATTTACGCCCCGTGAAATAAAACGACCGTGGTTGGAGTGACCACCTGTGGATAAAAATAAATGAGGTGGTTTTTTTCTCATCATTAAAATTATGAAAATAATTTTGATAATATATTAAAAGCTAACACAAGTTAAAATTTGCAACATAATAAAGACTAAAATTTAGGGTTAGCAATGATACATTATGGATAAGTTGTTACTTTCTGTTTGAAAATTGTACGTGCAGTTACCGAAACTTAAGTCAAAAAAATAAATTACGTGTTATACAAACAAAGTTATAGATGTGTTTCATTTCTATTATCTAAGTCATTATAAAACAAATTTCTTGAATATATTTAGTTCACAATTAATGTTTTTTTCTGTTTATACCAATTAACATTTGACTGGTAATTTTCATAGAGAGAGAGAGAGAGAGTGAAATAGCTTTATTGAAGATAGTAATTTCGTCTAGCTTATTTTAATATTTATCCTTACATGTCCAAAATTTTAATAAGAGTATTTATTTTTAATATACATTAACAAAACATTTAAATGTATATTAAAGTAAAATACTTGATGATAGATGTATTTTCATTTATTTTAAGTAGCACTACAAATAAATAAACTAATATATTTTTTATATTGTGTCCCATCAAATATTGACCACATAATAATTTACAAAAAAATATAAAACCCACGTCTTAATGATATGATCATTTATCATTTATTACGTGTTTTATACAATTACTTAATTAGAATTTTCTTTCCGGTTTTATAATGACCCCATAATTGAATAATTTGTGTGAATCCGCCCAGCTGCGCCATATATTTCCAGAAAGTGCACTTCATTCATCCGTGTATATATTAAATTCGAAATATTTTAATTATATCCGCGGAGTCTGTACGTGCATGTAATATTAATGTTATAATTTGTTCATAATGGCGGATGGTTTTCTCTACGGTGGAATAATAACGGGCCCAGGAGCAATTATACTCTATTAATATTAAGAAACCCAACATTTCGCTCCTCTCGCGAGCATTAATGATTCAAAATGTTATTCAAATAGATCCGGAATATGAATTATTAATGAACAATCACATGTATCATGATGATTAATGGTTGAAATGAAGAAAAAAATCATTTTAATTGAAATTTTGTAATTCCTGTTATTATTAATTGTATAATATTACCCTTGAAGAGCTCTAAATATTGGATTAATAAAGTTGTAACCTATTAAAACTGCACATTACTTTTCAATAAATATTTTCACATTGTTTTCTTCATATGATTATACAATGATTAATTAGAGTGTAGCCTCATCAGGTGGTTTATTTAATCATGCGATAATTGAAAACTATTTTAAGCATATTGCTTTAATATTTTAATAATTAAATTTTACTCCAAAAGGACTAAATTTATTTTATTATTTAAGTGTTGTTATACATTCGTATAAATTTAAATTTAAATTCAAACCTTGTCATTTATTTCAACCCGCAAAGTGTTGTATCATAATTTAAATTAAAATATCATATGTAGAATAGTAGCTTTTATTACTTATGATATTTTTTCTCATTATTTTAAATAATTTTATGTAGTTTTATATAACTAGTAATAATACGAGGGTGCTTTAGATGCAAATAAATCCTCTGACAACATCAATTTAGTAATATTATTTATTTTATATTACGTTCACATCTTGAATGATAATAAATAAAAAAACACGAATAATTAACATTTGAATCACTTCTTAATTTGTCTGAGTGGAAGCAGAAAATAAAGACATTTCTTTACTCTGAGCAATTGCAACCACTATTAAAACCTTTTGTACAAATTATTATTACGCTATAGAAATTTGTTCTTGAGTTACGTGAAGATTTATTTTATACACTTGGAAAATAAAAACACTAACACTAAGCTATTGATAATGAGTACATAGTACTCAAATTGTGAAGAAAGTGTTAGTGTTTTTATTTTCCAAGTGTATATATTATTACGCTGATCAGATCCAAAATAGATGGAAAACGGTCCGTGCCTATTGTTGACAGGGAACAATAATTAATGTTTCTATTAAGAATAAAGTTTATTAAAATACAGAAATTGAAAGAACGTGTTTAGTTTATTTAAAAATTGGTCAAAACCGTTATATGCGCAAATAACTTAAATATTGAGCTGTTATTTTACAATCATTAAAAATATTTAGAAAATATTAATAAACGTAAATAAAAAGGTAAAATTTGGTTATATTGTTAAAGGTTTGTCAGCAAAATTCTGGAATAACTTTAACCATGAAACTTCAAGGTTTGTTATATATATCAAAAAAGATTTTTATTGGTACAAAATAAATAAAAAATATTTCCATTATCTCTTTGTTCCTTCTCTCTACTAAATTTGTCAGTATTCACCCCGGCTTCATATTCCCTCATCAATTCTGCTACTTTTTTTTCTTATTCACCAGTTCTTTACAAACTTGTTCTTATTCTTGCCTATTTGTATTCCTTCCCTCTAATTATATACACTTATCCTTCTTTCACAAATTGTGCCATTATAGGTAATTCCTTTTCCCAATTTTTTTAATCTTGTATTTTAATCACCACTAATCACACATTTTACTTCTTAACGAGACCTATAATCTATTTCCTGTTGCATTTTAGAGCAGTTTTTATTAGTACAAGAATAATTCCAAATATACTCGATTCACTCCCTGTTAGTATTTAATCCTTGACAGACCTCAACCCTATATGAATTCTGTCATATACTCTCTTATTTCCACTATTATCGCATCCTTTGTTCTTTCTTTTGCGTCAGATTTGTTTCTTCCTTCAATGACCACTTGAATCTGCGCCTTCCTTTCTCCAACTCTTTATTATGTTACTACTAATTCCACAATATCCTTTGCGGTTACAGATACGGCCAAAATGTAGGTTGCCGAAGTCACAGTATGCAGGCCTCTGAAATAGGACCATTATACACCTCCAATAATGGATTAACTATGTATCCAGCCAATCCACTTCTTTGACAGAGTTGATTATTTTGCTCGGAAACAGGCCTAGAGGTCAGCCGGTTTGGACCATAATGTCCCCAGTAGGATCTTCCTTAATGTTACCAGAGCGGGAAAGTAGCACAAGATATGATTCGCCCACTCCGCTGCCTTGTTGCACCTTCTGTAGGTATTTCATTAACTGACAGTATCCAGTTAGAATACCAGTCGGGAAGTTTAAATTTGATGGATAGATTAAAACAAAATATCAATATATTAACTGTTCGTATTGTGTTTCTGGAATGAGTATAAATAGAGTCTTTCTTCCACCTTCCTTTGTGTTCTAAAATAGTCATGGCCTTGCGGTATCGTTTCCTTGGGTAATAGAGTGTGCCTTGGCCCAGGATAAAGCAATTCTGTTATCTACAGATGCCAGCATTTTTCAGTTTTCTTCTTGTATCTCCAGTTCAGTTATTTTTTGGGCACTAACAAGTAACCAGGCGGTTATTGTAGTGTTTCTGTATGTGTAAATCCAGAGAAAGAAGAGGCAATAGCGCCTCTATTATTATTATCGTTGTGGTCTCTAGGTCACCATACAACTGTTGTATATATTAGGGAAGGTGGGTGGTAGTATAGAGCCATTTAGAGGTTCTAGTTGATAGTCCCCATCATCTCCCAACGACTCTACGACACTACCAAAACGCCATACTCGCCTTCTGTACCTTGGTTTGAAGATGATTGGATTAGTTCAGTTCAGATTAAGGATGATCCTCAGATACTTTACCTGCCGAGCCAATGTTAGTGTGGTAATGAATATCATAGTAATCTTCATTCCGTCTGGTTTCTTTTTGTTAGTGAACATCACCAGCTCCTTCTTGAATTTACCAAGAAAGTGTAGTCCGTATACTATTTCTCCACTGGAATAAGAGCTCTCCGCATGAATCCACTAAGTACACCTTCATAGCGGTCTTTAAGCAGAATTGTTATGTCATCTGCCTATCCTGTGGTTTGGAAACCATATTTATAATAATAATGAGTTTAACTGCCTATTTATGTATACGACACATATAGACACGTCAGAAATACATTAACTTAATCTCGTTGATTGTTGATACACTTATATTTTGAAAATCCATTATCACTTAATATAATAATAATAACAAACTATTGATGATTTTCAACTTTTTATTTTACTCACTACATTATATTAAAACAATAATTTAAATTGTATAAAAATAAAAGTTGCAAAGATTACAAAATTAAATGAAAAATTCATTGAGGCTTCAAAATGCATTTTCGACAAAGAATGCGTGTAAAGTTTTTTTTTAAACATTTAAGTTAACTGCAATTCATCTGGTAGGGGGTTAAACATGTTTGCTCCTAGTACTGGGGGAGAAATTTTTGTGACACTCAACCCGTACTTATTTATGTAAATAATTGAGTTATTTCTAGTGTCGTGGTTGTAGATTTGTTGAGAGATGGCAAAGTGAGATTTATTTGTATATATGTATTTAGTCAATTCATAAATCAATAGACACGGCAGTATAAGTAAACCAAATTTTTTAAAGTACGGCTTGCAAGACGTCATTTCAATTTTTGAATTGCACCTAATAATTCTATTTTGAGCTATAAAGACAGATAACCAGGATTTTGATGCTCCCCCAAAACATATTCCATATTTAAGGCTAGATTGAATCATGGCATGATAATAAACTATTAGGGAGTTTCAAGTAAGTACGATTTTAGGATTCTGAATGTATAACAATATTTGTTTAGTGTTGAGACAAGAGACTTGAAATGAATAGCCCAGTCAAGGTTAGATAAGATTAAGACTTTATCTGCATTGCTTGCTTTAGAATCGTAAACCGTTTTAGAGGTACTAACAATAAGCTTGTTTCTTAGAAACCAGAATGAAAATTAGTTAATGGTATTTGCTGTTGATCAAGGTATTCAGGTCAAAAACTATCATTCTTGTTAAGGTTCCTCTGATCTCGTCTAGTATATCTTGCTATTTTGATTTAGTTTAGTTTGATTTTAGATTTTCTTCTTTTATTCTTTTATTCTTTATTGTATTTGCTTCATCCAGCAGATGTAGGTGCTTCTATATCTAATAAAAGATATTTATATAAAGGTGTCATTTATTGTCTAAGTTTTGCAGTAAAACCCTGTTTCAGTCGATAGATACCTACAAATCTAGGGAAAAATTAGCAGCGACAATTATGACAGCAATAATATGAACATTAATTATACTTCCCTGTCAACTAGTACAACGTTCAAACAATAGATGTTACCTTTATGGTAATATATTGATTAATGAATTACCTAGAGAGTTAAATACTCTAAAGTAAAACTAGTTTCTTAGCCTCCAACTGCACTACGCTGATGAGATCTAAAATGGATCGAAACCGATCCGTGGCTGTTTTTGACAGCGAACAATAATTAAAATTTCTATATCTACTGACCATTATCCTATGACCGCTTTTTTTTGTTCTCGACCTTATAAATTTTCTCAATCTTTGAAGTTTTGGCCTGATCCGTTACTTCCGGCTAATTACAGCACTGAGACAAATATCTTTCAGGTAGCATTTTAGTCAATTTCTTCTCCTGAACGTTCATGCTTATATCGTCATATCCACCTTTAACTTAATGCCAATGAAGACACAATCCACAACTTATCTGATAGCTGGTGTCAAGAATTGCGTGACACAATTTCCTGTTAGCAAGCCATTTGCATTTTTTTCCTTCACCTTTTTGTTCTTTTCGACCTTCATATTATAAATAATTTTCTTGTAGTCGATGCATACAACTACGCTGCCTGTGAATTGGTCTATCTCTACCATGGTTCGAGTTGTTTTGGTGTAAATTGTATCTTGCACTTAGATCAGCCCACCTTCATACTGTCTTCATCAGTAAGTCTGGTACTGAGGTGCTTCTATCCTAATATTTATCTTTTTCCTTTTTAATTGGATTTTCCCCAGTATTTCTTAGGGCTCTAATTATATTTCCTTCTAAAAACATAATTTTCACTAATTCCTAAAAGCTTTAAGAGTTTTTGCTTTTTCTTTCCAATAAAGTCCTTGATTTATTCTACGACTTCCTCACAGTCTGTACCGTTTGGGCATGTTCCCATATCCCTTTTAAGGTTGCCCAGTTTTGCCAAATGGTCCCCATCCACAACTCTGTGATTTTCAGTCTGAAGGCAACCTTTTTCGGCACTCCTTGAGCTCAGATAAAGGAGTACTCCTCTGAGTTATTACGCTGTCAACCTCACTCTCGCCCTTGGTTTCTCTTCATTATTACCCAATCAACACTACAATACTTATAGCGTTCATCCTTCCTGGCAGTTCTCTTCAACTACACACAGAGTCTTTTGATGGAAGTAATCGTGACAGATGTAGATAGTCCCTGTTAAGTCCTTTGTCATTTGTCATCCAATCCGGATAAAAATACTTCCTATTGGAAATTGGATATTTGGACGAAAAACTAATACTGATTCTAAGAATTATAAATTAGAATGAATTTTGTCTTGTTAAGACTACAAAACAAATTACTTATTGAAACAACTATTTCTCTGGCTAATACCTAGACAGACATTGAATGATACAAAAGTAATTTGCATGTTACAAATAGCACTAGTTTGTACGTATTTATATCTGTGAAATAAACTTAATACATTTTTATTACTACGCATTTTATTTAAAGAGTTATTATTTTCGCCCATTTTAAAAGCACACATTTCTGCATGGAACTCGAGGTCTTAAATATTCTATCATATAGTAAGTAGGTACTTTCAAAGAACCAAGATAACCACGTTGCCAAATGAAGAGAATGATCTTGACTAAAATCATACTGCTTATTGGAATAGCAAGACGCTACAGAGTACATCCTATAGTTTTAAGCAAGATTTGGGTATCAACCCATATATTTAATGTATTAGGAGAAAAACTCATATTACCAGGAACTTATTTCATTTATTGGATTTAGTTACAATATTTGATTAGGATATGTAGGGTTTTTCCAAATAATTATACAACGACGACGAAGTTATTTTCGTTTCGCTTCAATACATATTTGCAGATTTAAAGTAACTCCCTGACCAGCTATATTCTAATTAATATTTGTTTGTTTTAGATTAAGAATATAAATTAATTTAGAACACCGCAACTTAATTATCTCGACCGGTAATAATTGACCAGCATGAGCATTAATTTATGGGAAATTTTGTAATTATATATCTAAATTTGCTAGTCATGGGAATTTTTCGAGAATGTCCCAGATCGACCTATTATATAAATTAGCAAGAAAATTGTTGTTAACGGTGTAATTGAAACCCCATTAAGCTGTTTTTGCGTGCGGAATTAATTGGAAATTTTCCATAGCGGAGGAAACATAAGAATAAGGTCGTCCATTAATGTGCAGTGTGGGAATTCCGCTACTGAAAAACAGCAATTGATTTTATGCCAAATCACTGAATTGATTGGAAAATTTATTTTATTAATTAGTGAATGACTTTATTAAGGAAATATAACCAATAATAAAATCGGTTATTTTCTATATTTGATTACAAAACAGGAAATTATTATATATCACAACCAATTAATTACTTAATGCTATTTCTACAATTCCAAACATAACCTGTAACAACATGTCTTCCTCGACCATAAACCAACAACACACGCAAGTTTCCTCATAACTAATCGCATACAGATCGCACAGCTTTTTATCCTCATCCTGCCTGTTGTGCACCTGTACACGGTAAAGCGTGAGAATTCGAAAAATCCTCACTCGATCCCGGCAACTGCACAGACACGTTAATCAGTTGTAACGATAAATGTCTTCATAATATTTTATGCCAATTTTAATTACGGACTAAGCGTACGGTACTAAATGTATTAAATGCTAGTTATAATTTACGGCCAGATTACGTGTGTACGTATGTGCTCCACATATCATATCTGAGGCAGTAAAATAAACAGTAATTGATTTCAACCACTAGTTCACGCCCGTAATTGTGTAATTACGGCTGGCCGCCATAAAATAAATATTCGTTTTCGACTATTTTTGGCTTAAAAATAAAAGTAAAAATCATGTTTTGTAGAAGTAATTAAATAAATTTATAATACATTAGATAAAATATGTTGACCACTTTTAATTGCTTCATGATTTCTGATGAATATATGTTTTCTAAGATCATATTTGATGTCGCTATTAGCTAGAAGTTCTCATCTGAATGTTAGGTATGATGTCGAGCTATATATCGAAGAATTGTTATGCTAGTTTGAATATTTTCTTCCAACTTTCAAAGCTATCTGCATTTACAAATCTCGGGTTTCCTCTTGATTGGATTTATAGCAGGATAAAAGACTAGAGTAAAGCTAATGAACACATCTTTACTATACCTGCTAGAACCAGTGTATTTCTTATTAAGTCAGTGTACTAATAAATAGGGTTATATTGTTCCTGATTATTAAAATCTTAAGAATACTACCTCGATCATGCTCTTCCTATAATATTTTGTAAGTAAAATAATAATATCTGAAGGTTATCTTTCTTATGATTATTATCCAAATTTTCTTCTCTGTTCTTTTTGAAAGCGGGCAAAACCTTCTGTTAATGGTTTGCGTTTGTAAATGACCTGAAAGTATAATTGACGGGGTTTTACTTCTTATATTTTTTGTAATATAGCACATAGTTTTCGAGATCTCATCTAATAACGAGCTAGTAATATGTGCAGCTAATTTTATGTTTTAATCATCTTTGCAAGATTTCCCTTCTTTGGAATAATGATTTAGGGCGCTTTAATATTTGTATATGGTGAGTCATGGTACATTATCCATTGATTTGCAATGCGACTCGGTTTGTCCACTAGGTTATCTCCTCGGGGTGATGTGATTCGACGGTATTAATCAACAACTGGATTTCCTCTTTCTTACGACGTTCTTGGTGCAGGATCAACTCGATATTTATGTCACTGACATGCGGTCTATAGAGAAAATAATTTAGTTTGCTGATCATTATGTTGAATTGTTGCAACCGAAGAGCGTATTTTGCAAGACGACTGCTCGAAGGCTGGCGAGGATACTAGCTAAACTAGATTTTATTTTACAATTCTTGAACGGCCCATATTACTTCTAGCGCTTTTCTTTTTATAGTATTGTAGTTTGCTTTGTTACGGAGGCAATTAGTATATTTTTAGAAATTTCGTAGTTTTTGGGTGGATTAATGATATCTTCTAAGTATTTAATTAAAATGCAGGAATATTGATATTTTTATCAGCTTATACAGGTTGTCTAGGTAAAATTCTCTGTTTTCATATAACCAATCAAATAAAATGCCATCCCATTGTAATAAGGAAGCCCGAAAAGCTGCTTAATGAACTGATACACATATTAACGGACTAGAGGACGAAATTGAAATATATATGCCTTTATATGTTTATTGATATATGCTGTAGCACCAAATGCTAATCATTAGTCCATTCAGATGATGTTACAAGATCATCTATGTTTTGATTGTTGATTTTTGTCTTCAACATAAGGCTAATGAGAAGGGGCAAATAAGCACCTATAAGAGATGTAGCTAAGATTTTAACGAAAAAAAAAAAAAAAAACAGCCAAACTAGGATCAAAAATCACAGATCATAGTAGACGAACCACTGACGTGTTGTCTTCTAAAGTTCTGTGCTGAAGTAAAAATGGCAAGATAACACTATTTTATATTATAAAATTACAAGATCACAGAAAACTAAGTTTATAATATTTAAATAATTATGTATAAAAATACATTCGGATTAATATGAACTAATTTAAAAACTCTGATATTAAATAATGACAACCATGAATAATTTAACAAAAACGTTTACTTTGTTGATATCACACTTTATTTTCAAATGACTCTAGTTTCAATCATTAACAGATCATCAAAAAGTAAACGTTTTTGTTTAATTTATCCATGATGTATCACAAATTGACGCCTCAACCATTAATCAACCATGAATTAAGTTTTTTACATTTTTATAGAAAGTTTTGTTTGTCAAGTGTTGACTTTACATCATCTGGCAATTTGTTGTTAAGCTTGACGTTAATAATGTGTTGATTTGTTGTGATTTATATTTATGTATGGGTGATTACTTGAATTTTGAGCAAACGTATCTAAGTTATCCTTTACCCACAAAACTGTTTAAAGCATAAATATACATGGTAGCATTAGCAAGTTGTACTTTATAAAATATGCGCGGCAATAGCCTATAGGTTTAATATTAAAGATAAGTCGCAGTAAACTTTTTTGGAGAACAAATACTCTATAAATATTAGTTGCTCTACCTTAAGCTAGGATAGTATAATTTAAAATTGAATAAGTCAAAAAATAATAAATAGAAACAAGAGTGTCTATACTTAATGAATGCTTTAATTGTCTTATAGTAAAAAAAAATCTCGATAATTTTCCACAAACAAAATTGATATGGTCATCCTACCTCACGTGGTTGTCAACCATTATTCCAAGAAATGTTTCTCTATTTGTAGGCCTACGCTTGAAAAGTAAACAAATTCTGTTTTAGTGTCATTTAATGTTAACATGTTTTAGTACACCACATATTAAAATAATTAACAACCTTTGTAACATTATTTTGTAGCTCTTCAGGAGAGAATGCTGAGATCACAATGGATGTTTCGTCGGCATACATAATTAACTTGAATGAATTTACATAACTAGGCAAGTCATTCACAAACAAAAAAATAAGATCGTGTCATTAGAGATGGCTTGTATTTTTCATGACACGTCCTAATTAAGATTTTACAATCAGGTCGAACTTTTTGAAAAATCTCATAGTGCGATTTTAGATTCGATTTTCTTATTTTTGCATGCAAGGTTTTTTTCAGGGATATCTTATTTTTGTGCCAAACCCTGATCCTGAGGATACCCTATGTTTACTGGAAAAATATCCGGAACCGTCTCCCCGACACAACTCCCATCACCTCTAAGCCTTTGTCTATGTTATCATATAGTGGCAGTTGTCGTTGATTGACCAAGATGGAAACCATATTGCCAATGTTAGTATTAAAGGAGCCAGTAGCTGTATTTTTTTATCACGTTCATAACTGCAGTCGCTCAACAACTGTTTAACAATTATCTGTTTTTATCAAGGATAGCATTGGCATAAAGCACTTCACCTGTACCCCACTTACTTCAAACACCATGTATTGTTCGTTTAAAGTCGGAATCATTGACTGAAATAAATTTCTGCATGCTTAAATATGGCCTCAAAGCGTCACCATTTGCCACTTTGTTAATTGTAAACGCAAATTTGCAAGTATTCGTAAAGCTTTTGATTTAAATACTAATAATAATACTGCCACCCCGAAAATTTTTTTAGACCAGATTCAAGTAACTCCAGCAGTACATCTAGTTCCCCTAAATCAAGCCACAGTACGGATCTAAACGTCCGTAGGCCCCGCACCAAACTTTCAGCTGTAATTCAATCGGTATCTTTATTCAAATATAAAATCATAGTTTTGTCTGAGACTTAGTTAAGTGAGGACATTTTTGATGCGGAACTTGGATTCCTTAATTACAACGTTTATCGGTGCGACCGAAATCAGTTCGTGGTAGGGGAATTCTCATAGCGGTCGCTCGCCATTTGAAATCGCATTTACTTAACAGTAAATCGGATCACTATGAGGAACTCTTTATGTCCGTTTGTTCAGAATAACAAATGGTACTTCTTGGTGGTGTCTACGTTCCTCCTAATTCTCAACTTTCGACATATCAACAACACTGTTTATCTGTTGAGAACCTTGTTGATGTACTGCCCGATGATACAGTGCAGTGTGTGTTTTGGGCGATTTCAATCTCCCTAATATAAATTTGTTAGTAGGCGAGTATGGTGTATATACCGATTCTACCAACAATACCTCGATTTCGATTTCTGACACTTACAGTTTCACTAATTCGTTTTAATTGAATAATATTACTAACGCCAATTCCTTTCTACTAGATCTAATATTTTTACAGACTACATTTATAAATAATGTCGCTATACCTTTAGCTCCAAATTGTCTTGTTTCATGTGACGTTCACCATCCTGCATTAGAACTGTTTATAAATATCCTATCCAATACCAAGGAATCTGTTTGGGACTCCAACCTAAGATATCAATTGCATAAGTCAGATTTTTTAAATTTAAATAATACATTTCTTAATATAAATAATATATTTAAAAAATTTAATGTAAATGATCAGGTCCATGCTATCTACAATATTGTTTATGACGCGATTATGACGCGATTTAGTCGTTGAGACTAAAAGCACAACTAGCTATCGCTTTCCAAAATGGTTTAGCAAGGATTTAAAAAAATAAGGTATCCCTGAAAAAAACCTTGCATGCAAAATTAAAAAAATCGAATCTAAAACCGCACTATGAGAATTTTCAAAAAGTTCGACCTGATTGTAAAATCTTAATTAGGACGTGTCATGAAACATACAAGCCATCTCTAATGACACCATTGTATTTTTTTAATAATAATTATTATTCTGGAGACATGTCAGGTCTAAACGTACAACCAACGAGATTCCAAATTTTTTTCTAGGCAACGATAAAGTTACTAATAGCGGAAATGAAATCGTTGACTTGTTTGCATCTCATTTTGGCTCAGTGTATAAGTCTTCTAATAACTTAACTCATTTTGAGGATAGTTACTCTCACTTGAACCTGCAGTCTGTTCCCGATATCAGCATAACCTCGGTTTTAGAGGAAATTGATAATCTAAAAGCGTCTTACTATGGGACCAGATGGTATACCCGCATTATTTATTAACCAATGTTCCTTCTCTTTATTCCGCCCTCTTTGGATTATTTTTAATAATTCCTTAAAACGTGGTGAATTTCCATCTTTCTGGTAGAATGCTTTTATTACATCAATATACAAGGCAAATCTTGATTCAAATTATAGGCCCATTTTGATCATATCACACATTCCAGAAATTTTTGAAAAAATTATAACTATTTATTTCTCCACAAGTTGATGTATTATTGACAGAATGTCAGCATGGGTTCAGACGAGGCCTGTCAACTGCTACCAATCTTCTAGTAAATGGCGACTACATAGTGAATGCATTGGAGAATAACTAACAAGTCGATTCCGTATATACCGACTATGCCAAAACATTTGATACGGTTGACCACGGTTATTTATTTATTTATTTGCTTGTTTTAATTCTGTGCTAACATAAAAACCTAATACATACAAACATAATATAAATAATATTCATCCAAAATTTAGAACGCACGAGAATTGGGGAGAGGTTATACTTGATGATCTTCCACTCTTACCCTACTTCTTCTGCTGACGCTGCTGTCATACAGGAACTCATCAGAAAACATTGAACCATATTTAGGTTTATTTTTGCCAAATATTCAGGCATTTTTGTCCCTAATGTGAGAATTATATGTATGTCAACTTGACTATTATTATTATTATCAAAACTAGATAAATTAGGTATACATGGTTCACTGTTTAATTGGATCGCTTCTTACTTAAGCTCTAGAACCCAGATGGTACGTGTAGGTGTGTACACATTGTCTTTTATCAATGTATCGTCCGATGTACCCCAAGGCTCTCACCTAGGTCAACTTCTATTTAATATTTTCATCAATGATCATTTCATGTTTTCTTCATTCTCAGTGCCTTTTGTTTGCGGATGATATGAAAATCTTCACACAAATAACAAATGAACAATCTTCCCACCTTCTCCAGCAGGATTTGGCTAGATTTAGTGAATGTTGTGCATTAAACAAAATTGAGTTGAATATAAATAAGTGCAATATAATAACTTAAGTAACTATTCTATTAATAATATATGCCTTGGGCGTGTTCAGTCTATAAAAGACCTAGATGTTGTTCTTACTTGTAATTGGAGCTTTTCTGATCATATTAACAAAATTACCTCAAAAGCATTGGGTTTTTAAAAAGAAACATCAATGAATTCATAGAACCATGGTAAAATTGTTCGTAGCGCTTGTTCGTTCTCAATTGGAATATTGTGTCTTAATTTGGTGTCCCTACACTGCGCAGGAATTTAATGCGATTGCGGGTTCAGCAAAAATTTATTAAATATTTGTCTTTTAAATATGGAATGCTAAACTGTTATTACCGCTACCTGTTAAATCTATTTGGCTTAACAAAACTTTGACATAGACGCTTTTGTGGTGATATATTTTTCTTCATAAGCTGTTACATGGTAGTATTAATTCAGCTCAACTACTCGGAGCAATTGTCATCCATGAACCATCCAAATGATTAAGGAGCGAATCGTACATTTTCAGTTCCTCTTAACAGGACCGATTATGGAAAAAATGGTATTTCGCGCATGCTCTGTAACAGCAACACAGTAGATGTCGATCTATGCTCTATTAGTTTTAATAGATTACGCAATTTTATTTTTAATGTTAAGTATTAATATAATTTTAGATTTTGTCCTTAATATGTATGTTTATATGATATTTTAGTTTCGATTGTGTGATAGGATTAAAAAATAATCTTGAGTCTATAAGATCACTAACTGTGCAGCTGTTTGATCAATTTCCAGCGAAATGTTGATTCAGTTGATAATCAGCAGCAGAAGCAAAATAGCTCGCAAAGTGATTTGTTAAATTGATTTGATTGGAAATAAATTTATCGTATATATTTAATGATAAATAATTATTATTCCTAATTTTTCTAATTAGTTGGTTTAGCTTCCATGTCTTTTTTGCTTTATCTTGCGCGTTAGTTATTTTCTGTGTAAAATATGCACGTTTGCTTCCCATTTTGTTTTATTTAACATTTTTTCTTATTTCCATAACTATTCTATAACTTTTCGTCATTTGTCTTGTAGAAGAACCTAAATAAGTGTTTAATTTCATACTATTATTATTATTGATTACTTGAGATATCCATTTTTTTACTATTTACACAATTGTGTTAACTGGGCAAGCAAATTTAAACAGTTTCTGAAAATATGTAAAAATAACGTTAAATGTCGAGTCGGCATCTAATCTGTATACTTACAGATTATTCTAATTAAAATTTTGAATAATTGATTTTATATGCTCTAAGTTATTTCTAACTAATCTCACTCTGTACAAACTAGGTAGAAAATCTGTTACTATACAATCAAGAGTTTGATTATTAGAGTTAGTGAAAACTCTTGTTGATTTATCCAATATAAATGTGATTTTTAAGGAGTTAAACAAATCCACTAGTATTTGCTTATGAATGGAGTTATTAAGGAAATTAATACTAAAATCACCACACACAAGTAAGTTGATATTTTTGTTCTTAAGATATGTGATGCAAATATTATATTTGTGAAAACAATATCCAATTTTCATTTGGAGGTCTGCACACAGTAAGAATACTGATATGTGTACTTTCAAAATTTACTGACGCTGCACATATCTCTATATGGTTTTCATTTGAAAACGTATTTACATTTATACTCATTTATTTATATTTTTCTTCAGTATTGTTTATCAAAAATATAGCCACTACACCATGCTTACCATTATCCCTGTATTAATTAGTGACTATGTGAAAATTAGAAACAGCTAAACTTTCCAATTAAATTGCAGGTGATATTAATTTTTCTGAAACACTTAGTATTTTAATACTATTTTTTAGGTTAAACATGTAAATTAAAGCAGTTTTGAAGAAAATACCTTGCACATTTACATAAGAGACATTAAGTTTAATTGTATGGACGGGTTTTGTTTTATTGCTTAGTGGTGTACTGTTTTCTGCCTTCTTGAAAAAAATTAAAATTGCTAATGGCAATTCCTTTCGGCCAATTCATATTTACAATTTCTCCTATTTAAGAAAGAATGGCAAGATTATAGATTAACCATCAGAAAACGGAGAAAACAAAAACGCCGGAAAGGATGTTTTATTTTTGTAAAGGTGAACTTCAAGGTGATTTCTTTTGTTGAGCAGAATAGGTTCTTTAACCTCAGCCAGAAGAACATATCTGTCTTTGAAATGGCTTTGAGGTATCGATAATCAATATAAATCATGAGTTTTCTCTCCGGTTTTAGTACCAATATGATAGGTGCGGTTCATTTACTCTTCTATTGTATGTTCCTCCATTATTGCATTTAGGCTCCTAAATTCTCATTTAACTTGAGAAAAGTCGGTAGGCGATGAAAGCCTGAATCCATCCATAGCACAGGTCGGTGATATCGACCTATCAAATAGCTTTCTAATTCCTTTAGAATTTGGTTTATCTGAGTTTAACTGAGATTCAATATTTAATATATTTAGATTTGCTAAATGTAAAACCAGTGAGGAAAATTCCTTTTGAGTCGATGGCTCATTTTAATATGAAAAGTCTGTGATTAGGGTAACATATTTTTTCCAAATATTATCTCTTTCTTCTACATGAAGGCAGTCGAGGCTATTTTTCTTCCTACTTGAATTTAAGTATACAGGGTTAAAACAAACAACTTTTATTAGTTCCAATTTGTGATTTGGTGTTCCGGTTTGGAGTTATTGGAGTTTTTTTATTTTTCTAAAAATTGCTATGACTTCCTTAATCGAAGGATTATTTAAAAAAACAAAAAGTTTCAAAAGTAGCCTTCGGCTCTCTAAAAAAATTGTATTTACAATTATTTTTTGTTATTTCAAACAACAAAATGGCGACTGAGATTTTTGAGACAAAATATTTTGACAACCACTTCATCGATTTTTGAAAGTAAAACATTTATCGAATTATTATGCTACCTACTACAAAATTGGTTCTAAACGTTTTTTTCAATCTAGCCAAAAAAGTCTTTATTCGGTTACTTGAATTACAGGTAAGTCTTAACAAATTAAAAAAAAACACTTCTGTCATTGAACAATAAAACATTAGATTTGACAATTCGCAAGAACTTCCCGATTCTAGCCACTAGTTCTTCCTCTGTATTCACCTGTGTTTTGCATACAGAGGCCTTCATCTGACTCCAGAAAAAGAAGTCTAGTGAAGTTAGGTCGGGACTTCGGGCTGGTCACGCAACAGGACCTCTCCTCCCAATCCACTTATTTGGGTATTCCCGATTTAGCAATGCGGTGATTTCTGGCCTTGTGTGAGTCGGTGCCTCATCATGCTAAAACCAAAGTCTCCGCCTGATGTTTAATCGCAAGTCCTCAAGAAGCTCCGGTAGCCCAGTATCTAATCTAAGAAAGTGAAATAATTATCACCATTCCAGGGGAATGGGAGAATGAAAGGTCCGATTACGTGATCTCCTACGATTCCGGCCCATAAATTTATCGCAAAACGTTGTTGATGTGCACGAATAAATGTTGCGTAAGTATTCTTGTCAACCCACACGTGATTATTTTTAGAATTAAATGCACCATATCTTGTGAAACAGGCTTCATCCGTAAACAGAATAATTTTTATAAAATTCCTTTAAAGATTACATCGTCGAAGAAGCCAACAACGGAACAACAGTCTTGGCTGGAAGTCGTCAGGTCCAAATGCTTGCACTTTACGTCTAGAGAATTGGTGAAGGTCTTGCTCCTTCAGAAATTGCCAAACTGTCACATGATTTTGCATGTACTTATGCTCGTCGATGGGTCATCTTCAAGAATATCAATTATAGCCTCTTCGAATGCAGGGTCTCGACGTAATCTGTTGGAATTCACACCATTTTTGGGCAAAAACAACCAGTTTCTGACAAACGTCTACAAATTTTTCTGAAAAGCTGCCTACTTGGTTGGTGATGATTTGGGCATCTACTCTGATAAATTCTCTTTTTGTTCAGTGGCTGTAAACTACTTTGTTTTAAATGTTTTTCGTAATACTCATATGTAATTCAAGTAACTGAATAAATACTTTTTTTTTGATAGATTGAAAAAAAATGTTTAAGATAAATTTTGTTGTAGATAGTATAAGGATTTTATAAATATTGTAACGGCTTAGTATTAACACCCTGCTTAGTTACCTAGTAGAACTGATTTTGCTAAAACAATTGACGCGGGTTACTCCGGTAACATTTTCACTGAATCAGTATTCCTGTTTTTAATGTTTGAGTACAGATAAGCGTTCCAGTATGTGTTTCAACTATATACAGAAAAGAAGCCTACCGCAGTTTCCCCAGTATTACTAGTTTTTCAGTTGTAGATCAGACAATTTTGCCTTATAACTCGGAAAGTCTAGTACTGGTAACGCCGTATTTCCCGTAACTTCATAACTTCATAGGAATTATGTTTTCCTTCTAGTTCCTGCATCATTTTCCATGTGCCTGAAGTTTCTGCAAAAGCCTCATCAAGGTCATGTCCTAATATTTGACGCATCGTCAATTTTTACTTTTTTTGGTTTGTTTCCAGTAGTCCCAAAATATTTCGAATGTTTTGAAAATTTGCTGTTAATTATTTTGAGTAGATTTCCTTCGTTCTTCCGAGATTGTTTGATCATTTGGGTTTTTCAAAAATTTCAGCTGACATTAAAAGAGCATGTCCTTCAGTTATAATTCTCTCAGTATCTTAAGTTACTGAACTGTCGTTGACACCTTTTAAACATATGCTGACTATACAAAGCCTAAAAAGTTTTCCTGAACTGGTACTTAATAGTTCATTAAGCTGATGCGACATATTTTTCTTAAGGCTTGTTGTTAGGTAAACTATAGTTTTTGTTGTTTATAGAACAACACGTTGGCACAGATATTAGTGAAGTACTTTCTAGGTTGTCAAAACTTAAAGACTTTGCAGAGAGATTTTAAAAGACAATAATAATGATGCAGTTAAGTCAGAGGCTGAAAATGTGACAATTCCAAACTATTTTTAAGTTGTGATTACTGCTGAAGAATACTCAATTTTAAATAGCCTCTTAACCGGAAGTAGCAACGATAAAAAATATATTTATGGTTTGTCTTATTTTTTTCTACTTTTTAGCATGATATAATAAACTTTACAAATTAAAAGAAAGCTTGCGAAACTAATAAATAAATAATCAGAGTTTTTACCAGTAATGACAGGGCAGAAAGACCTAAGGTCGATAGCCCGACAGGTACATACTAACCTTTCTTATTGTTGTATATATTGATGTATTGATTTATTATTGTTAAACAAATGTAAGTGTCTGTAATAAAGATGTATATATATATAATCATAATAACGGAGTAGATGATTTGGAAAAAAAATTGACGAAATTGAAAATATATTCCTTCATGAGTTTATTGATATCTGCTGGAGCATTAAAGGCTAATCATTAGTTCATTCAGATCGTGTAACAAGATTTAATTGTCTATTTTTATTTATGGTAATAAGAAATGACAAATAAGCACCTTTAAATATGTATATCTAATTAATAATTTATTAATTAGATATAATATGGATTTTCAACTTAGTGACTCGTTAATCAGTACAATTAGATATTTTTTATTCTACAATACTTTATTTTTTTTAATTCCATCATGATATAACCATTTATTATCCTCACGATAAATCAAACGAAATTTGATACTAATGTAGAAACGGTCAAGTAATATCAAATAGTAGATTAATGCCTTACATATAATATCCAACCGACATTGGAATTAATCCATTTAACGTACATTACGGCAAATTACGTTGTAATATAGATAAACTTTATCGGTGCATGTAGCGCCTTAATTTACCGTCCGCTTTTAAAATGGTACAACCGAAACCATAATAATCCGTTTTATGGGAATTTTACGTCGAAACGCATATATATTATTATTTAGAAAAAATATGTAATAGAGCCACATGCTGAACCGAAAATTCCGCGAGCTATAATTACCGGCGATAAATGCCTCAGCGAGGGCACTAAAAACGATCGCGTTACGCTAATCCATCTGTCGAAAAGTGGCATTATGCCGAATGTAAAAATGGCAGTGGAATACATTTATAAGAGAAAGGAGGCGTATCTAATGGTTTCGGCCTGAGAATTGACATAATGTTCCGAGACGCATTAGTTTTGCCCTCCTCGCGCTACCGCCCGCCCCCCAATAGAACTGCACGTCGACTATTTTAATAAAATATTATCTAGACATCAGAGTATGTACATAAGCAGACGCAGACATGCAAATGGGCGCGGTTAATGCATATACTATCACTTTAACGTTATTATCTATTCAGCACAATTTTTCCATTAGACCTACCCTTTAGTAAACCGCCAATGCAGTGCCTGATAAAAAATAAAGAATTGGATAATTGTGGAAAATTAACAGCAGTTCGGTGAAATAATATTAACAGTTCCTAGATTTTATTTACAAAAAAAAAACTAATTGTAAAATCACAACGCACGTAAAGTATGTTTTATTAGTTTTGTCTACAATGTAATGGTTAATATTACTGTGTGTGGAAACTATTACTTTGTGATACATCTTGTAATCAGGAACTGCACAAAGTGTTAATATACGTTGTATAATGTTTAAAAGACGTTTCAAGCAAATGTCACACAGCTAGTAGTTATATACTTAATAACTACAAATTTAATTTAATAATTAGAAGGTTAATTAACCACGAGTTAAGTAATAATTTAGTTCATCGTTTTATTTCTTAATTATAATTCTTTACCAAATCCAAAGTCAAAATCAGACTCTTCAGTATTGATTAAGTTAATAATTAATTAAATTTGCATTAACTGTATTCAAACATGTATATATGAATATACGTGTGTAGAAAAGGGCGTTCGATAATGTCTTTTGGGACGATTATTAAAATTACAACAGAAAAAAATAGAGCGACGAGAAAGAAAAACTATTATGCGCTATGTCTAACCTATAAAGAATATATAATAGGCTGTTCGTAAACATGAGCATATAGATGGTAATAATAATAACTGTTCGTTCATCAAATAGTAAAGTAAGGAACTTCGCCCAATATTACCAATAATTGTACCTTGAAACACAAATAAAGCCAAATTTCGCCTCTTAACTTATTTTTATTCACAAATAAACCATCTCGAAGATTGTTTATTTCACTTCAGCGTTAAATCCTATCTTGTTTTCCTTTCAGAAAATGGTAATCAGAAGAAGTGTTATTAGTATTTATGGCTTATCTTTACTAGATATCCCAATAAGTTCAAAATTTGTATCAGTTTTATGATAATAGAATTAGTTTTATTTCCATCAATAATTATTCTACAAGCAGTTGAGTATCAATGCAGTGATGAAAATAATGCGCGTATACGTGATAGTGCGCAATTCAGTTCACAGCAATTGAATCTTTCATATGGCCCTACTCAACGAATTTAAAGAGCCCTGCTATTAAAGGCGTAAAAAATTCAACTGCCCTAAGAACTTAAAACAGTGGACCACCAGAAAAGCCTTATATTTGTGAACTGGGTTTCACAAAACAATGAAGTGGGTGCTAAGAGAGACCAACATCTTTATTTATTATTTGTTACATTGGGTATTAATAATAATAATCATAATTGATTTACTTTACGACTATCAACCCATGGTCTTTGTGCCAGTCTTTATTAGTTGTCCGTTGATGATTATGTTGATGAAGATGAAGATGAATCATGAAAAGATGTTATGAATTCGAAAATTCTTGTGGAAAGATGTTTTGTTTTAGGGGCAAACATAGGTGCTTGAGGATGTGTTGTATATTCAAAATGGTTTTCAATGAGAATTACTTGGTTTTTTTTGGTACAGCAGTGTGTTAGAAGGATTGTGTAGAGGGCTATTAGGATGCCTTAGTTTAGTTAAGGTCCGCAGGGCCGATCGCTCATCACCTGCAAGTTTCTCAGAACAGGAGGGCGGGGATTTGGTAAATATTTACTGCTGTTTTTGTGGAAATTATTTGATTTTTAAATGTAAGGTGTTTAAAATGTCGAGCTCTGTTTTTAATTTTCATTTTAAGAGTTTTGGATTGGTGTTTGAAGAACAGTTTAGGATCAAAGGTAATTCCAAAATACTTGCAGGTTGCGGATGATGCAATATATGAGTTATTTATGTTAATACCAAATGGAGATGTGGGATTGTATGCACATAGCAATACAATCCCACAAGTGTAAACAGAAGACAATATGCCGAGAGATTAAAGTAATTGGGATTAGGGTTCTATATGTCTTCCACAAATATGTTATAAAGGAGTGGGGTTAGGGGGGGAATACCTTGTGATATGAATAGACGGGAGATGGAATTACCTATTTTGACATTGAGGGATCTGTTGTCAAGAAAGTTGTCGATTAGGAATAGGAGATGTAGTGGGATGGACAAGGAGTTTCATTTAAACAGCAAACCTTTAAGCCACCCAGAGTCAAAGGCTTTCTAGATGCCAAGGAAAAAAGCCTCTGTATAGCTGCTGTTTGTATTTAATCAGTCGTAGTATATATTTAGTGGGATTTGGTATAGGTAGGAGTATATTTACTAACGGATTCTGATAAATGATTTATAAAAAGAAAACTTGTGGGAAGGTCAATATTATGCTGTGTATTAATAAATTCTGTCACGTTCCTTGTCAGTTTGTTTATGTTACACTCTTGATATCTGTAGATTGTCTTCAGGGGTGTGGGTATTGAAGGGTTCATTTTTAGCGAAAACTGGATAGACAGATGATCTGAACATAGGTCTGGAATTAACGTTAAATTATGTATTAGATGTTGGATGTTACTGGTACAAAGGAGTATGTCAGGTATAGTTGGCTGGTTATTTGGCATTAGGAATGTAGGGGGAGTAGTGATGCGCAAAAATTTTGAGTTCGACATAAAAGTGGCGAGTTGTTTTCGTTTGATAGGATTCATATTTAGGTCCCCGATTATGATAGCATCATCATGGAAAGAAGCTTTTGTCAGGATGGTATCTTTAATTTGGGACGTAGGATGTATATAAACTAGGAATATGTGTAGGGAGAATAGTGGCAATTCGATTGTGCAGTGCAAACATTCATCGAGGGGATTTTTAATTCTGGGTGGAATGTATTACCTCTGTTTAATTTCTGGTAACACTGCTACAATAGTACCATCACGTTGGTTTTGATTAGGAGAAGATGATGGTATTTGTATGAATGGCCAATTACTAAAAGGAAAAGGTTTATCAGTTTTTGTTTCGACCATTAACTTAACATGGTTATTGATGAGATAGTGACATAGAAGATGAGCTTTGCATATGAGTGAGTTAATATTTGTATACATTTCTGAGAACCTGGGTGCTGTTGGTTCTTCGTGAATTCTGATTTTCACAAGAAAATCATATTGAGTGATGAGACTAATTTTCATTTAAATCGGTATGTGAATCACCAAAGTAGTCGTTGTTGGGGTAGTGAATATCCGCATGCTATTTAGAAAAACCAATGCATCCAGAAACATTCACTGTTTGGTGTGCACTGTCCGCTGAATGAAACATTTATCCGTTCATTTTTGAGGACAAAGTCGGTCGCGCTGTTATAGTCAATGATGTGTGCTATCGGAAATTACTAAACAACTTTATCTTCCATGAAACCAATGATTTGAACTTAAATGATATTTGGTTTCAACAAGATAGAGCCACATGTCACACTGCAGGTGAAAGCGCCACACTACTTAAAACCAAATTTTCTGGTTATGTCTTACATACAGCTTCATTAGCCTTTTTCCTCTGGGAACATTTGAAAGGATAGACCCTTCAAATGGTCCCAAATTTGCTACGATTGCAGAACTAAAGGAGAACATGAGACGTGCAATTGTTGATATCGAATAGCATTTATTGTAACTTGTTACGGAAAACTTCGCTAAAAGAATGGTATCATGTCATGGAGAGCAACTTCTTCTCTCTGTTTTTGTCTCTGAAATCGTATAAATTTCGACTAATAGTAAATATATTGACTTTAAGCTCTGTATCCACGACAGGGACTCGAGTTTTTGGCAAAGCAGCTTCAAAACAATATGACAGTCATTACCCCTATGGTTAGTTTTTCAGCAGGTCATTTGGTCATCATAAATAAACATAGTATATTTGTACAATACAAGAAATGTATGGTATATATCTATGAGCAATTGGCTCTTTAAGAAATAAATAGCCTTGACAACAGAAGAACAGAAAAACTGAAGAAGAAAAGATCAGGCAAAGACCAACAGACAAGAGGGGGAAAATGATTAACTTGTCTCTCTTAAATGAAGAAAATCCTCTAGATACAAGTAGCAATAGTTTTAGTAACGTTATTAGTTATGTATTTTTTTATGATGAATATTTCAACTAGATTCAGTTCAGTAAATGTGTAAAATGTTAACGTGAATGTTAATTATTTTTTCATAAATAAAATTAAATTTTTTTTAAGCTTATTTAACTTACATAAACAGATTCCTTTAGATACTAGTGGCGACAGATTTTTCAAGGTTGTTGATTTTGTATTATTCTTATGAATAGGTCCAACTTAATTCAGTTAATACTTACTGAATAAAAACCAAGTGAATCTTCACTGAGAGAATATTGAGTAAAGGAATACAAGGAGAAATTAAAAAAAAAAACACTGTCCAACAAGCAATATATACACATAATCTATATTTACAGATTTTTTTCTCCTACCTCTAGACCAAATTGTCGATGCCTTTCCGCAAAAAAATCGCCCGGTCTAATATCTGAGAGAAAAAGATGATAATACGTGGGTGCAACGTCCGCAAAATACGGCTGATGCTGAAGGATCTCCCATTCGAGCTCTTGAAGTGTAGCTTTGAAAACTTGTAGAACATGGGGCCTGGTGTTGTCGTGGAGAAGTTTGGTTTGGCCTTGTCCACGGAGACTCTTCTGTCGAATAGCTCGTGAGGCACACAATTTTTCGACCAATCCCATTGAATAAAGATAATTTAGAATCATTTAATAATCACAGTGCAATTTTTTAAAAGTGATTTGTCGAATTCACAAGGTCTTCCGCTGCAGGGAGCGTCGTCGACGTCAAAGTCACCATTTTTGAAACCAAACCAATTTCGTGCTGTATGACAAAGACACCTCCGTCTACATTGCAATTTTCCCGGGCTGCTTCAGCAGCTTTTTGGCCTCGATGAAAAGCAAAGAAAATCAGGTATCAAAAATGTTTCTCTTTACCTCCTGGATATTCCATTTCTAAGCCTCCAAAATAATAAAAAAATAAATTACCCAAAAAGACGAATAGCACAGTTTTGGAGAGCATAAAGAGATCTATCGAATTAATTGTGTACATTTTGTCAAATATCAAAAAATCGTTGGAAAATAAAATAAATTAAAAAACGCTACTCAAAATAATATATTACAACAACAATTTTAGGGATGTATTTTCTAAGAAAAATCTGTATTTAGTATGCTGCCTAAAGAACATAATAATTTTATAATAACACTGCAAGAAATGAACACACTGTATGTGCAAAAGAGCAAACAGAAAACCATGAAACAAACAAATTCAAATTATCTTGATAACTACACCTCTCCTGATTTTAAATAAATGTTTTATCAGTACAGACAAAATAACAAGATAATAATTGTTCTCAGACAATCTCAGTCAAAATACAGCATTTTATTGAAGACAACCTACCTATTCAATAAAAGCTCTATTAATTGTCACCGCTGAGGAACTGAAATAAAAAGACATAATCAGCAAAATATAATTCAGGAATAACATCACCTTGGTCTGCTCCAATAGAGATTAAAGATGGTTTAGTATAAGAACGGAGAAACACGACTTTGCGTAAATCTTCGTAAAATAAATGTCTTGGTCATTCTGAGTACATATTAATTTTCGAGCATCAACAAAAACTACATTAAGCATGTTTGAGATAATTCTACATTTTCAACAAAAACTTTTGCTGTTCAATAGTTTTGGTATTTAGTTTGTTGACATATCAGTAGTATAACCTTTGGAAATTATTACAATAAATTTAATTTCGCTCGAAAATTGCATCAACCTAGTAAAAATCCACAATGAATATATTTGATCTGTAAAAGTTATATTTCATAATATTCATGATATTTTCGGTCAATATAATCGTCTTTCTGAGACCGCTATTAAGAATTTGGTCGATAAAACTTAAGTCGACAGGTTCCTTACACAATGTGTCAACACTAACGCGTGTTCGCCCGGGCGGTTCAGGTGAGCCACAGTGCTTGAAGAAGATCCAAACTTATCAATTCCTCGACGTTCTCAACAATTTGGGTTATCCACAACGACTACGTGGCGAATTTCAGTTCATTTATTTGCAACATGTAAGAATCGACCTACGTTTTTTATTCCAACGCCACCCGGGACTGCAATAATTGTTGGACACCCGTTATTTGTCAATACTGACAGTACAATCAAATCTCCGACATGCATTCATTTCTTTCGAATAATGAATTGTTCCAGCAGTTTAAAAACAAACGAAATTGATGCATTTATTCAAAATCATATACCAACTAATACTCGGAATAATTCGGTATGTTATATTTTTGTATTAGTAACATTAACGATTCAATATTCAATTGTATTTTTCTAGTAACATTAAATAAATCTCATATAACAATTGTTTATTCTGGAATTTGTCTTACCACAAATAACTCGACCTTTCGTTTTTAATCGGAAAATTGCATGCACTCAAAATGTGTTTCTTTTAAGCAAAATCCCTCATTCTGTTGACAATAAAAACCCTCGTGTTTTTACTATTGTCAACAGGATTCGGGACATTTTTCGATAAAAACGGGAGTTCTTGTTATTTTACTTGTGATAAAAATATCACTAATATGTGATTTTAACAGGATGATACCATAAGTCACATAGCCAGCGAAACAATGAATTTATTGCAAACAAATTTCCCGATTGCATAATTTTATGACATTCAGCTGTTAGTTGGCCGTCCCATGTGATTTAACACCACTGAATTTTTTTGCGGGGTTGTTAAAGACAGACTCTATACGGAGCAAATCGAATCCATTGTAGCCTCAAAACGTAAACAGCCATTTGCCAAAAAGTGATTAAAAACTTTGATGAAAAAATCAACGTCACCATGCTTACAGGTCGTAGTGGACATTTATTCGATATATATTTCTAATACATTAAAATTTTTAATCATTTTCTTCTAAATTATTTGTTTTATTTTATTTAAAAAAAAAGTTCTTGTTGGAAAACCCTTTATTATCTTTAGAAACTATATTTTGTTCCCTTTGATGTCCGCAGTTAACGCTAACATTAAGTATTAAACTTCCTCTGCTTCAAAATAAGGGAAATTTTTAAATTAAAATCTTTTACTTGTGCATCCTAAATAGAGCGATCCGAACCCTATTACGAGAAGCAATTCAGAGAACCCGATATCTTCTAGCCCAATCCGACAAGCAACATATCACACTTTACCTTCTACTTTAAAACAAAATTCACACTTTGGACACTTTCTGACCGACTATTTCAATATCGAATTCCACGGTGCCACATCCGAAATTATTCGCCAAGTAGTGGCTCATGTAATCCTAATCTACTACAAAATGATTTTGTGGCGCTGAAATACTTAAGACAAAATAAAAACCTAATTATCTTACCGGCGGATAAAAGGAACGCCACAGAACTAACAACTAAGTCTGAATACCAATATAATATGAATAATTTGTTAGTGTTAATGTCGACAATGTTCCTGAAAAAAAAAAACACAAAAATCAAAATCATGAAGTCGCCTTTCGACAGCAAAACTAAACGATCTTTAATATCACGCGAAAAGTCTAAATGACCCAAGCTATATATCTACCTAATACATATACTCGACAAACGACTTCGACCCATCGTCAGTTCTTTTGACAAGCCTACACAAAAATTAGCTAAATTTTTAGCCAAATAACTTCAATCTACTGCCTAAAGAATAAAAACCTATGCCAAAAACTCAACAGACTTTCTGTACCTCATCAAACCCATAAAACTATCTAAGACAGATATTCTTGTTAGATCCCTTTTTATCCAAGAACCTATGAACGAAATAATCGAAATATTAAAAACTATAATATCAACAGCCCATATTCACTATAAAACTTATTAAACACTGCCTCATGGACACTTGTTTCATTTTCAATAGAAACCGCTATAAACAAATTGAAGGAGCATCAATGAGACCCCCTCTCTTACCTGTGATCGCCAATTTGCTTATGGAAGATTTCGAGAATGTCACACTCAAATCAGCCCCTTTTAATCTATCCTTATGGCTACGTTATGTTGATGATACCTTCGTAATTTAACCCCATGGTAAACACAAACTCAATAATTTCCTCTAGTACTTAAACAAAATAAATACTAAAATCAAATTTGGAAAGGAATTATAACCGAACACCCAATTGCCATTCCTTGACAAACTAATCAATAAAAACTCCCACGGAACTCTCAGAAACACATACTATAGAAAAGCAACTCATTCCAACATATATCTAAATGCCGCTTCTTACCATCATCCTGTCCAACTTCGTTCCATGAAAAAAACTCTCTTAACTCATTCTTTCCGACTAACAGATAAATCTAACCTAAATAATGAACTCGTTACCTTCGAGAGAGCTCTTGTCCAAAACACCAAAAAAATCGTATGCTAGAAATAGTTAGCTAGAATCTTGAGAAAAGACTAAAAATTGAACAACTCAAATCAATCAAAAATTGGTGCAAATTATACAAAATATTGGATTAATGCAGTGAAATGAAATAAATAGCAAAATAAGGTAGTTTTTATTCAATAAGCTTTAGAAAATTAAAAGAAAAATCTTTTGTAAGATTGAAAGTTAAAAAAATAGAACAACTTAATAAAATTTGGAAAAATTTGTGCAAATTAAACAAAACATAATAAGAGTAACTAAATTAAATTAAATAAAGAAGGAAGATAACTTTAATGAAACGAGCTCTAATTTTTTTTTTTAGAAATCTCAATAAAATGTTTTTAGAAAATAAAAGAAGCCGAAAAAGAATATCATAGAAATTATTTAAAATATCTAGAAATGGTTTGTTTTTATAAATTTTACAAACACGAAGGGTAAACTAAATATACTAAAAAAATAAGGCCTTTATATTAGAAAATTATATAGGTCTGTGGAAACTTTTAGAAAATTTAGAAGATCTTAAAACTAGTGATATAAATAAGTAGAAAAAATATATTAAAAACTTCCATATTCTATAAATCTAGGTTAATATTTAATATCATTAAAAATTAAACAACCTTAAATATACAAAGTGTTTAAAATACATTTTCACGTACTCAGCATCAAATAATAAATAACCTTAAATATTCAAACACAAACCTTAAATATTATTGTCATTAACTATTTAACAAAATTGTACTTAATGTGGTAGTAAAAACTCAGTATTTAACACTATAAACAAAAAAATAAAATATAAATACAATTTAAAAGTAGCAGAATCGTTATAAAATATCATTAATTTGCAACAAATTAGAAATAAATGCTTAATATGTTTATTTCTAAGACTTCAAGCCATTGTGTTTAATACCGTTATATAATTTCCTAAATATTGTTCTAAATATATGTTTTGCTCAGCTCCTTGAATATTAATGCAAAAATCTGCTGAAACGCATTTATTTACGTATAAATGCAAACGATAATAGGAAAATTGAAAAAAATCCTATTAAATTTATAATTCCCAGTAAACTATTAACATATTTTTAAAATATCATACATATTTTCCAGGATTTTTCATTCTACGTATCATTTATGTTTGAATCGCAGCTAATTAGTAAACCTATCATGAAAATAAAATAAAATTAAAACATTTACACAGAATTACTTTGTGTAAATATGCCTTGTACCAGGAAACACTTAATTGAAGTGATATCAACAGCATAAAGGAAATTGCTGGAGCGTAATTCTCAAAATGGCAATGTTAACTTTTTATGTGCATATTCCATATATTAATAATGGGGAATATTAGCAAGAACGTAATGGAAATAAAATGTGTACGTGCTCGCCGACATGTCCAGGACATGTTTTACAACGTCCGAACGAAACTAAACCGCATTTTAAACATCACACACATATCTTATCTAAAGGTCAGCTCGGTAAAAAAAAAAATAATAATCATTGATTTCTGCCAAAAATATTTCCGCTCGCTAAATTGGCAAGTCGTCATAATTTGTGATTTTCTAACTGGCGATTTCTATTTATGTGTATTCGACGTCAAAAAAGGATAACTATTATATATACCATATTTTGTTTTGAATTACAGGAAGATTCATTTAATTAAATGAAATAATCAGTAATGCTTTTTCTTCACTGGTTTATTTAAAACGCTAATTGTACATTTCGTCTACTAAATGGACATTTCAATAGCTAAGTTTAGCACCTTACTAATTATTTAATTATAATTTATACGTTTTTTCGAAATTTTTTAAAGAAATTTAAACTAACATATTTATTTTCTTTTATAGCACAAAAATTGTTATGGTATTAAAATTCACTTGTGATTCTGAAATAAAATTTAAATTTAATTTTTAGCTGAAAAACTAAAATAAAAAATAATGTTAAAACTATGCATCGATTGGTTCTTACTGAAGGCGTTTTCTACTTTATTTTTACTTCCAATCATTAACAAGAAATATTAAAAGTTAAAACTGCATCAATTTTATTAAAATGTTAACAAAATGCATACATATTTACAACATAATAATTCTAATAGATTTTAAAATGCATCTCTTAATTGGCACAAATGTTTCATATAAAATTAATATAGATTTTTTAATGCTCGAAAAAATACAAAAAGAAATTTGAAATTACTATCTAAGTTTTTGTTTGTTTAAGTAATTGTGGCGTAGTAGAGAATTATTAACACACCCTATATATTTATTAGGTCTTATTATTGTTGACTAAAATTTATTTTAATCTCGGTATTTTAAAAAATTGTAAATTTCTAATATAATCGATACTTGTTCTGCCATTTCCTTGATGGAACCAAGTTTTCATATTGGGAAAAGTAGAACTCTTGTTATAACAAGATTATATCAAACACAAGTCATTATCAAGTGATAATGACCGTAACAGGTCGAAACTTAAGTCGTGATTTTTGTATATATGTAAATCATATTACAATAAGTAAGTGTTTCAATATGTGTTTAAATTTGGATTACCACCTAGTAACGGTCACAACCATCATGAATTTAAGATTATATTAATCTGCATCCCTAAAAGGGATTTATATTCAACCTTAATAATCAGCAATCGTTCCATCACACTATTTTTCTGTATTGGAAATATATATCCAGTCTTTGAGTAAAAAGAGAAATATTTTACTTATTTATAATCATATTCCAAACAATTAATTTCATTTTTTTCAAATCTTTAACACTTCTTCTTATTAATCTACCTATTTTAGGTAAGTAAGATTGTGCAGTCATGACGAAAAGTTTTCGAAACTGTCTGACATAATGGGTTGTTGTGCAAAACATTGATGATGAATTCTTATACATTTTCATCCTTAAGCTCATCTCAAATACATACTATAAAGTTAAAATCAAAAACGATTTCTGCTACTTCAGACCAAAAACTCAAGAATTTTCCCTAGCACCTATAACTTCTGCTTCATAGTTATAATTTTGATCCTCCCCACTTCTGAATTTGTAACAGATTACAAAATCTTTACACACGTCAATACAAATGATACAAAAATTACATACAATAGTGGTCCAAGATTCGAACACTGCGGTATACCGTTAGAAGAAACGTAATCATATGATATGTAACCTGACAGCCATAACACAGTCTATAACTCAAATTAGACTCAATAAGTTTGATACCCGAGGGTCACAAACCTATAACGTCAAGTTTTTTCAGCAGCATATTATGATTAAGCGTATCAAATGCGCGAGACAGATCTGTGTATAATACATCCACCTGTCCACGAGTGTCTAGCATTTTACGTGATTGATGCCAAGTTGGTCACTATGGATCTTCCTGGCATAAAGCCATGTTGTTAGGTTGATATGTAAGGACATATATTAGAATATATGTCTAGATATACCAATTGCTCAAATACTTTTGCAAAGATAGAATAGAAATACCCCAGTAGTGGAATAAAACTGACTTGTCACCTTTCTTGTGAACCAGACATATATTTTCGCTACCTTCCAAGCCTTTGAAAAAACACCAAAGGTTATAACTCTGTTAATAATTATAGATAAAGTTTTTGACTGAGACATAATTTTTAGCACATCATCTTCAGTTCAGTGGAACTCTGATTTGGAAATTCTTTATCATGGAGTTATTAACATTTAATAAATCTGAGGAAAAGTTATATGCGTAAATTCCAGTAAATGCATTGACAGCCCTTTGTGGATCGGAGTATTTCATAGAGTCATTACATAATTTAGTTGGAATTCTCGATTATCTTTTTTACGATTTAGGAATTTCCATATTTCCTATTGTACCTTTATTTTAGAAGTAAACCAAACCCGATAGTTGGAAGTTCTGTTAACTTTTTTCGGAGTGTGTAAATTAATGACTGTATTAAAGAGAAACTTATTAGAATGATCCAGTTGTTATATGAAAACATATACATTAGTAAAGGTGTAAAGTTGTTTTATATCATGTGTATTCATAAAACTTTTATAGGTACTTAATTTAGCGGAGGGTAAATTGTCAACAACAAGTTTGGCACATAAAAATCACTTAACATTAAAAAATCATGGTTTAGTAGTAAAACTTCTAGAGCACTCGTAAATTGTTAAAGGTGATCCATCTGGAGGTATACAGATGACGTCAATTATTTACATATCTCGATGCAATGATGCAACTACATAGTAATAAATCTATTAAAGGAACAGCACTAGTCATATGATATGTATTTAAAACACTATATATAATTGACTCGGCATGAACCACTAGAACACCATCGCCTATTAACTGCCTTACAAACAAAAACTGCCGATCACTACGTAACACATTGTATATATTTCCTCCATATTCACAATTAAGACCGAATCATTTAACCAAGTTTCAGAAATTATAATTATATCACATGATAAATCACATACATTCACATAAAATGTATGAGTTTTAGAATTCAATGCCCGAGTTCTGATAATACTAATTAAGAGAAATATCCAGGGGTTTACTTTAGCCATTGGATGAATATGGTTTTCCGAATTTGTAGGAAGAATTAAGTTCATTTTTACAGATTTGTACACATCCATTTATATAGGTGTATTATTTTAAGCAAAACCTGTCATCAATTTTGAAGACTTTAGTAGAAGACATTTGTTAAAAATTTTAAAAATATAGTTCTAAAAAGATATATATATATATATATATATATATATATATATATATATATATATATATATATATAATTATTAAAAAGAAACTCAGAACTGTAGAATTTTGAAAAAAAAAAATAACTTAGAAATTTATTTTTGGCACAATTAAATTAGAAAAAAATCAAATTATAAAAAGAAGCATTAGAAGAAGATATAATAATAAGTTACTAATATAACCATTGTACAAAGTAAAAATATAAAATTAAAATATGTAGATATATAAATTAATAAATATAAATACGACGTAAATAATATTCTTGAAATTTCGAGGCGTTTACTTCGTGGTACATTTTCAATTTTTAATATTATAAAAAAATAAATAATATTTTTTTATTGGAAGCTCTGGAATTACACAAAACAAAAATTAATCCGGGAATTTCCGTCATTAACGACCAGGTTGACCTGTTGTACACCCCTCTATTTGAAGCCTTTTAGTATATATACCTGCATTTTTGTTAATTTAAGTACAGTTTGATAATGATTACCTTTTAATTGAAACTAGTCACGAGAAAATAAAATATAGGTGGTATAAACAAGTTAAGTGTTTTTTTTATTGTAAATAATATTTATTTTTAAATAATTTTGATTGTTTAAACAAAACTAAGTATACTCATTAGGTATTAAAAATTATTTATATCAGTACCATCACTTAAATATTCAGAAATGCTATAATAACATTTTTGTAGTAGAAACTTGTGCATTCTAATTTTAAAATCTTCATCTGGCAATTTATTTTATATTTGACAACCTGTAAAATGTATATATATTTTAGAGACTTTAATTCTATAATAACATTAATAGATCCCTTTCCCCGGTATGATGTTTGTGACAGGCATTAGCAATTTGAAATGTACCAATGTTTTTATAACCTATCTTGAAGACTGCAAAGTATATAATGTAGGTACTGTTAGAATATCTAGCATTTTAAATACCTCTCTGCAGTCTGATAAGTAAATGAGACCCTCCTAAATGTTCGAGCAGCTTTGGTTGCATCGTGGATATTATAAATGAGAATGTGTATTAGCATAATAACACATATTGAGAATGTCTTCATTCACAATAACATTCAGTTGTCTGAGTTCAAATATATATTTATTTAATTTATTTGCAAGTTCGTCGCAGATTAATTTTTGATGATCAATCTGCACTCCCAGAAATTTAATGCTCATGTTAGTATCTAATATACAGTCATTTTTATTTAAGAATATCATTGATTTCGTGTCACTATCATTTGAAATTAAACCGTTTCTAGCACACCATGAAGTAAGTCCTTCCAGTGATACATCAGCTGTGATTCCTAGATCAACCAGGTTTCTATATGAACAGTAAGGTCATATATAACAGCACATAGTATTCTTCGTACTAACGGGATATATTCAGATATTATTAAGTCACATAATGGAAAGGATAGGTCCAAGAATGGACTCTTGAGAGACACCGTTTTTTATTTTTGGTGTCGACATCGAGGTTGTCACCACCGTTATATTAATTAATAGATACTATCCTAATTATCCTAGGCTAATACTATAATATAATGATAATAAGTGAACGTGTAAATAAACATGGATTTTAGTCGAACGAGGCACACATATTTTTTGACGGTTTGCTTGAATAGATTTCATAAACATATTGTGTTTTGTTTTATAATTTTAATTAATGAAATGACATTTTCATCGAATTTACGTCTTCGTAATTTCGAAACAATGTATACAGATGAAAGCTTTCAACAAATCATAAAAAATACTAGGTAACAAGTATAGTCGTTTATTTCAAGACAATCTACAATTTTCAAACATACACTATGTATAGTATCAGATGTTGATAGACCTTTTTTACAACCATATTGGTGTATATAAAAAACGTTATATTACTACATATAACAAACAATGCGATTTTAAAGATCTGCTTCTATAATTTTAGACATTATTATTACAATTGAAATGGGCCGATAGTTACGGATGTTTTTGCGATTATCATTCTTTAATAATGATATGTTTTTGCTAGTTTTGAAAATAGCATCTAGAAATATTCCGATTTTGTAACAAATATTTATTATGCATGTCAGTGGGGCCACTTATATCTACTATAGATTTGATCATTTTATAGATATCCCATAAAAAAACTCATAGTCGCTAAGAGTTTTTCGATAATATGTCTAGGCTCAATTAAAACTATAAAATCTATATTACGTAGTGCTGCGGTTTGGTGTAAATCGGTGGGTATGAAGACATTCATACTTATAATATGAAGAATATTTAATTTTTATGTTCCATACTATTTACGATAAAAAGCTCGTCCTCATTTAATTTCAGGCTTGTTTTACTTTGAACTAATTCGCTTTTCATTTGGTGGCAATAATCATGTTCTTTAGTTCTTTTTAAGTTTTTTAATTTTAATATTGCTGATTTCTATAGAATACCTCTCATTAAACTCACCACGAATATTGTCCGAAAAGTTTATAATTTCGGAATTAAACCAATTATTATGCGTAAATGTAGCCCTCATGTTTTTTTTGTTTATGAAAGAACACTGATCGCATGCTTGTTTTAGAGTTATATGATATTGACTAAATCTCAGTGCGGCGTCTGGGTTTGAGTTCAAACAAAAGCTCCAGTCAATTTTATTTATTTTACGACACAAATTATATAAGCTCCGCCGAAAAATTGGCTTCTTTTTAATACACCTTGATTGATTTACAGTTGCAACTGATACTTCGCTTACTTGACAATTGACCTGGATTTATCAAGTAATAAATGAGTTTAGCAAAAGGAAGCTGCGGTTTTAAAATTGTATGTTGTTAACTGAGAAAAGTTCAACTAAGTCAATGTTCTCTTAGACAGATCACGCTTGCTTAGTAATCTTTAAGAAATGCCACAAACTCATGCCAATGGTTTCTGATAGATTGCATATTCAAGTGAATTAATTTAATATTTTCCGCCGAGCAACTTTCACTAGTTTTATATTGTTATACGTTTGATTTTGAAGTTCTACTTTCTCGGCTAAAAAGGAGCACCTTTGAATTTTGATATTTTGTGGTGAGAGTGAAGGGTCTTTCATCTTCTAAGAATAGATTGATGACAATCCAATTTTGAATGCCTTATAATTTCTTATTTATATTTCTCTAAGGTTATCGGTCTGTCTGCCTGTATTGAAAGTGCCACGGATTGTAAATTCAAATTTTGTTAGTCTAGCAAAGATTTATAATTCTATTAAATTGGTTGTACTTTGTTGTTTTGAAGCACTATACTTGTCTCCTTGTCTCACTGTTGGTGAAAATGGTTTATGTGATATTACTGTGGAATTCCTCTGAATAAAAACATTGGTTATGCTGTTGTTTTTTTTCCTCAAAATCAACGAAATTGGAACTACGACACGCCGCGGCGCGACGGTGGTGGCGAATTCGATTGCGGCCGTACAAATGGTACTATTCACCATTGGGATACAATTAATGTTTCTTGAGAGTCACAAGGTGATCCTTTAAAGTAATAAGCTCATTTACACATACACAAATAATACTACTATTCCTGGAGCTATGTTTTTTTGCTAAATTCTGGATTAATGACGGATTCAAGAATTAAATGTGTAATTCATTTTTTGGAAAAATATTTGAAATCAAGATATATTTTATTATAAAATAAAGCACTAAAAACCTTTCTTCACACAGTATATTTGAAATACCAAATATATATTTCGGACACAAAGTGACCATTATCAATGGTTAAATACTAAGTACAAAACTAAAATTAAACAATATTTATACACACAAATTATGTAAATAAGTTGGAAGGGTGGTAGGGTAATTTCCAAAAAATGTAAATTATGGACGGTATTCGGAAAAAGGTATTAGGGAAAAACCCGGATTAAGGTGGGACGATAAATTTTAATACGTTTTATAATGGACTTAAATCGAAATTCATTAATCTATTTTCATGTTTTTTCATTTGTATTGCCTCTAACATGTTTAATTGATAATTGGAAGACTGTTTCAGTAATTTAATATTATTTATTGTGATTGGATGCCCTGTTTCTTTTAGATGGTTAGCTACCGCGGATTTTTCATTATTTAAATTTTTTGCGTGTGTTAAGTGTTCTTTAAATCTAATTTGTAAATTTCGCTGTGTTTGACCTACGTATATTTTGTCACAATTGTTACAGTTAATTGAATAAATTCCTGATTGTTCTAATTCATTTGTTTTAGTAAAGGTGGTTCCTAATAATTGTCTCAATTTTGAGTTTGAATAATACGCAGGTGGAATTTTTTATATAATTTATTGAAATGCGACTCAGTTTTTGGGGAATAAATTAATTTGACGTATTTGTTATCTTTGTTTTGAATAGATGGTGTAAGGCTAGTTGCAAACCTAAGTTTATTTTTAAACGCGTGTTTATTAATAAGTTTTTTAATTGTATGGATATTGTAATTGAGGCTTTTCGCAATATTAATAATGATGTTGAACTCCTTTTCTCTATTTTCTTTGGACAAAGCAATGTTAAATGCTCGATGAATGAGGCTATTGAAGGCTGCTAATTTGTATTTCATTGGTGCACAGGAATCTGAATAGAGGTAATTAAAAGTGTGTGTGGGTTTACGGAAAATATAAAATTCTAATCTGTTGTTTTTACGGGAAAAATTATATCTAAAAAGGGTAGAGAGTTATTTTGTTCAATTTCGTTCATAATATGGTTTCTAGGATAACAATTTTATCACAACGGGCCTATCTAGGCCTAAGTGTGCACCTCTTCGTGGTGCTGCCACACCAACCTAGGATAACAATAATGTCTTTAATGGGTATACTAGGGAAGAGGGATTCAACATCAAACTCACAGAATTAGTCATGGAATGTAACTCATTCATCGAGCATTTAACATTGCTTTGTCCAAAGAAAATAGAGAAAAGGAGTTCAACATCATTATTAATATTGCGAAAAGCCTCAATTACAATATCCATACAATTAAAAAACTTATTAATAAACACGCTTTTAAAAATAAACTTAGGTTTGCAACTAGCCTTACACCATCTATTCAAAACAAAGATAACAAATACGTCAAATTAATTTATTCCCCAAAAACTGAGTCGCATTTCAATAAATTATATAAAAAATTCCACCTGCGTATTATTCAAACTCAAAATTGAGACAATTATTAGGAACCACCTTTACTAAAACAAATGAATTAGAACAATCAGGAATTTATTCAATTAACTGTAACAATTGCGACAAAAAATACGTAGGTCAAACACAGCGAAATTTACAAATTAGATTTAAAGAACACTTAACACACGCAAAAAATTTAAATAATGAAAAATCCGCGGTAACTAACCATATAATAGAAACAGGGCATCCAATCACAATAAATAATATTAAATTACTGAAACAATCTTCCAATTATCAATTAAACATGTTAGAGGCAATACAAATGAAAAAACATGAAAATAGATTAATGCATTTCGATTTAAGTCCATTACAAAACGTATTATTAGAATTTATCGTCCCACCTTAATCGGGGTTTTTTCCCTAATACCTTTTTCCAAATACCGTCCATAATTTACATTTTTTGGAAATTACCCTTCCACCCTTCCAACTTATTTACATAATTTTTGTGTATAAATATTGTTTAATTTTAGTTTTGTACTTAGTATTAAACCATTGATAATGGTCACTTTGTGTCCGAAATATATATTTCGTATTTCAAATAAACTGTGTGAAGAAAGGTTTATAGTGCTTTATTTTATAATCAAGTTTATCTTCACGTAACTCATCCAATTAATTTACTAAGATATATTTTGTTGTTAATTTTGGTATATCTTTAAAATTATTTTTACATTAGAAATTAATTTCTTTAAAATCGCAATTATCGTTTTACAAAAAATAAACGCCTTAAAATTTATAATTGTGAAAATTAAAAGTAATTAAAAATGAAGTTTTCTTTTATAGTAATTGTCACCGATGATGAACTCAATAAAATTCCTTGCTTTACTTGTTATTCAGTAGAACTTTATAGAGGGGCAGTTAATATTAAGACTATTTAAATCCCCAATGGTTACAATGATTAGCACAGAATTGATTAGTTGTCGTTCGCTATTTGTGTATTTAATTAATATTTAGATGTTATAATAATTTTAAAAATGCTTAATAAAATCCTAAAATTATATGAACTAGTTATAGATTTATATATGAACAACAAACCAAAAAGCAAAGAGCAAGTCTACAGACCCTCTATTCTATTGGTGATTCGTTATAGGTTGCCATGAAAAAATTAAGTGAACTTATTCGAAATATCTTCCACGTAAAGATGGACTGGCAATTGATTTGAGAGAAGAAATTACTCACGACTTTTGTAATTGGTGAGATTTAAATTAAATTATAAATCTGATTGAAACTTTCTTAAAAAAAAACATGCTAATTTCTAAAAACTGATTATTGTCTAATTATTATAAATCATAAAAAAGAAAACATTATTAAGTTGGCTCAAAAATCAATTTATAATTATCATTAACAGTAAAGTTTTGAAACAAAAAACGTTTAGAAATTCTCGCTAAAAATGAGAATCGTGGAATATACTAAATATTTTAAAAAATGGCAAAAAGCAGTAGAGATAATATACTAAAAAAATAGAAAAAGAATATTAAAAAATAACTAATAATTATCTGGAAACGAATTTTAAAAGAAAAACATTGCAGAGATTGGTGGAAAATATTTAATATTTCGTAAAAATACATAAAATTGTGTAACACATTTCAAAGTGGCTTTAGCTTTTCCATTTCTTTATTATTTTTAAAATGTATTCTTTTATTATTTTGCGAAAGAATTTTGAGCTAGCTCAGTAATTAATTTTGTATTTTTAATATGCGGTTTAGAAAACAGATATTAGCCTCTTCATACCCAAACGCATCAGTTTGTAAATTTTCCAATAAAGGTACTTTAAAGCACAGATACAGTTCAATAAAGTTAAGAATTAAAGGCAGCAGTTAATTAAGAATTCCATTATACAAATTACATTAAATCGTTTTGTTTCTAGACATTCAATCTCTTAATTCAGGTACTTATATCTTGCCATTCGATGAGCTAAATTAATAGTGTGTGATTATTTCAGGACTATCTTGAAGCAAAAGTCTCAAGAAAATGTTTCGGTACAATTAAGAGACATAAGACAGCAATCTAAAAAAAAATGCTGAGATTTCTAAATTTCTAGAGACGTAAATTTAATCTTCAGATAGCAAACATTTATCCCTTTATATCCAGAATTAATTACTTTTTAAAGACTCTAAACTAAATGAAAAGAATTACTACTAGGAGGTAATACATATTTTCACTGAATTGAAAACTTCACTCTATTTCAATGACAAACTTCTATAAGAAACAAAAACTAAATTAAGGGATTGAAGATATTGCCCAAAAAGTCTTTAGTTACCTATACTTCAATTTACTATACTTGTTTTATAACTTTAATTTACATTTTTATCTATTGAACTAAAATAATCTCAATGTAATTAATTACTTAATTACTTAATTAATTACGTTTGTAAAATGTTGGGAAATCCTTAGAAACTTGTTATTCCAAATAGTTACGGTAGTTATATAAGCAGAAATAGCGAAACAAGTTAAACCAAATGCATTTAGTTACAAATTTGCCTTATCGAAATTTAAATTAGTGAATAATTAAATATTGGAATTAATTATGATAACACAGTGTAACAAGTTCCTTAAGTGCAGAACTAGAATCTTCCTTTTAATCCTCTGCACAATCAAATTTTCAAAGATTAAACCTCTGCAGTTCCTATTGAAGAACGCTTTATATACTTATGTTAAAAATTTTATGAAAATATTTTCAACGATCCAAAGTATAACTCTCAATCTAAAACCTGACTCACTATAATATTCAAATACATTATATCGTATCATCCACATTTAAATCTGACAAAGACTAACATCACAAAACTGACATATCTGGAATAAAATCAATTCTTTATCTGTAAAAGCCACAGTGTGGCGAAATAATTGTAGTCATTTAAATAAAACTTTAAAAATCAAACACATCTAATTATTTGAATATAAATTTGATTTAACATTAGCTATTGTGCTTAATAAGCATATAACTTTATACATATACATCATAGTCTTGGCGATTAATCAATTAAGTAACGCGTAAAATTAACCTAATTAATATAATTATTTCCACAAAAACACATTCTTCGCTAATATTACACTTTGTAATAATATTTTTATTTAAATTCCTTCGACCATTAATCAAATTTAATTACTATAATTAATTAGTATTATCCATTAACTAAATAACTACAATCTAGTTTAAACAATGCAGAGGTTTTAATCACGTTTTTTTTCTTTTTTTCTTTTAAATTTTTAATTAATGCATAAACCGACGAGTCCTACGTGAAACATTTGTTTTAATTACGCACGGCAGAACGTAAATTATTCACGTAATTGATTTTGATTCGTGCGTGTCGTCTGCGGTTTTCCCTATGCGTAAAGAAAATCGAAAACGACGTTTCATATTTCATACCGGGAATTCAAGCGATTTTTCACGGTGTAAAAATGTTGCCACGTGCGTAATTAATTATGCTTTCGGGAAATTGCTCACAGGGAAATTAATGAAAGAAAAAATAATAATCATAAACATGCTTTTTTTACTGGAATAATGTCTTACATAAAATTATAACAAGTGGTTCTCAGTAAATATTAAATCATTATAAGTGTAATAGTGAATAAATTAGTTTTTCCACTTCTGTATTTAAAATAATAAGTTATGTACTTTGATGTGGTGTTGTAAATATAGTTTTTGTACAATTACTTTTTAAATAACATAATAGAAATATAGTGAAGAAGGAGACACCATGACTTTGTTTTAACAATAAAATGTATTAAAATCCTTTAGTTCGTTGTAGAAAATTAAATAAATTTATTATTTGTTTTAACACTTTATTTAAAAATTACACGTGACTATAGTTTTGACTAACTTCTAGTCATTATAAAACATAATGATGATACTAATGACTAGCAGTTAATCGAAACTATAGTCACGTGTAATTTTTAAATAAAGTGGTAAAACAAAGTCATCGCCTACTTCTTCATTTTTAATAATTTTGCAACTAGTTATAGTCAGTCATTGGAATACAATTAATAGCGCTTTAGAATAAGGGTAACAGCCCCTTTAATTAACAGATGATGCATAAATATACAGCCGAACGACTATATGGTCAATTACTGCTATTACATCATTAGGAGATGTCAGTATTAATAGCAACTGATAATGTATGATTCTAATTGCGAAGCAATAAACTAAAACCCTTACTACTACTAAAGTGGTACCATTAAGGTAAGAAAATCATAGTCAGTGTTTTAGTTTACTGATAAACTACTTTTCTTGTTAAAACTATCATTACTCAAGTATAGTATGCAAATCCGTTTTTAAATTAAAAATCTAAAAGTATCTTCCTTTCACTAGTAAATTATTCAACCAATAAATCCTTATCTCGTTTTCGATTCTGGGTAAGCGTTCGATTTGGAAAATGATTTCACGGAACTTTTCAAAATAAAACAAAATCTATCTCATTTCCAAAGTGCGTTCGTAATTATTCAACCTCTAAGCCAAATTAATGACTTCAGCCGCGAAGAATGTACCGTTTCCATTCGGATTTCACAACACGTCAGAATAAACGCGTTCTGTCGAAATTATCTCCCGAACGAAAGAACGGTAGCGGACAAATCCCTCGAAAAGTATCATTTATTTAATGAACCACAAATCATACTAAATTATAGGATGTGTTTTATTCGTTAATAATCGTACACTGAACTTTTAGTCCAATTAAGAAGCGCACGATTTATTTCAGGACGAGGAATACAGTTAAATGTACAAGAGACCTTCGGACATAATTTCTATATTAGTGTTGATCATATGATTTAAAGGCAAACTTTCACTGGTGTACATTTTTGCTCTATTAAACCTTAACGTTGCATAAAACTCAACTCGGCTCGGGATTTTGCAATTGAAAATTTATGCGAAAACTTGGCATTTAATTAATTAGGATAGAACAATGCACGCACTTAACTTATTGCAGTTGTTACAATTTTAAAACAATAAAAGAATAATTAAAGGTCGAAGAATGCAGCAGTTAGTGTTTTATCTTTGTGATATTAAAAAAAAATAAGATAAGAAAATTAAAATTGCATTGTCAAATACGATCTCTTCATGGAAACTTTTAGTTTGGGATTAAGGGAAAAATTTAAATTATATGTACAAAAATTTAGATTTTTCATTTAATTACAAATATAGATTTTAAACAAGAAGTTTACATTTAGTGATCGTATTAGCCTTCACAATTTTAATTTATTTCTCTGTAAAATTATTGAAAATATCAGTCATCTTAAAATAATTATAATTACAATTAACTAATAAAAAATATACTGTGGGAAAATTAAACCATAAATCTACGTATTTTCAGCATCAATAAATTCTCATGTGCATGTCCTTTTTTTTTCTTGCTCGTTAATTTGACCTTGAGTGCCTAAACGAGTACAACAGGAAGAAAATAAAAATATCCATTGCATGACTAAAATTCACAGCACTCGAGTTTTAAGTATATATCAAGGATACGCTGCATAAATAGCGCTCCTTTTACATCTCGGTACATAAAAGTCGAAAGAAGGTGAAGTGCTAAATCAGGATTTATTTACGCGTAAAAATTCCGCATTTCTATAATGACTAAACTGAAAAAAAAATAAACACAGGCAAAAAAGGTTTTTATAATATACTTTTTCTAAGGCAACTATCGCGTTTGCATATTTTTAATATCTGCATTTTTTTGTGTAGTTCTTAGATTGTAAAGATAAAACATCTTAAACAATCTTAAACATCATTATAATAATTATAGTAATTATATTACTTGTAGGCAATAAGATTATTGATATAATATTATTATAATGATAGACTAATGTCAAAAACATTTCCCCAAATTTTCAAAACCCATTTACGAACTTTGCCTATTTCTTCAAAATTTAGTAAACATTTTTGTGTTACTCAGTTTGAATTCATATGAGCACAATATAGATGACTTCAAAGGTGAGATAAATGCACGATGCTTATTCGTAAACTTCATATTTAATTCTAGAATTTCTTCTAATACTTCCGTAAACTGTTGAAGTCACGCTGTTATCTAGAATTTAGGACCTCTTGCATATTGTATTGTATTGTTTTCTTTCTCTCCATTTAGATCTTCATTTCATGGAATCGTTGTGGTTTGGAGAAAATCTACGATTTGAAACTTCTTTCTTTCTATCCATTTAGATGCGTATCGGGCACGCGTACCCTAAGCTGACCTTATGCTGGGCCAACTCCCCAACATGAGTGATTAATGGTTCCTACGACAAGAAGCCAAGCCTCGGAAGTTTTAGAAGATCGGGCTGAACCTGGCAGAGATTACCAGCCCATAGACGAAACTCGCAACGGTCAAAGGATCATACGTCCGGTTCCCAGTATATTGGCAGGCGTATCTGCTACTACGGAGGCACATAACTGGAAAAGCCCTGGCACAGATCAAATAAAAAACTACTGGTATAAACAATTCACATCAACGCATACCTACCTAACAAAACAAATAAACAAAATAATCCAAAACCCAGAAGCAATCCCAATATTCTTGACTGAAGGGAAAACATTCATAATTCCGAAAAATAACGAGACGGAAAACCCAGAAATCTACCGACCTATCACTTGCTTACAAACCCTATATAAAATAATAACTTCCACAATATGCAAGAAAATTGACCAACATCTAGCCACAAATAACATTATGACTGAAGAACAAAAGGGCTGCAGAAAAGGGAGCCAAGGGTGCAAGGAACAGTTAATCATAGATAGCGTTATCACGAAACAGGTCGAGAAACACCAACGAAACTTACAAACATGCTACATAGATTATAGGAAAGCTTTCGACTCAGTACCACATACATGGCTGAAGAGAGTACTGGACATATACAAAATTTACCCAACTATCCGAAACTTCCTATCTACAGCTATGGCAACATGGAAAACAACAATAAACCTAAATACAGACACGAAACAAATACAAACAAAAACCATAGGAATCAAAAGAGCCATCTTCCAAGGTGACTCGCTAAGTGCCCTATGGTTCTGCCTGTGGTTAACCCCCCTGTCCAACTCCCTAAACAACACCGCATACGGATTCCAAATCAAACATAGGCAAGCAACGAAACATGTAATTAACCACCTACTATACATGGATGATATTAAACTATATGGGCCAACAAAAACTCAGATGAAGTGTCTAATAAAAATAACAGAAGACATAACAACAGACATCAATATGGAATTAGCAAATGTAAAATGTTAATAATAGAAAAGGGAAAATGGAAGAATGAAGTAGTGACAGAAACCCTCAACAGTCAAACAATGGATAACATGCAAGAATATGAGACCTACAAATATCTAGGGATCCAACAAAATAGGAAAATAGAACACACAATAATAAAAAAAGGTATTACACAACAATACAAAAGACGCCCAGAACTTATCCTAAGAACTAACCTTAATTCAAAGATACTCTTCAAAGCAATAAACACTTATGCCATACCCCTATTAACATATTCATTCGGAATTATAAAATGGACCAAAACCGACCTGGACAACATCAAGATGCTCACAAACACAGAGCTGACAAAATACAGGAAACATCACCCTAAATCATGCAAAGAAAGGCTAACAATAGGAAGAACAGAAGGGGGGAGAGGAATGTTAGATATCCATGCACTTCATGATAAACAAATACAAACACTCAGAGGTTTCTTCTGCAACAAAAACACATCACTGCATATGGCTGTAGTGCAAGCAGACGAAGAATACACACCCCTTAACCTGTCATACAAAGAAGATTTTAAAAAATTCGCACAAACTCAGCAACGAAAAATGGACCAATGGGCACAGAAAGGCTTACACGGCCAACATCTACACATAACAGGAGGATGCAAAATCCTAGCAGTAATGGCCTATACTGAACGACATAACATGGCCGCAAAAATCATCCACCATACTATAATTACACTCCACAAAACATTTTAGAAAATGAACAGTATAAATTGTACTACGATATAACAATACACGCAGATAAAACCGTTATATGTAACAGACCGGATATAACGCTACAATATAAAAGGAGCAAGGAAACGTATCTAATAGACATAGCCATATCTACAGATATAAACCTAACAAAGAAATAGATAGAAAAGCTAGACAAATATACACCCCTAGCTATAGAATTAGAGAGGATATGGAAACAAAAACAGATACGCATCATCCCATTCATTATTTCTACAACAGGCATCACACACGCGACATTCACACAACATCTCCGACAACTCCAGATATCCCCTCTACTACACCAACAAATACAGAAGGCAATTATATTAAAAACTTGCAATATAGTTAGAACCTTTTTAAAACAGTAAATGCAATAGTAGCTCTAGATACACCTGGCAATGCCTGTGTATCTAGAAAACAACCAGCATAAGCTGAGAAAACCTTAAATAATAATAATAATAATAATCACTTTTGTTTACGTAAGCCCCAAGATACAATATATGATACATCGTACAAGTAAGATGTGAACGGCAAAGAGAGAAAAAAATATATACATATATAATCTTAGAATATATTGTATATATGTATACACATATGCATCCATACACACCTACACTGACACACAGAACCATACTTATTTGTATACATATATATTGTTACCATCAATAGAAGGTCAGAATATGAAATTGTCAACTGAATATATTTTTTAAATTGTGGAAAGTCAAGTTGCTTTATCTCTTCCGGTAAAGAATTGTAATTTTTTGCCATCAAATAAGAACGATTTGTTAAAAAGTGTTGTATGGTGTTTTACTGGTTTTAATAAAATGCACTGTCGAGTTTGATAATTTAGTAACACACCGTTTTATAAATATAAATTGAGGGTAGTGTTAACAATTTATGGATCACAAATGCGTTTTTGTACGTATTCTTTCTTGTTATATCAAAAATAGCTCAAATAATTTTTTCGTGCCATGAATATTTTCTCTACCTCAACATATCGACCCCAAGCCAATATGTTATACGACATATGAGAGTAAGCGAGAGAGTAGTATATAGCTATCAGTGAATCAAGGTCCATTTGTTGCTTCATTTGTTGCTACATCTATGCACTAGGACTTTAATTGGTCAGAAGAATCTGCTGTAATTACTACTGCCGTATCATCCGCAAACAATATAGTATTATTACATGCTATATATTCTGGTAAATCGTTGATGAAAAATAGTGGCCCAAGAACTGACCCTTGAGGTCACAATACAAGATTTTTTTACCATTTATCTCAACAAAAAAACTTCTATTTGTTAAGTAAGACAGAAGCCAGTCTGACACATGACCCCTGAAACCATAGGTGTTGAGTTTTTCTGAAACAATTTGTGGATGTACACAGTCAAAAGCTCTTGTTAAATCAAAGAGCAAGATAATTACAAATTTATTGTTGTCAAGTGCATTATTAACATAGCTCATAAATGAACAAAGAGCAGTTTCCACTGATTTTTGGGATATGAAACCATGCTGATTATCGTTTATGGTTAGATTTATATTAAGGAAGTCAAGCATTTCAGTATAGACTAATTTTTCTAGTAATTTCGAAATAATATGAAGTATACATATAGGCCTATATCTATTCATGTCATCATTATTTCTATCTTTAAAACTGGTAGTATGCGTCCTATTTTTAAACACATCGAGACCAGGCGCATTTGTATTAAATTTTCTGAGTGTATTCCAAATGTCCACATTTGTAATGGGATGGAAGAAAAGTACTACTGGTGGTACAATTTATTGGTGATGTATTTTCGAAAGTATTTTTTATAATTTCTGTTACAATACTTTAGAAGTAGTTACCAAAGTGCTCCACCATTTCAGCCGAGTCAGATATTTTATTATTCTCCACTGTGCGAGATTTGAACAATTATTTTTTACACCACCATGAATGTGCTGACTTGTAGAAAACTAATCTCCAACACGGCAAGTATTTACTTACATTTAGTGGTGCTATTCTGATGCTGTCTTCTGTTTCAACTATTTTCGAGGGTTTAACTGCAGGCGGAATGTAAAAGGGTTGATGAATACTCCTTCCGGCCACAGTGTGGGCTCTTTGATCATAGCAGCATCCGATTGCATTACAGATAGTAACGAAACGACGAGTAGTCCTCTGGTTTTTTAGATACCATTTTTTCACATATGGAATCCTTGATGTTGATTGATAAAATATGTTGATTAAGTTGTTCCAGTGTTACTGTCCGATCAAGCCCAGTGATGTAGAAATGGGAGTATATTTTCCTTCCTTTAATTGCCAGTGATTTGGTAGATTCTCCTTTAATGGAGGCTCGTACTCTCTTGCGTTTCCTCTCTACTAATGTAAATTCATCCTTTTTCTCTCAGTTGTGGTGATACATTATACAGTCGGTTCTTCATTAATATTAGGCGACAGCGGCAACCCTACAGACGTAGTTGGCTTGTCCATTGAGAGCGCTAATTTTGCATTGTATACAACCTTTTCAACCGATTTCTTCATAATAATCTGGACATCTCCGCTCGAATTATTATTTGGTCGAATTGTAGATTTCTTTATAATTTTACTATTTGTCGTTTGTTTCTCGACTAAATTTGATTTGTTTACATTCTTTCTGCTTCTGTCGTCGTTAGAGGTCAATTTTAATATTAATTAATTATTCTATCATAATCTCATTTTGAATAGAAACTTGCCTATTTAGCGCGATTATATCCTCCTTAAGGTCCTTTATTTCATTCCTCATGCCAATGACCACGCCGAATTTGTCCTCGGTTTTAACACACTCTGGATGGTAGTATTTGCAGCATATAGTACATGATGCCAATTCACCCTGTGACAGGATCGGTTGCTGGCAGCTTACGCACTCTTTATCTTCAATTATTTCAACTATAGTTCGATTTAATTCACTATCGGAACGCAAGTTCTCTACTCGCCGACATTTTTTTAAATCTTTGTATGTAATACTTTTATATAAATCTCTTGCTGGAGCTTTTAGATATTATAGCTATTTGACTATTATTCTTCTTTTGCCCTTTTAAACTTAATCAGGACCAATACAAAAGCTAAAGTTTTGCGTTTGGTCATCGACTTTTATTCAGCCGGGTTGAAAAGACGGCATATTCCTCTGGTTTTTCATTTTCACCTGATTGTTGCAACAGTGAGAGCGTTAAGAGTTCCTACCCTGCTAAGTGATTTTAAATTTTACCAAAAAACAGAGAAACCAATTACAAATTTTAATAAATTTCAATTTCAGTCAGCATGATTGTTTTGAAATGCAGAAGATTTCTACTTATACAATATGAGCTTTTCTCTACTGACACGAAAGTTCTATTTGCATAATTGACTATAATTTTTTGTACATCTCTTAATATCTTATAGTAAAAGGATAACAACACTAACATTAAAACTTGTATCACCAATACTGCATTATACTACTAAACAATATCCTTAAATCTATGAAATACTAAACACAATTCATTCAAACTTACATGACTGTTTTAGATTAGAACGTATAGATATAGTTCTTTAGTTTACTTTTTGTTTGTTCTTTAGAAACCCTACTATATTTTCCAACGAACCCAATCACTTCAATTAATTTAAAAGATTCATTGGTAGACCATCCAATCGGCAAAACATTGACGGTCGATAATGAAGAGGCCTCTGAGTGTAACCTCCTTTTTCTTCAAAAGCCTGTTATAGCTCCTAGCAATGTGCTTCTTCAGATCTGAGAGCAATGGATATTTAAATTTACCTAAACAATCATCATTTCGTTTTGTATTTATCCAATAATGAGAATGAGAATCGATTGAGACTTATATGGCTTGCGTGTTTAGCTTCCAGAAACAAAAGTTGAGCGCGATCAATTCAGTAGGACGCATACCATAACTTCCAGAAGATAAAAAATTGTATTGTATTGTATGACATATTTTCCTTTAAAATCCGATTCAGTTAGAGCTAGAGGATGCACCCTTAGCATATTAATGGTCATCCTTGTTTGGAATCTCCTCATCAGTATTTCATTTAAAAATGTAAGTCTAGCTTATTTCTTTTTCGCTGTGCCTTTTAAAACTTTCTGATCATGTTATTTGAGAACAAGGCCACCATAATTGCTGTTAGTTTTTGATGATAATTTTATCAAAACAAACATAAATAGTTACATCCTGTATTTGCTGGCGTTTTAACGCCAGGGTATCTATATTTAGTTCGTTATAGTCTACATGTGGTTGCAATACGCCATTCTTTTTATGAACCATAACCACAAGGTCTATTTAGAATTATAAATGTTATCATGGTCCAGCAATTTATTCAACTGTATAGTTCTCTTTGTATAAGAGAGTTAACTTATTTTTTATAAGGTAACATAATTGCATTGATGTTTATAAACAACTCTTCTGGTTATTACAATAAAATTGTAACTTTGTAAGTATCACACAAAAATATTTATTCTTGTTACTACAGTTTCGACAAGTTCAGCTTGTCATTATAAAACTATTAATTTTCATTTTCAATAGTTTGACAATGACAAGCTGTACTTGTTGAAACTGCAATAACGAAAATAAATATGTTTATGTGATATACAAGTTACAATTTTATTAGAATTATTAAACAATTAATCTCTACAATCAAGTATTTAACTCTCCTGGTGGTCGCTGATTCGTTATTTTCAAAATTTTTGTTAAAAAAAATCGAATTAATTTGTGCCCTTCGAATTGCTTCTATTTCAGACTATTATGGTCTTGTAGTTCCATACCTTTCAGAACCTGCATATTCTTTGGTCGAAGACGAGACAATTTAAAACATCATGTGCAGTGACCGTATTTTTGATTTATTCAATGTTTGCCAGAAAATTATTTTGGCATCCAAAGTGACGGTATTTATTGTGAAAGCCATGTTTTACATTAACTGTATAAAGAAAGATGTCTTTATTATTAGTTGAGGATATTAATTTGTTAGGGTAATCAAATTTAGTTCGCCATAGTCACAGTAGTAATTTGCCAACAATCTTCGGAACCATACTCATAGAAGAAGACAGAACGATGTAAAATTTTAAATGATACATTTATTCAGCATTTTACTAACTATTTTTGTAGAGTTTATATGGCTATGGACCTTATGCTCTAATGACTAGTTCAGATTTTCTGGCTTGTCTGCTTTCTTTTCAAAAACATTTAAATAATAATAAGCTATTTTTTATTGGTTGGCAATTATCCTAAAACCTTAATGATATCGTGATTTTAATGGATTAGACTTTTCTTAAAAGTTTTGACAAGACATATCTAAAATATGGTTTACAGTAATTACAGGGCTATTGTTGACTACTGACGAAAAAGCTTCTACATTGGTTGCTAAGCTACTAGATTACTCAGTCATTTTAGATTAAATTTACTGCTAGATTAAATCCATTCCTAAATCAGTCTCTATTGTAGATTTATCGAGTAATACATATATCGTTGTATGTATATTCCTTGCAAGTATTTTCCTTGTTGTTTCCTGTAGGTTTAGTTTCTTGTATTGAAGGATTCCTAAGTTTGTTTTGGAATACCAGTGTCATTTAAATTCCTGCTTCTAAGATTGCTTTTGCTTCCTATTCAAATGGGATGGCATTTCATACATTTGCTCTAAACGACTCCGAGTCCCACATTTAACATGAGATGTTTGAGAAAGTACTGGGCTATATTGCTTCCCTATCTTTTCTCTAATATGAGTCAAGGTACTTTGCAAAACTAAAAACATTATGAGGAATTCAATTCTTTTGTTTGTAGTGGAGAAATGCATTCGTATTTCATATTTTAAGGCTTTTGATGGCAGCTTTTCGTGTTTTCCAAGAGTTTTTGCAGCCATCAAAAAAAGGGGATTTCTTCTATGCAAAATACTTTTGTCAAATTATCTACTGCCGCTCCTTATATTTTTGTAGATCTATTTGCTTTTTCAGGTTGAAAAATGTATTTTTTTTTGAAAAGAATAAAGTTACTATTCGCTGTGGATGATTTTTAACATTTACAAATATATGGGTGCGTGAAGTAAATAATTCTTGTTCATTCATTGGTATTTCCAGAATTAATGAAATTTGACATTGCTATCGTAAAGTATGATATTTTTGACGTTACACAAACTTAAAATATTTTGACGTGCGAGCACTATTTGTGTTGTTTACAGTAAGTCTAAATTTTCATCTCAGCCAAAAGATGGAATTAACTCGACGTTAGTTCCATTGAAAACTCTCATTTTCCATTTTTCAAACGACGGCCGTTGCGAAATTAAGATTCTAATAAAAACCTTGTCTGTGCTTGAGTAAACATATTCGAATTACTTATTAAAGTTAACAACACTTTAAATGCACATTTAAGTTATTTTTGACAATTAAAATGTCAGTTCATTTATTTGGCACATGAAATAATTGCCCTACGTTTTTGATTCTAACGGCACCCGGGACTGCAATAATTGTTGGACACCCGTCCATTGGTGCCGTAAGATGATTTCAAAATACAACTGTGCTGCATCCAAAGCCGTATACAGCATCGTCATAGGTGACGAGTCGTGGATTTATGCATATAAGGAAAGAGATTTGAGGATATTCCTGGTATTCAACAAAATATGACGAGGCTTTCGAACTTAGTCAAAAAAAAATCCGGTTTGAAAATTTTCCAGGACATGTATAGTAGATTTCATTAATGCATAAGTTATTGGAGGTGACTATTTCGAAGGACAATAAGATAAGGCAATGTGCGACAATGTTACAAGACCGAACTTTATTATCAGAGGTAGAATATTTTTTGCATTGCTGTTTCTGTAGTTTCAGTTTCTTATGTTGAAGGGTTGCTAAGTTTGTTCTAAAATCCTAGGGTCATTTAAATTTATGCTTCAAAATTGCTTCTGCTTTTATAACGCTAGCATACAATCGTGCTTTTAAAGACATTTAAATTGAAACCGTTCCTATTCTAATGGGATGGAATTTAATACAATTGCTTCAAACGAGACCCACATCTGAAAAGAAATGTTTGAGAAGGTCTTGGAGTATATAGCATATCTTATTTCTTTTTTACTTAATGTGTGTTAAGTTATATATAAAACTGAAAACAGGGATTATGAGGAATTTGATTCTTTAGCTTGTAGTGGAGAAGTGCATCCGAATCTCATATCTTATGGCTTCTGATGGCAGCTTTTGATGTTTTCCAAGGGTTTTAGACGTCGAAAAAAAATTTAAGCGGATTTCTTCTATGCAAATTGCAAATTGTATTTTTTTAAGTAAAAGCTTTCTATTCACTGTGAATTTATCATTCTAAACGTTGATCAAACTATTTATTTATAAATCCTGTTATTTGTTTATTTTCTAGTTTGTGACCTTCCTTCGGGCCCCATGTTGGGCGCCAGTTTGTACGCTCTGCGTAGAAATAAATATGCGTGTCCTAATTAAATTAATATATGTATTTTGACTCTTGCATCATGTGAATTATCTTGTTTCTAATTCTTTATGTACAGAGAGGGGCTTGAATGATTTTTGTTTGTGGAGATGCCAAGTTGCATGCTAAGTTGTGGTGTTGGGTTCGATTAGTAGTAGTAGTAGAGGTAGTAGTGTTTGGATATCGACTACGTGTACCTTATGCCGTGTGATTTGTGTATTTGTGTGTGTGTAAATGAGCTTGTTAATTTAAAGGATCGCCCCGTCACTCTAAAGCACCATTAATTGTACCCCAATGGTAAATGGTACTAGTCACCCAATCAACTGCTGACCCGAACCAACGTTGCTGCACGTACTGCGGTACCGCAACCTAATTCGCCACCACCGGCGTGTAGGCATAGATTATTTTCTGTATTTATTGCATTTTATTATATTTGTGGGTATTGTGAATAATAACCATCGATGTGAATTGTCCTACTGATTATGGAAGTCTAAATAAACCCTAGAGTAACATCTCAAATCGATGAGTGGTTGCTGTAGTCTAAATTAAAGATGACTATTCTGCAGAGTAGATATTGATAACTCTAATGTGTGGAGCAGAGGTGTGGGGTTACAGCATAAAAGAGAGTATAGACGGTGTACAAATATGGTGGATGAAGAGAATGTTAGAGCTTGAAAAGTTTACGCCATGGTATAAAATATATCAGGAGATGGACTCATGTAGGGTATGGGTGAATGTATGGAAAAAATGAGTAAAATATGAGAGAAAGGGTAAAATGCAGGGACGGAAAGAAATTACTAGTGTGATACTAAATGATAGGAAGGACAAGACGGATAGAGTGGAGACTAAGTCGAAAAAGGGTAGATGTGAGATGTACAAAAAAGTAGGCTGGTCCAACGAAGCAGTAAAAGAAATGGCAGCAAGGGGCAAAATATCTGAAAGTTTAGTAGAGATAACCCTGAGGGGTGTGGATAAACAGGAAAGATGGATTAAATTATAAAAGCAGATACAATCCAAAGTATAAGAAAGTAGACGAAGGAGCGGGCAAATCCGAATACTTGTATGAAAGAGGTGAATGGGAGGAGAAAGTACTGATGGCAAGGTATAAATGTGGCAGCGAATAACGGGGGAAAGGCTTTTGAATGAATAAGAAGGGGAGAATGTGCCGATTATATGTTAGCATACTTTGCGGAGAGTGGACAAGCTTACTGAAGGGGGGTACGGTGGTAATGGGCATAATAAGGAGGATAGAGGAAAGGAAAAAGTCGTGTGGAAATAACTAGTTTTAGAAAGAAAGAAAGGATTAATTAATAATGTATTGATAGCCCTTCAAGAGTTATCGCTAATTTGCTTTCTTCTGAAACGTCTAAATTGTTGACGAAAAACGTAAAATATATTTGACACCGGGTTGTAAATACATTATCTGCATTCAGTGTAGTAAAGTCTCCGCACAGTCATAAATCACTATCTTTTTTTAAGCACTGGAGTTGATACAATGGTCCAATATTTCGATCAACTGCTGTTTCTTTGCGTAAACGGATATAGCTGTTATAACATTCTTTTTATAAGGATTGCTGTGTCGGTGTTTATGAACAATTCTTAGTTCTTTTCAAAAATATCTGAATAGTTAAGAAAAAGGATTTTATTTTTTTTATTCGGGTCGTTTCAACTTTCATGAAATAAAAACGATGATTGTTTTTACCGTAATTTTGTGCGATGTAGGTTTGCCATCAGCCAAGGCAATCTGTCTTCTTTTTCATTACAAAATTAATTTACGGTTTTATAGAGGATAATGTAGCTTCTTTATATTTTAAGACGCTGTATCGAATATTCGTTGTTTTTTGATATTTATGACGTTCAGTTATACTTTTGTGGTCCGATATTTTATATGGAATTGAAGGGTCGCCTGAGTGTCCGACCAAAAATAAACCTTTAAGTGAGTGTTTGTCATCTTTGGGTTCTTCTAGTGGCATTCTTAAATTGTACGTCAATGTATTTTGCAAAAAAAAACAATTTTTTCATAACTTAATTTTTTCTAGCATTGAACAAGCCCCCAGTGAGGAGCGCCCTTGGTGCAGCGGCGTGGTGGACGGTGTGCGCCACGCGTTCTTTACATGCCCGCGGTGGGTGCAGGAACGAGAAGAGCTAAGCATACTTCCAGTGGTGCCGTGGCACCGGGGTTTAACGTCCGATGTAGGCCGGAGCCTCTGCAAACTAGTATGGCGATGTGTAGGACAACATGGCTGGCGAAGATCCGGCGGAGGGTCCAGGTCCCAGAGGTACGTGCTTGTTGGGGGAGTGGTGAAGATGTGATGACGTGAGCGGAGATGCTTATGTGGTGGATGATTTGATGTGGAGTATCGGGCATCAGATGAAGTGAGTAACGATGCCACTGGTGTCCCTGTCTTGTCGACCAGTCCATCGGTCGAACAGCAATGGACGGATCCCGGGCGACGGCAGCAGTACCGTGCAAATATATAAAGTGGGGACGGTGAATGGACCACAGTGGCAACACTGGAGGTCGTGTGCCCTTAAGTGGGATTAAGTCCATAAAAAAAGATTCCATTATCATGAATTTCTAATAAAAATCATATCCCGTCTTTATCGACACTTTGAGATTTGCTATCTTGAAGGTTTCTTAATGATTCAACATTTCTTACTTGCGTTTATTTATTTTCGACCTTCCCTTCTTTTGTATATTACAGTCGACCCATGCTTAATGCTTGGTGAGGGAAAGAATATTCGTATCCAAAGTTAGTTTATTTATAATATGTGTACAAGTATCTCTTTTGTATTTTTTCCCCGATTTTGGGTTGAGAGAAATTACTTGATGGAAGTGTCAACTAATGGTAGAGGCACGACTTTCATTGCCGAAAGTAATAGTTGCATTCTAGTTGATATGCCGAGTAGAATCATCAGGTCTCTCTTTAATGAAATCCATTTCCATTTTTTTTACTCAAGTAAATATGCAAGTACAATCATGAGCGTTGTGGATCTGATTCATTTTATTGGGGCTATCAAAATGAGGTGAAAACATCACTCCAAAAACTACGCACAAAAATAATTCAGCATATTCTCTTAAAATTATTCTTTTAAGAGATAATTACTCTAGGAATGGTGCGCGATTAACGATATTACCATGTGCAAGTTATTACAGATGATTTTGATCACATATTTATTACAAAAATGGATGAATTACAGGATCATGTTTTAAAATATTTTTTCTATATTTACCTGTAGTATAATTATATCATTGGACACGTACCAGGTTATACTTAGAGTCGCTTTAATTTGCAGGGGCAATACTTGAAAGTAACAAGATAATTTTCTTGCCTATAAGTATCTAAATAATACTTGTTTAAGATATTGTATTCGACTGATAATCATTTTTACTATTAAATGCTTTTAATATACTTTTTGCATACTTGTTATAACTAAAACTATACACATAAATAAAAGTTCCAAATTATCTACTTTAATCTTAATTAAAGTACCAACACGATTTCAGTCATTAATTTTATGGAAAAGTGAGTTTCAAAAAATACAAAATAATGTATAACGCAGAACCAACAGTGCGCAGTAATACCGAGTAGCAAGTCGAGACGGATTTCTGCGAAATCCGCAACGTCCAATTATGAAATATTTCATTTTTAAATTGGCCGCAGTGGGTGTGCATAATTGTAAGCTTCTGCGGCATCCGTCTTTTGCGAAACTGTCATCGGACGTGGAAACCCAATTTTGGCACCTGGTAACCATTTCCAAGTAGGACATGGCCGATTTAGTTTTTCCCAGACGGCTCGTCTCGGGATTTTCCGCGTAATGTTTATTTATTTTTGCGGTTATTTTTAAAGGTTGTTTCATCAGAAAATATGCACGAGTTAATCGTAGCCAACATTTTTTTTCTAGAAGCTAACTACGATAATTATAAAGAAAATAAATAATAAGATATAGTTATAGTTTTTCCGTTGCATTCTTTTTTTGGAATTTACATGGTATGAAGAAAAACATAATTTATTTATAAATATGAAGCCGTTTTACTTTAATATGTTTTTCCGAATTCCTTTTCGTAGAATTTAACTAGCGATAAGTTACCAATTAAATAAAATTATAGTTAATTAGGTTAAACTTTTCTTTTAATACTACTATTACATAAAAAAAATATTCGAATTCATATTTAAAGTATATTGTATATTCTAAAAATGTCGTATAAAGTAGCATCTCATTTTAATTACTTGACCTGTTTGATAAAATTTTCACACATTGCTAAGCACCTCTATTATAGAATCTCGGATTCTAGTTCAAGAGTTGTTTGTGGTTTGTTATTATTGCAATTAGACAAAATTTGCAAGTAAATCTTTGTCACATCTATATGGCTAATTAACGTCAACATTTGAGAAAATCGTATAAGCAAAAGAATGTTGTCTTAACAAATCAGTGGATATTGAAGCATTCAGTTGAAAATTGCTTTCGTCTGGGTTTATGCCATCTAATGGATTTCATATATAAAGCTATATATCATCCTATATTTTCAGCAACAGTATTGCTGGGTATATTTAAAAACTTTCATTACACCTTCGATTAACATTAATATTATATTGAAATCACCCGACTAGTAAAATATATTCGTAGCAAATCTATAATTATTCTTGATGTGTGGTATGTGCACCATCTTGCTAAATCCACATGTTTTCCAAGAACATGCATTAAACTTAATTCAAGTTAAGGTTGGATGTATTACATTTGCAGTTAAATAATAATGATCTTATTATTCTTTAGTCTTTGTAGTAAAACAATCCTGCACATTTTTTAAAATTATTATTTTCCAACACTTCTAATCGAAAGAATATAAAATTCAGAGTTGTATTTTAATTAATTAATTCAAGTCCCATAACAATTTCGGATATTCAATTTGTGCAAACATGTAACGCCCGTGTCCGCGTCCGGACTTTACCTTTAATCCGAATTGTCGAGAAAATGATTACGGCGTGATTAGAGGGCGCTAGAAGGGAAATTGTTGTTATATGTTTCGGGGCTTATGCATGCGAAATTATCTAATAAAGGTTTGAGGACTGTGGCGTTTTCGAAAGTCAATTTATATTATAACCGAGTTAACAGTACCCTTAAAAGCGTTCAACTGAGTAGATTACCCACAAACATCCCATCCCAAACACTCAACCACACATTATAACTGCACGGCTCAATTAAGTTCTGTAATGAAGTTTGTTCAATTTGTGTGTACATGTGTGAGCCAGTGTGTATTGGTGTGTACCTTTAAATTCAATTATTTTGTTTGTTAGTTAAAACTTTTTTTTATTTTTCAAAAAGTGTATACGATTTTGTACTCGATGTGTTTATATTTTATTTTATTGAGTTTTTATAATTTGTTTCAATAATAACTTTACATTTAAATGAAAACTCAATATTTGTTTAGATTAGAAAATAGTTTTTTTGCTGTCATGCAATTTTTTTATCATTATTCCTCACCTAATAATACCTAAAAGTTCTAATTAAATATGCTACTATTTGTGATATTTTTGGTAAATTTAGTTCCAAAGAATATTCTTAGCCCATAGAGAGGGCCATCATTTCAAGTAAATCATTCTAGAAAGGAAATTTAGGAGAACTGCTTTTATTTCACCTTCTTCTTAGATGTTGGGAACACTATAAGACCATCCCCAACATGATTTTTCTAAATTGAAATATTTTTTCTAAAACATTTCAATTAATATTTAAAAAATTATTGCATTCTCAGCAAGAAATTTATACCACATTTTGTGATTTATTATTTCACTCGTTGCAAAATTTTTAGAAAACATAGCTTCTGATACAATCAACCCACATTACAGAACATGCAGTCTATCTGGAATGGAAAATTAACAGATCCTTTTTATAACTCCCACTTTTATGAATATATTTTTATAAAGCATTATATTAAAATATGTACGACTTATATTGATATAAGAATATCTTTAAAGTGTCACGAACACTAAATATTGAAACTACTTCATCCGAAACTATTAGTAGTTTAAATCCTAGTCGTAATAATCAAGCATATGACTTTCGTAAAGCTGACTTCACTAAATTATACTTATCACTACTTCAATATGAGTGATAAACCGTTTTATCTTGCACCAATGTGAATGAAGCCTGTAATGCTTTTTATGTTTAGGTTATTTTCATTATATGTACCTAAACGCAAGCCACTTGCATGTCGTAGGGTTAGGTTAGGTTAGGTTGGTGTGGCAGCACCACGAAGAGGTGCACACTTAGGCCTAGATAGGCCCGTTGAGATACCAATTTCCCTTTCCTGAGTTCTTATGGGAACCATTTGGAGCCATTTATGAATCTGGCTATGCTTCTGGCATCGGTTGTCTCGATTTCAGAGAGCTCATTCATAAAGGAACGGCCTAGGGAGGAATCTCTTATTCCGGCCAGCGCGGGACATTGACAGAGGTAGTGGAGTACGTTTTCCTCCTCCTCTTCGTCGAGGCACCCTCTACAAAAGTCGTTGTGGGCTATTCCTAACCTTTCTGCGTGTTTGCCAATGGGACAGTGTCCCGTGATGACTCCCACTGTTAGCGCAATGTCATGTCTCTTTAATGAGATGATGCCATCGCTTCTTTTGCTGTTGCAGCGTGGCCAAATCTGCCTTGCTGTGCTACAGCTGCTCTCATTCATCCACCTTTTGTTTGTTAGGTTTAGGATGATATTGCTTAGGATTTCCTTGCTAGTCGCTAAGGGAATTCCTGGGTGATGGTTTATTGAGGACGAGTGAAGCTTCGTTCCATTCTTAGCCAGCTCATCCGCTGTGTCATTGCCCGGGTTGTTGCTGTGGCTAGGCACCCAGATTAGTTGAGCGTTTGTCTGTGTTGCCAGTTCATTTAGTGATTTCCGGCAATCAGATACCACTTTTGAGGTGCTACTCACACCTGTTTGAGCCCTGATTGCCGCTTGGCTATCAGTGTAAATGTGGACCCGGTTTGCGTTTGTCCTATTGATCCTTAGCCATTCTACTGCAGTATTTATGGCGATTACTTCTGCCTGTAGTACACTACAGTAGTCTGGTAGTCTGAAGGATAGTCGGATCTTCAGGTCTTCGGAGAAGACTGCTCCCCCAACTTTTGTGTCCTGCTTAGAACCGTCCGTGAAGACGTGTAGTGTCCCTGCTTCATTTTCTTTGTCCACCGCCCAGTCCTCCTTGGTAGGGATCTGGGAGGAGAACTTGTTATGAAATGCAGGGATCGGTAGACAGCGGTCAATATTCTTAGGGACACCGGGGAATTCTTTGAGAATTCTTGTGTGTCCCCGCGTATTAGTTGTGAGTCGACAGATTGAGTTCAGTCTTAATGCTGTTGTTAGCGCAATCTGCTTGCCGAGGAGATCCACAGGGGTCAGATTGAGGATTGTTTCCAGTGCTTTCGTGGGACATGTCCTAATAGCTCCTGTAATCATCAGGGTTGCCAACCTTTGGACCTTCCCAAATGCTTGCTGGTGAACCTTTTTGTCCAAAGCAGTCCACCATATGAATACGCCGTAGTAGAGTATTGGCCTTACTACTGCCTTGTAGAGCCAGTAGATGATGTTGGGTTTCATGCCCCATTTTATGCCTACCGTCTTTTTGCAAGAGTACTTTTCGTACTCTTTCCTGGATATTAGGTTTCCAACTGAGCTTTCGGTCCAGTATGATACCTAAATACTTAGCCTGTTCTTTTATCTCCAATTCTACTCCCATTAAGATGGGGGGGGGGTGAGAATTTGGGGATTTTGTGTTTCTTAGTAAAAAGAACTAGCTCAGTTTTTTGTGGGTTTACGCCTAGGCCGCATCGTTCACACCACTGAGTTAGTATTAGTAATGCCCGTTGTGTGAGCTGGGACATTACATTGGGATGTTTCCCTGAGATGGCTAGGGCCACATCATCTGCTTAGGCTACTACCCTACATCCGGAGTTGCGTAGATCTAAGAGAAGGTCGTTTAACGCAAGGTTCCAGAGTAGGGGAGAAAGGACCCCGCGCTGTGGCGTGCCCCTGTTCGCCTGCCTACTTATACGGGAGTTCCCTAGTTTGGAACGGATGTTTCTTCCTCGGAGCAACTTGCCTATGAGGTCGACAACTGTTGCCTCAATTCCAGTTGCGTTTAAGGCGGACTCAATGGCTTCAGGGTACACATTGTTGAACGCTCCCTCGATGTCGAGGAAGGTCACCAGCGTGTACTCCTTGTGGCCCATTGTTCCTTCTATTTGACTAACCAGGGAGTGCAGAGCTGTTTCCACGGACTTCCCTTTGGTGTACGCATGTTGCGAGGTTGACAACAACTGGGGGTTTATGCTCCCTTTTATGTAGATGTCAAGTAACCTCTCTAGTGTTTTGAGTAAAAATGAGGACAAGCTTATGGGCCTGTAGTCCTTTGGTCTTGTATGGGATATCTTCCCGCTTTTGGGAATGAAAGTTAGTTCCACCTCTTTCCACATCCTCGGGATGTACGAGAAGTTAAGGCACCCCACGAACATGGTTTCCAGCCATGGTATAACTATGTCCTGGGCTTCTTGCAATTCAACTAGACTGATGCCGTCTGGCCCAGCTGATTTATAAGGTTTGAAGCTTTTGATGCTCCATATAAGCTTCTCTCTGCTCACGATCTTGTGAACGGGGCATTGAGAATGAGAAGTTTCTGTGGACATGGATTCATTGCTTATTCCTCTTGGGAAGTGAGTGTCCACCAGAAGTTCGAGCGTTTCTTTGCATGAGCTAGTCCAGGTGCCGTCTTCTTTCATGACGAAACCTGGGACTACAGGATCTTTAGAAAGAATTTTGCGCAGTCGACATGCTTCTGAAGTGTCTTCGATTTGGTTACAGAATGACTTCCATGCCGTCCGCTTGGCCTTTCTTACTTCACTTTTGAAGCTTCTGAGACTGTCTTTATAAGTTGACCATTCATTGGTGTACTTAGCTTTGTTGAACAGTCTACGGCACTCCTTTCTTAGGGAGTTTAGTTTAGGGGTCCACCAAGTAGGTTTGCTTTTGCCTTTTCTTGGCGTACTGGGACACGCAGTGTCTATTGATTTGTTGCATGCATTGGAGAAGACCTCCACCATCCGATCCAGCTCCTCCATTGTGGTGGGTATGGGTGGCTCAGATGGTAGAGTACTCGATAGGGCAGTTCTATACTTTTCTCAGTCGGTTCTCCTTTTGTCTACAAATCTGGGGCAGTCTTGCATTTGAATATCAAGGTTGAATTCGATATATCTGTGGTCAGAAAAGGAGTGTTCAAAGGACACTTTCCAGTTCCTGATAATGTTGAACGATTGTTCGGTGACTAGAGTAATGTCCAGAACTTCTCGTCTATTAGCAGTTATAAAGGTAGGGGTATTCCCTTCATTACATATGGCGAGGTTGGAAGTAAGTAAGAATTCTAAAAGTGACTCACCTCTTGTGTTGGAATCCGAGCTTCCCCAGATGCTATGGTGGGCGTTCGCATCGGCTCCAATTAGGACGCTGGCTCCTTCCCGGTTAGCTGCGTCAAGGAGCCCACTCAGACCCTCGGGGGGGATTTCTTTATCGTGGGCGAAATAGGAGGAGACCAGCCATAGCGTGTAGGACTGGTACTCCATGATACAGCAACAGTGTCGCTGTTGCTGAAATTTGGCAAGATAAAAGCATTATATCTTTTATTTATAAGAATGCAGGAGCGTGGCTTACCCGAGTCCTGCATGTGGAATAGTCTATATTCTTTGGAGCCTAGTCCACAGATCCTGTTCCCCACTATCCAGGGTTCTTGGATAAGGGCGATGCCCTCCCCTCTGTGTGCTAGGCGAAGGAGCATAGCAGCAGAAGCTGCCTTGGAGTGGTGGAGGTTAATTTGCACTACCCCCGCCATCTTGGGCCGGATGCTTACATGACACCTCGACGACCGTCTTATCGTTTTCGTCTTCGATGTCAGAGGAGAGCGACGGATTCATGTCCGGTTCGCTCTCCTCATCCAAGCCCAAGGGGCGGAATAGCCTACCTAGGTCCGATGGGGTGTCGCTGTCCGACACAGAGGAATGATGGGTTTCCATCGCTTCTTGAGATGTCTCCTCCTTCTTGGAGGAAGTCACTTGGTCTTTTTTATAGATGCTCAGGGTGATAGAGCCGAAGCCGTAACTTATCACCCCTTTGCAATCCTCAAGCAAGGTTAGGGATTCCTCGTTCAGTACGACAATCGCCTGCCTCGTGTTACCCCTTGCCTCGCTTGTTTTGGCCACGCTCCAATCTTTGGTGGGTAGCGTGGGGTTGCTCACCTGAATGATCTTCAGGATCGTACTAGGGTCCGAGGGTTCTGCTGGGATCCAGGCTCTAGATCTCGGTCTGTTCGGGATCTGGTCCCTTGTTACAGCCTCGATTCTAGCCCCAGGCCAGACTTCACCCAATTCCCCAATGGCAAGCTTGTACAGTTCTGCCGATCTTTGGTCGGCACAGGCTATAAGCTTTACATGACCCTGGTGCCAACCTGCGTCTCTGCACTTGGGAGCGGGTCCTGGATTCTTCTCGAGAATGTCCAGGTATGCTTTTAGGAGGCCCATCTCTACCAGCTTCCAGTTGGCTGCCGAGATGGACCCTTCTTTGTGGCTCCTGTCAATTACTGCCCATACGAGGTGTTCCTTAAGGATCTCGCTGTAGGAGCGGTTAGGAGGCCGTTTGGTGGTTTTAGGAGAGGGACCAATCCTCGCTTTCTTCGTGGACACGGGGGGGTTCTCGTCCAGAGAGCGCTGTCTTTTCGACGAGCCTGTCTGGCTGACTTTTGCCTCGTGCAACTTGATGGCATTTCGAGCCCATTCCAGGGAAGCCTTGTCCTTATCGGATAGCTGTTGTTCTGGAATGGCCTCAAACTTGCCACGGATTCTGTAAGCCGCTTTCCTGTCCTTGTAGGCCTTCATTGAAGGTCGGACCTTCACGGGCTTGCCCGAAGGGGAGCCTGGACATTGTTCGGCTTTGCTAGAGGTGCTAGGCCCAGGTTTGGTGGCCGATGGCTTAGCACCAGTTTGTTTGGAGTCCTTTTGGGACGGTTGTCTCCCTTTGGGGGTTGACTTGGAGGGCTTTCGCCCGGATAATGAATATTTGCCCACACCAGATCCGACTGGGCTGCCCGCTTCCGCGGGGTGGGATTGCGTGCTTCCGCACGTACCCACCTGGTGACTTGATTCCCGTTTTGAAATATTCATTGTAGGGGGTTGCTGGTTTTGGTCCGCCCCTCCCATTGCTGGGAGGCTAGCCCCTATCCGCCACCTGGGGAGGCGCCCGATGGGAGACCAGCAACTCCACACGGGAGAAACTCCATTATTGCATGTCGTAAATATCCCATTTTGTTAACTCGATCACTTAATAAATTAATTAAGTTAATAGACCGACATAGAAAATTTTATCTTAAAACAAAATATAATTGTCATAAAAATCCTAAGCTAGCAAACAAAATAAAATATAACGAAAGATCGATCACAAAGCCTTTATCGTGAATGCTGAAAAAACTATCTCAAAGGACCCTAAAAAGCTTTAGTTTTACATACATGCATGAAAAAAGTTTTGCATCACATATTAACTCTGCACATTTAGTGTATTCTCAAGGCCAACCTATAATCCAGAGAAATGTTAGCTCTAACGATGAAAAGTCAATTTCACATATTGTAAGATTAAGGATTGTGATATATATGAGTCATCCAAGCTTCTGAAGAATAATTTAACCTCTCAGCTTTTTAGTCCGTGATTGTATTCAGTGCCTTATGCTTGCTTTGCTTAACATTTTTAATTGTGCTTTAACTTCTTTAACTTTTCCTGATCGCTGAAAGCCAAAATTACTCCAGTTTTAAAATCTGGATATGGAAATAGGTTAAACCATTATAGACCTATTTCAACAATTAAAAACTTCGCCAAACTTCTGGAATTTATAGCATGTGATAATACAAGTAATAATTGTTTAATTCGACAAAACAACATTGATTAAAAAAAAAAAACGTTTAACAACCTAAAATATTTTAAACTTTACTCACATTGTCGATAACAAAGTCCAGGTAGACGTTATTTATACAGACTTGCGGAAAGCTTTTGATTCTATGTACCACAATTTACTCGTTACTAAATGATTAACTTTTGAATTATCTGGAAATGCCTCGAAATTTATAAAATCATATTTATGTAGCAGGAATCAATTTGTAAAATATAAAGGGTACAAATCATGCAATTCACTCCTACTAGCGGCATTCCTCTAGGATTCAACCGTAGCCCTCTACTTTATATTATGTATTAATGACATTGAATCTAATATATCATCCAATATTTTGATGTACGCAAATGGTGTAAAAATTTTCCGCTGTATTAATAGTTTAAATGATTCTAATAATTTACAAATCGATCTTTGTCGTATCGATAGATGATGCCTCGAAAACAATTTAAAACAATTTGAGTCTTAATATAGTTAAGTGTAAATACATGTCTTTTACTCGGAGGAAATATCTAATTCAATACACTTATAATGTAAAAAATGACCCGTTAGAGAAATGCTCCAGCGATAAACATCTAAGCATTACAGTTGATCCTGAATTGACGTTCACGAGCCATGCTAAGAATATTTATACAGAGTCTTATAAGATGCTTGTTAAGCATTCATGCCGATCGTTCGAAAGTATTGGTGTCCTTAAGCTTCTATATTTTGCTTTTGTACGCTCCAAATTGGAACATTGTTGCCCGATTTGGTCATCATTTCATCAATTACATATTGAATCAGTTGAAAGGATCCAGAAGAACTTTCTGCGATACTTGTATTTCAGGACGATGTATGTATATCCTGACTAAGCTGTGTCATATGTGGACCTACTTTCGTTTTTTGATTTTACGTCCTTGTCCATCCGCAGAGATACTTTTCACTTAGAATATTTATATAAACTAATTAATAGTCAAGTAGATGACATCATCTATTGGCTAGCATGAATTTTTAAACTCCTAGATATAACTACAAAGATGCACCTTTGTTTCGTTATAATATATGCAGAACAGCCTCGCATTTCAACTTACCATTAGTTTCGGTGCAAAGAGTATACAACTCTACATTCACAAGATATATTTGGTAATAATTTTCAACTTCATTAAGTAAACTACTTTAACTGTGTATTGGATTTAACCTTACCCTTAACGGTACTTTTTTTAACCTTAGTATAGATTGTAATTTTAGTTTATAAGCTGTTCTATAAATCTTAATAACTGAACCATGTTTTCTCGTGTTTTTGAAATGCACTTTTTAGTCATTATCCTTCTCTAAATTAGAACATTATTATTAATCATAATTATTTTAATATTATATTTTCTGTTATTATTAATTTATTATTTCTTTGTGTTATTTTTCCCTGTAGATTTAGACTTAAACGATCTGTGGGGAAATAAATTTTATTGTTATTATTATTATTATAAAATAACAGCAAACGAGTCAGCTATAGTAGCCGGATTGTCCAAAGTGTCATTGCCATACATCATCACTTTCCATCTTCTTTCTTATTTTTTTGAATATGTCACCAGAATGTTTCTGATTATTCAATAATATTAAGTTCCATATCCCTAATATAAGAATTATGACAGGATGAAAATTTTGGCAGTCCTCGTCCAATCTATAACGTTTGCATCTTGGATAAGTGGCCTCTTTATATTTTGATAAATGTATCAATGTTAAATTATACCAAATGAAGTAACTATGAGTATGGATAGCTTTTGATGGAACATATAAATCAATAACATAATAGAAGTGTTCATAAAATAATTCTACCATTCTCGTTATGTTACATTACTTAAACATATAATTCCAATTAACTGAGGCGCCAAGCATACCTTTTATTCTAAAATGGGTGAAAATATTTGAAGAGACTAGTGCAACCAAGATCACCAAGAACGCAAAGAACTTGGTTTGTGTTAACCAGTCAGTCTGACGATCTGAACTTTTCAATTTGATTTTCTTGCATCCCTATAAAATTCAATTGATACAAGATATGAATTGATCTCCACGCAGTCCTGATTTAACCCCTGTGGACTTCTTTCTGTGGAGTTATCTCAAATATAAAGTTTACGTCAATAGACTAACTTCTCTGGCGCATTTGAGAGAAATGGTAGTCATCATAGTGTCTACCTAACTAACGAGCCGTCATAAGAAATTTTAGTGTTCGAATAAGTGGCGTGACATGGAAGGTTTAAATAATAATTCCTTTAACAAATAATATCCCCAATTGTATATTGTATAACTTTTCTGAATCATTATTATTCGTTCAAAAACGGTGTGTTTGTATTTTGGATTTTAAAAAGAATTTTAGCATGTTCACTCACAAACTATACATTTAACCTGCTGCCTTAATAGCCTTGCTAATTATTTTTGTATCATTCAATGCCTGTCGAGGTATTAGCATGAGAAGTGATTTATTTTATAGTCTTAATAAGAATCATCTGTTGCAAATTTACGAAATGTTTTTGCGTTTTTTTTTCTATTTATTAGTTAATTTTCTACAACGTAAAGGACTTTAATACATTTTTATTGTAATTACCTATTAATTATACTTTATGTACCTAAGGGATTCAATCTTTATTTTTGTAAACTTTTTCAGTGAGAAAAACTTATTTTGTATTGCCAAACGTTTTTATTGCTGGAATATTCTTTTTAGGGTTCTTACAACTTTTAAAAGATTTCTTTGTTAGTTGTATTTTTATGTTTCTACTTTCTTGTAAATTTTTTATCATCAAATATTATCTTTTTAGCTTTATCTCTATCTTTATTACAATATTAGACATTTTGTTCCTAAACTATGACCTAAAGCAAAATTTGTTATAAATTGAATTAGTGCTATTACTTGAAGTTCCATAATATATATGTTGAATGTTGTCTATTCATTTTAGACAATATTTGCAATCTAGCTCAACAGCTTATTTCCTGATTATCTGATAATATACTCATTTTTGTCTTTGTGTATTTTTGTTTTATAAAATATTAATCGGCAACGAGATATTACTCAATAAATATACAATTTTTGATATCCAACTCATATATTCGATGATAAATGGTAGTGATTTGTACAACAAGTGTGGAAATGTTACGCTTTTCCACACGAGAGTAGGACGTTGGTGTACGAGCGAGCGAAGCGAGCGAGTGCATCAAGTTCCTACTCGAGTGCGGAAAAGCGCATTTCCCACGAGTTGTACACACATTTTTTCACATACTGCATATAACATCAATTATAAAGGTGTTTGGGATTTAATTTTTGACACTGATATATAAAAATTAGGTTATTATTACCAATAGTACGTGTGTTGTATATATTACTCCATGTATGTAACTGACACTGACATTGATTAAGAGTAAATAAAAGTAGTACGAAAAAGTGTATCCATGCTGAAAAGTGATGCTATGCGGAAATGTGTTACTTTTTTCAACGATTTTGGATGCGGAAATGTAAGGTATTTCTATTCAGTATGTGAAAAAACATTATTTATTCACTCTACACACTTTCCATAATTATTAATTCCAATAAATACGATGGCTGGTGTATATATAAAATATTATCTATTGAATTACACTTAAATTAATATAAATTTAACAGCTGAATTATAAATATGTAACATTCAATTTAATTAAACTTTATAAATCATACCAAAAATTGTAACCAAATGAAAATAAATATATTACATTAATTAAATTGAATTAAATCAAATTTATTATATATTAATAAATTAAATTTAAATGCACTGTATAATATATAAATAAACCACAATAATAATATTAAATTAAATTAATTTAAGTTGTATACATTATACTTTACATATAATGCATAATTATTAAGCATTAATATTACATAAAGGAACAAACATTTAGTAAGTTATTAAAATATTGTTCCAGTTTTGCCCCGTATTAATTCGAACACTTAAAGTTTCATTATTTTGCTATTTTCTATTTTATATAAAGCAATATTTTAATAAATATTAAATGTATCTAATGTAATGTTCATATTCGTCGAATTCTATTAAACACATTTTTACTTAATTTGATTAAAGATAATCTACACATTTTATATTCAAATTGATACTAATTATATAACAGCAAATCATGTATAATAGAGATTATTTAAGACCAGATCATTAATAAGTAAAGTAGAAGTTAATAGATGACAATTGAAATTAAAAGATAACAAATGACAAGTGACATGTGATAGATACAAAATGAGGAATGGCAAATGACATGACATTTTATATTATCTAATTAAATTTCATTGTTGACAGAAAAGAATTAATGATAGACTTATGACAATTGACAGATCTTTGAAAGATAATATATAAATACTATCTTAATATTAGTGAACACCAATGTGTCAAGTAGAAGAAAAATGCTGATTAAATACACTATTTAATAAATAATAATATATAATATTCGATTTGTTGGCAAAATAATACAAATAGTAGTTTTCTAATGCTATATTTGTTTCTGTAATTTTTATATAAAGCAAAGCTAACGTAGGTTATTGAGAACAATACTGAATTAAAGATATTTTTATTTTGATTAAAGTGGAATTTTGCATTTTAATAATTTTTGTATTAAAATTAATATAAAGTAGGAACGTTCTCTTAACGCATATTATTTTTTTAAATTGATTCTCTCTTAGACGTCTTAATCAACAATAAATCAAGTTTAATAGAATAAAGGTGGTAAGTCCCATACGAGAATATTCTATCATCGTATGAGTATTTTTTGGTTGCTTTCATTTAGAAATTAAAAAAAGCACCAAAAACATGAACAACGAATCTCTTCTGAATTTTAAAAGTATTAAAAGAAATGTATATAAAATAAATATTCAAAAATAATAATTATTAAAAGTAACTAGAGAAAAATATATTTTTCTAATATACAAAAAAATATTTAGGGGTCATACTTGATTCCAGATTAAACTTCAAATTCCACCTAGAAAGCAACAGCAAAAATGATAAGACGCACATGGGGACTGACACCCAGTATGACTAAATGGCTCTACACTGTGCAAAGACAGGCGTGTCTGCTGATAACTGGAGCAATGAGGACAACGCCCACGGCAGCCATGGAACACATAATATCGCTACCACCACTACATCTGCTTGTTATGATGGAAGTTAGACAAGCAGCCTATAGGATGCACATGAATGGACACACTTTAAATGTGGGGACATCAAGACCAGCAACATTTAAAGTACTACAAGATGAAGAGATCCTGAAAATGAGGTCCGATTTCACTAAAATCGTACACCCATCCTGCAATTTAAAACAGTCACTATTGGCGAAGATAGCGCTTTTATGGCTGCCTGGCTATCCATCATAATGGTAACTGGTCCTTTGTTAAGTTCCAACCCCATTACGTGATGAGCATACCAGTCAATGGCTATTTCGGCCTGGAAAATGGAGGCATGTTTCCTGCATAAACAGACGACGCATTGGCGTCTACAAGAAAAACACAGCTAGTATGAATACCCAAGGACCAAAAAATTATTGGACACTTGGGGGCCGACTTCCTAGCCTAACAAGGGACAACGGGCGAATTCGTGGGACCTGAACCAGCTTTCGGTATATCCCATAAAACCGGAAAGGAAATAATTAGACGCCAACTAGCTGATGGGCACAAAACGGCATAGCATAACCAAATCTGAATGTGGTATACGAGACTCTCCCTAGATGGTCCGGTACCTGACAGCATGCTAAAGCTATCAAGACTGAGTAGACTGAAACTAAGAAAAATTACAGGACTAGTCACTGGGCACTGCGACCTGAATAAGTACAAACATAGGATGGGAATTGAGAAAAGCCCCCTATGCCGTGGGTGTTCGGAAGAAGAGGAAACTCCCCAACACCTACTGGGTACTTGTGAATAATACAAAGGATTCCGCATGGCAAAATTCGGGAAGTCTATGCTTCCTACAGAACAACTAAATATCCCCTGGCAGAAACGCATGGACTTCATAGAAGACACAGGAGTACACAGGGAGTAAAACATCGAGAGGCGCACAAAAGGAACACGGAGACCGTAGTGCAGGGACGCTAAGCGACACCAAAGAAAAACTATATAAAAATAATAAAGCGTAAAAATTTGCTGGGTAGGCCACGACCTGCTAAAGGCCAAGCTGATGAAAGAGGGGACTAAAATTACCCTGACGAACGAACCAAATGCATTGAGGGTTGAAGGCGGTGGATGGTATGTGGGCACAGAGAACGGAGACGTGGCCATAAGGCTAAGGGACAGGCCGGAAAAGATGGCCAGCGAGTCCGGAAGCCCGGGAAGAGGAATTGTTTGGATGAAGGTGGGTAAGAACATATCTTTTCTGTTACGCATCCCCCAACAGGACTGACGTGGATGTCACCCGATTGCTTGTGGTCCTGGAGAGCTGGATGATTGGGGGCGACTTAAATAATCAGGCACATGTATGGCCCGAACAAAGAGAAGCCCCCCTTCAGTCTACTCTTTGTTCGGGCCATACATGTGCCTGTATATTGAAGTCTTTACTTGAGAGCATGTCCCGTTTGGACCTGAAGGTGGCTAGTCGTAGGGAAGAACCCACGCTGGTATGTTCAAACGTGAGGTAAATATAATTGATGTGACCCTGTTTTTGGCGAGTTTCCTCGGAGCCATAATAGAGTGGAAAGAGGGACAGTCAATCCTTACAAGCTCCGGGCCTTCATGAGAGAGAGGGATAGGACAGCAAGATGGGTCGAGCAGGCGACGAGGAAATATACGAGACATCTTAGGGGAGCCTGTGATGTGGTCAACCAAAGAGGAACCGAGGCTCTAAAACAGTATATTGGTAGATGGAGGCCGCTGTAGGAAGAAGTGAAAGACGACATATGGGGGAGGCTAATGTGGGTGCGCAGATCCCTGGGGAGACGGAGGCAGTAATATGAGCGCTTTTTCCAAACGGCAACAACCAGAGGGGGGGCCAGGGCGATCGGGAAGGCTCCCCGGCCAGAAAAGCTATTCGCCGTTAAGGAAGTGTTGATGGAGGAACCCGAAGACATTCCCTTGAGGGAATCAAGGTAGCAGTGAAATATAACGAGACTAAGCTTGCAGAAGTATTTAACCAGTGCCAAGGCAAAGTACCGGCTGCTTACAAAAAAGTGAAGCTAGTGCTGCTCCATAAGAAGGGGAAGTTTAGGGGGAAGAGGCAAGTCTGCCTCATTAATGGGGAGGTCAAAGTGCTGGAGAGACTCCTCGCAGAACGCACAAGAGCAGCGATCGAGGAAGAGGGAGGCCTACCCCTGATGCAATATAGATTTGTAGGGACAGGTTCGGGGAGTACGCCCTACTGGAAATGAGGAGAATGGTCGATGAGGCAAATAGTGGACCTTACTCGAAGGAGGGACTGCATAGTGGTTGCCAAAAAAAATCGAAAAATTCACACTCATGGCTAGTCATCATGGAGGTACTAGTTAGCAGGGGTTGCAAAGCTACCTTTTCAGTATGTTGGGGAGCTACCTAGGGGGAAGGCTCTGATCTACGAGGACGAGGAAGAGCAAGAAAGGTGAGGCTCACTGGGGACATACCTGAGGGGTAAATACTAGGAGCTCCCCTTCTGGAATGTAGCGTTCGATAAGATATTCACTTTGTCGCTTCCAGAGGGTGTACAGCAATTTCGATGAAGACTTTCTGGTGCTAGTGTGCAAGAGGTGACCCCCATAAAACGGCGGTAGCCTGGCTCTCCAGGAAGAGAGCCGTAAAGGCCTAACGAGACAATAGGCCTGCTGGGTCATGACGTTGAGGTTACCAGTAGTGTGAGGTACCTGGGGGTTACGATAGAGGCTAATACCCAGTGTAACAAAATAAGTACTGATGGCAGCAGCGGGGGCTGCTAGGACCTTTAGGGAAGTGGGGGCCCACTGGCCAATATGGGCACTTTGCGAGAGGTCGAAGAGACTGCTGCTGGCGTTGCGGAACTCCTATAAGTCGCGTTAATGTGGGTCAAGGCCGTACAGTCCATCGGACCTCCAACTGGCCGCAAAGGCGGTGGCCAAAGCGGAGGCGAAAGCGTGGATCCAGGGGAAATGGCAGAGGGGATGGAGCCAGGCGATCTGGAGTAGCGCTCCAGGGGTGGAGCCCTGGATTATCTATGGCGAACCGGCAAGCTGGAGGGTGAGGAGCACCCGTTGTTTTCTATACATCCCCGAGATGGAACTCTGGGGGAAGTCCAGGAGGCCACGCTGAAGATGACCGACAGTGGGGACTACTGGGCGAAGTGCCCAGTTCCGCCGGAGCTCCGAAATTCAGGAGTCAATGTTAGCTAATACGCTCTTGAGACAAAAAAGGTTTAGTACCTGAGGATAATAAATAATTTATTTCAATAAGTCAAGAGTACGCTAGGGCAATGAATAATATATTGGGGTAAGTTATGATTGACCTATGCAATTATTAATATATTGGGATAAGTCAACAATACGCCAAGACAATAAATAATTTATTGGTTTGTATCAATGCAAGAGGTAATTAATAATTTATTGAGGTAGAGTAGTACGCCTAGGCAAGATTAATGAATTAGCAATAAATTATTCATTGGAATAGGAGTAAGATAGTTTATGAAAACATATATTGTGATAGGTGTAGATTATGTCAGGGCAATAAAAACTATATTATTGTAAGTCAGGTTTTTTCCAAATGTTATTTTTTCCAATGTCTATGTTTTGGCAGTTATTAATTGACTCTTTTTAATTTATTATTTTGAAATTTTTGCTTTTTTTAATGGTTTTAGGATAGTAAAATATTTGAACTTGTCTGTCAATTGTTTTTTGCTTTTCTTATAGCATATATAATAGAGGAAGTATTGTAACTGGAACTGAAAAGCTTTTGATGAACATTCAGAAACCGGAAGTGCATGTTTACTCGAAAATATTTAAAAAAATTTTAAACAAAAGTTGAAAAGAATAAGAAACTAAACAAGTTTTATTAAAACATAGTTTTCATAAAATACCTAACTTTCGAGAAGAAAAAAATAAAAATTTAAAATTTTTACATATTTTGCTAATTGCTAATAAACTATTGGAGTTACATGAAATTTATATAACAAGTAATTATAGAGAATTTAAAATCGACCAAATTAATAAGAATAGCCTTTATGCTTAAACCTCATAGTTTTCAAATATAGTTTGACAGTTCACAGTTATAGTTTACAGTTTACAGATGACAATTAACGGTTTATGTTTTGTTGATAATTAATAGATTACTATTAGTTCAATTAAATTATAAGTTTCTACATAATTTTAATTGAACTGATTTAAAACTGACTAATTAAATTAAATTTTCTTTTAAATAATAAAACTAAAAATATAACAAACATATTTGTAAATACTATTCGGTTGTTTATTGAAAAACTCCATTAAGGCATTAAAACATATTTATTTTTATTCGCGTCCATTAATAAAGCTTACAGCAGACTTTCTGCGTCCATTTGATTGATGCTTGATATTTGTATTTTTAGTGCATTACTTGCGTTCGTTTGTGTGTGTGTGCCGTTTGTTTAATTCCATAATAAATTGTGAAACTGCGTTTGATAATTTTTTACGGTATTAAGCGCGACCTAATGGCGGCATCCTTCATATTTTACAGTCGGTTACAAAATTTATAATCCGCCATAACGCAGCGTTGGAAAGAAACAGTTATGATTCCGTATTTTACATTATACTTTATTGCCCATATACACAAAACATAGATCAGATGTCAAAGCTGGCAAAGTATAATACCGCGTGATATTTGTAATAAATTCCGTTTCGGATTTAATGCGGAGAACGTAGAGATATTTATAAATTATTTGCGCGAATATAAAGTAATCGTAACGACGGGAAAACCGATATCGATGTGAAATTGTTAATTTTATTAATGGTCCCCTTTGAGATTTTATAAGGACAGGGGAAAATGGAAGCACGTGCACGGTATCTGTTTTTCTCGTGATCGTTCGTTGGAAAACAAACAGCTTATTCTTGCAGGGCTATATTTTCCCCGGGCGAGACGGGTTTCCTTTTAATGGCGATAATAAGGTGCACTTTATCCAATTTCTTTTTATAAATAAAATTGTTACAAAGCAATACGTAGTAAAATTATCATGTTTTACATACTGAAACTTACAAACTACAATGTACACGATGCCAATACATACTCGTGTAGGTAACAAGAGGCTAAAAGCGAAGACCCTTAGGTCTTAAGTGCGAGCGCTTTGAGAGTCAAGAAACGAAAAAGAAAAGCTCGCACTCGTTTAATCCAAGGTTGCCTCAGCGAGTGTGTACTGGAAGCATTAACGATTAAATAATAGGATAAAACGTTATTTATTTTCTTTCTTGATAGATAGGATAGAGTCTATCACACAAAAAGCTACTTATCTAAAACTGTTGGTAACTGCTGATGTAAGCTAACTGCAAATAATTTTTAGCTACCGAACATGACTCGCGATGGAATTGCTAAAATATGATATTTTTTGCATAAACCGTCCATATCCGTTGACCATATCTGATTTGGAACAATAGCGGGACCGTTAGATCGGATCATAACGTGCAGTCTACGAGTTCTCGGGAAATAGAGGATGCGTTTATATGGACGCCATCCATCATTCATTAGTGTAGCCGGCGGCTATAGTTTTATTAGTTTTTAGCGGTACTCCGCTACTCATCTTCACTGCTCGACCTCGAAAAATTGAATCGAAACCGCGCTCATCCTTTACCTGCACTAATAATCTCCATCGCGGACTAGTTTCGTTCTTGTCTTATGAAACGACCATTAATCACACTAATAGTTCATCTGTTTTACAGATCTCGTTTCTAAATGATCGATATATTTATTCGTGTTTATGATATATGTACGGGATTGATAGTGTGTTAATTGTATTACTTTTTTTATTAATAGTTCAATCATTTGCAATTTAGTTTTTACATCTAATATTGCGAATTATAAAACCTAAGAAGCAATTAGAAGCAGACACAATTACAATTTAATTATTAAATGATAATTCAATATCGAAAATTATTTCCAAATCTGGATAATGGAGTAGCATTTAATTTATAGTCAGTAACCACTTTATTTCTTTTGAGTGACATAACTTTCGCTGTTCTGGATTCAAGACTAGATTTAGTTGTACTTCAACACAATTAGTATTTGAATATACTGGTTTCATAATAATTATAATATTTGCATTTAATCCCGAAATAATATCACTATACAATAAATGAAAAAAGTGGAATACAGATTAGATCCTTGTGGAATCCCTGAAGTAGCAATGAAAGCGTTTGATTTATAACCTTTGTATTCAACGTACAAGGTTCTTTGGCGAAGAAGACACAGTTTTCGATATAACTCTATGTATGATATCTACTTGGACTTGGCCATCTAAATAATTAGAATAGCCATACTACGTGGGCTGGCAGTCGACAGTCCCATTTATCACTTTAAACAAAAATTGCAAATCCGCAAATAGGTGACGATCCTGCAAGGAAGAGATATTCAGTTGGCCACAAAGTTGTGCATAATATAAAATGGCAAACGGGATACATAATTTAAATGCCACCAGACGCAAGCATGTATTTTGGTCTTTAGATAGTTCATCCTTAAAATATTCTTAATGAGATGACCAAACAACAGATGTGTATTCCAAGCAGTGACAAATACAAGCAAAGGATTGCATTGACTGATAAATTATTGCATATTCTTGATATAAAGCCCAACAGCTTCAGACCCTTATTTTATTTTATTTACTCATATTTAGGTAAAGGCTATTCCTAACACACCAATTATATATTTTATTGGGACCCTTTTAAATGAGAGCTACATCAATTTCATTCTTTAATACGGAGAAGAGTTGTAGATTATCTGCATATAATAAGCTGGAGCAAAAATTAAGACTGGCAACAATATCACTTAGAAAACCTATAATCAATAATGGACCTATATATGACTCTTGAGGGACACGGGACTTAACTCGTGTTTCCCTCGGCACGCAGTTGTCTATCTTAACGTATTACTTGCGATCTTTTAGAAAACTTCGTTATACAATTTATAATATTAGAATTAAATCCCAGAACCTCCAGTTTATAAAGAAGCACATTGTCGGATAACCTATCGAACTCTTTAGAGATAACGGTGTAGAAAGCATCTACCTAACCTCGATCCTCCAAGGCGTCCGATATAAAACGATTACATAAAAATAGGTTAGATGTAGTTGACTTCCTTGACCAAAAACCATGCTGTTCTTTTTCTAGGATGCTTGTGCATAACCATTTAAACTGGTGCCCTACGATGCTATCTAAATTCTTAAGAATAACTGACTGAATGCAAACTCCTCTGTATTTACTAATGTCAGACCTCATACCTGATTTACAAATAGGGGTAATGTAGCTATCTTTCTATATTGTCGGTACTTTTCCGGAGATCAATAGATGATCAAGATCTATTGATCTCCGAAAAAGTAAAGTTAGAGAGGGTGGGTAATAGTAAAAATGCAATTTAACAAAAATACATTCGGAACATTATCAGGTGCGGCTGAAGCTAAGGGCTTAGCTAACTAATTAAATTGAAAAAATTGCTAAAGTTTACAGAGAAACGATAAGACGAATCAACAGATTTATCACTGATGAACCCGAAATTGGGAACATTATTTTCCGCATAAAATTCCTCAAATTAATTAACAGTATCTTATAAATTCTTGCTAACTTTATTGCTCAAAATCATACCTGACGGAAAGCCTTATATTTTTTTGCATCGTCAACAAAATTCCAAAATGCTTTACTATTACGGCTAATACTATTTTCTACCTTATTTAGACAGTTTTTGTAGAACAAATCATTCAATTCTTTACATTGGGACCTTGCAAATCTAAATAGTCTCTAAAGTTGTTTGAAAGTTGGCTTTTTTTAATTATAAGAAATTCTTTTAAAATGGTTTTATTGAGCATGAAGTCTATTTTAAATGCAAGATAATATTTGTCTTTAGCTACAGGATTTCTTCAGAAAGTTTCTGACTAGGAGCGCATGCACATACCCGTTTTACCATTATGATGAGATAATAAGGTATTGTTGCATCCAAGACTTTGGAGTGAATCAATTCACTTCTAAGTGAAGTAAGTGCGTGTTATTGAACGTGGAAATCTGGTTTGGTGGAAGCAGCGTCTGGTAGAGTTCTGTGCAAAACTAAGAAATAAACAGCGACCAAGACTTTTCGTATGATTCAAGAGGGCTGCCAAGAAGCCATGTCACGTGCAATGGTTTTCATGCGAAACAAGAAATTTGTATGGCCGCGAAAACGTTGAAGACGAAAACTAAGTTGTAGGACACTCAAGAAGCTGAACTAAGACAAATCTTGTGAAAGTGCGTAAACTATTGCACACTAGGCGTCATCTTAGTGTTAAATTTATTGCCGACGAACTTCAAATAGGCCAGACAAGATTTGCAGATGAGAAAAATGTGTCAAATTTTTAGTTCTAACGGATTAGCAGAAGACCCTACCCCTCTTAGCGAATAAATGCTTTAACGTTTGCAAGACTATCCCAATGAAGTAGTTAAAGATGGAGATCTTAGAGAAGAAATACTTTAACTTTTGCAAGACTATCCCAATAAAGTAGTTAAAGACGGAGATAAACGACGCATTTCTAATTTCTAAAGTTCAAAAAAGCTGACTTGAGCAAATAATGCCTGAGAAGCGTGCTTATTGTTTTTTTTTTCGATTATAAAGCGTTTTTTCCTGCTGCCAGTATGTCACAGTTGGGTTATCCGCTGGAGTGCTCCGCTATTTGATAAAACGAGTAAACCGCATCTATTCAGACTTCAAAAACGATTGGATTGTTCACCACGATACACTTTCACACGTCGCTCACCACTGTCGAAATTTTGTCTAAATTCATAACATCAACAAGGCAGCAATCACCCTAGCTCGACATCACTCTCACGATTATTTTGTTCTCCCGGGCAAAGAAGAATCTCAAAGAAAACCGCTTCAACTACGGCTACCAGCAAACCTATGAACAATGCAAAAAAACTCTTGCAGCGGTTGCTCCCAAGGATTATATTTCGAAGGCTGATGGTTCACTATACAAAAATTAATTACAAATTTTGTATACCTAGACCAGTCTTGGAAGTTTGCAAATATACCCTGTATAATAGGATCATGTACATCTGTGACATAAGAGAATGTACTAATAAATACCAAATTTAGATTTTTACTTTCCCTATATGAAATATAAGGAAAGTATTGTGATCATGATTTTTTTTGAAAAATTTTTTTGGGGAAATATTTGTTTTGAGGTTCCCTGAGTCCATTGCACTGATTTCTGGAAAAAAATTGTGTCTGTCGGTGGGCGCTATATCTCAAAAACGAATAACCTGATTGCTCGAGACTTTTTTGTTTTTTGGTGATATTTTTCTAAATATCAAAAATTTAAAAAAACGGTTCAAACAAAAGTTAAAGAGAATAAAAAACTGAACAAGTTTTATTTATACATATATTTCATAAAATTTTACACTTTCGAGAAAATGTAAAATAAAAACTGAAAATTTAGATATTTTTTGCCAATTGCTAATTAACTGTTGGAGATACATGAAATTTATATAATAAATAATTGTAGAGAATTAAAAAATGAATAAATCATTAAGAATAGCCTTTTTGCGTAAATCTCATAGTTTTCGAGAAAAATATAGGGAAAGTACTATGATGGCCACATCACCATTTTGTTCAATCTGTTTTTCAAATTTCAATTGTTTTTGTACTATTTTATCTGTCTAAAGTGTCGTTTGAAAGTTACAAAATTGACATAAATTTTGACATTTTATTTTTTTAAGTGTTTTATCTTTCTAAAGTGTCATTTGAAAATCACAAAATTGACATAAACTTTGAAATCCTATCTCTTTTTTACTGTTTAATCAGTCTACAGTTTCACACGAAAATTTCAAAATTGATATTTTCTTCCGTCGTGAATTTTGACGTTTTTTATTTTTACTATTTGCTCTGTCCAAAATGTCATTTAAAAGTTAGAACATTGACATTTATTTGTCATAAATTTTGACTTTTTATCTTATTTTTTACTAATTGATCAGTCGAAAATATCATTTTTAATATTCCAAACAATATGTTTATATTTTGTAAAATTATCTTATCTATTTAAAAATTACGAAATTGACTTTTTTTCAGTCGTAAATTTTGACAATTTGACTTTTTTATTATTTCGCCAATACAAAATATTATTGGAATTTTACATAATTGATATTTTGTTCTGTAATAAATTTTGACAAATAAATGTCAAATGTCTGTTTGGACATATTGAGTAGGAAAGGAAGAAAACAACTTAATACTACTTAATCTGTCCAAAAAGTCATTTGAAAATTACAAAATTGACATTTTTTGTCATAAATTTTGACATCTTGGCGTTATATTACTATTTAATCTATCTAAAATGTCACAGGATAGTTACAAAATTGACTTTTTCTTCTGTCAGAAATTTCGAAATTTTGCCATTTATTTACTAGTTAATCTGTTCAGAAAAATAATTTGAAAGTTACAAAATTCACTTTTTTTCTCTGATAAATTTTAATATTTTGTCTTTTTGTTACTATTTTATCTATCTAAAGTGTCATTTGAAAATTACATAATTGACATTTTCTTCTGTCATGAATTCTTACCTTTTGTCCTTTTTTTTAATCTGTACAAAATGTCATTTGAAAATTAGGACATTGACATTTTTTGTCATAAATTTTGACTTTTTATCTTATTCTTTACGTATTGATTAGTACAAAATGTCATTTGAAAGTTACGGAATTTACTTTTTTTCAGTCGTAAATTTTGACATTTTGACCTTTTTATTATTTAATCTGTACAAAATATTATTTAAATATTACAAATTTGACATTTTCTTCTGTCATTAATTTTGACGTTTTATCTTCCTTTACTACTTAATCTGTCCAAAAAGGTCATCTGAAAATTCAAAATTGACATTTTTTGTCAGAAATGTTGTCATTTTGGCTTTATATCGTATTATTATTTATCTGTTTAGAATGTCATAGGAAAGTCACAAAAGTGACTTTTTCTTCTGTCAGAAATTTCAAAATTTTCCCTTTTGTTTGATGTTTTTTTGATCTGTTCAAAGTTATATTTGAAAGTTACAAAATTGATATTTTCTTCTGACATAAATGTTGACACTTTATCTTTTTTTACTATTTAATCTGGCCAAAATGTCATTTAAACATTACAAAACTGACATTTTCTTAAAATCATAAAATTTGACGTTTTGTCGTTTTGATCTGTCCAAAATGCGATTAGAATGTTACAAGATCGACATTTACTTCTGTAATAAATTTTGACAGATGAATGGGTTAACAGTGATGACAGAGAAAAAGATGGAAATATCGATACATGACAGAGATAAAAGATGACAGAAAGAAAATTCAAAATTTTCTTTTGTAATACATTTTGACAGATGTAACAGTGATGACAGATGGCAGAGAAACAGATAAAAACATTGATGCATGACATAGGTGAGAGATAAGAGAGAAGTAACAGGTAAAAGAGATAACACAGATGACATATGATAGTAAAGACAGATAATAGTGTGACAGTGATGACGCACGGCAATGGTGGCAGATGAAAGAGATTACAGTGATCACAAATGATAAAAATGATAGATTACAGCCATTAGTGATAATAGGGATGGTAGATGATAGAGATGGCAAATGATAGATATGACAGATGGCAGAGATAACAGATGAGAAATATAACCGATGACAGAGATTACAGTTGACATAGATGGCAATGACAGTGATGACGCACGGCAGATGAAAGAGATCACAAATATAAATGATAGATTACAGCGATTAGTAACAACAGGGATGACAGATGATAGAGATGACAAATGGTAGAAATGACAGATGGCAGAGAAAACAGATGAGAAATATAACCGATGACAGATATTACAGTTGACATAGATGGCAATGTTTACATCTAAGACGAATGAAATATGACAAAGAAACAGATGGCAAAAATGAAGGACGATAGAGATGGCTAAGAGGACAGATTTCAAATGACAAGTTACAGAGATTACAAATGAAAAAGCTCATACATGACACATGCGATAAATGACAGGGAAGACGCATGACAATGATGGCAGATGACACAGTTAATAGATGGAAAATATAACAAATCACAGATGATGGATGACAGAGATGTGTGATAACAGAGATGCTAGATGACATAGATGAGAGATGATAGAGACGTCAGCTAACAGATATACCAATTGGTAGATGATAGAGATGAGATATGATAGAGGTGACATATCAGAGATAGCAGCTGACAGATGATAGTGATGAAAGTGATCACAGATGATAGAGATGACAGATGACAGAGATCACAGATCACTGAATTGGCAGATATTAGTGATGTCAGCTAGCAGAGATGGCGGATGACATATGATAGGTGATAAAGAGGACATATGACAAGTGATAAGTGACAGAGATGACAAATGACAAAGATGACATATGGCAGAAATGACAGGTGACAAAGTTTATATATGACAGAGATGATAGATAATGACAGATGACAAAGATGGCAAATAACCGAGATAACAAGCGACAGAGATTACAGATGACAAAATGTCAGATGACAAAGATACCAAATTAAAGAGATGATGGATAAACAAAATAACAAAATGTTTTTTTTTTCTTTTGAAGGTTGCATATGGGCTGAACATTCAAAAACCGGAAGTGGATGTTTACTCGAGGCGTTTTTTGTTTTTTCGTGATATTTTTCTAAATATGAAAATTTTTTAAAAACGATTCAAACAAAAGTTAAAGGAAATGAAAAACTGAACAAGTTTTATTAAAAAATATTTTTCATAAAATTCTTAACTTTTGAAAAAAAATTATAAATTTAAATTTTGACATATTTTTTTCTAATTGCTAATAAACTATTAGAGTTACATGAAACTTGTATTACAAATAATTGTAGATAATTTAAAAGTGGACAAATCATTAGTAATAGCCTTTTTGTGTAAACCTCATAGTTTTCGAGTAAAATATAGGGAAAGTACTATGATGGCCACATCACCATATTTTAATACAGTATTATGTAATTCTAGGCCTACACAATTCAATAAGCACTTATAACAATTATTAACTGTAGTTACAATAAAAGTGATATTTCAGAAAAAATATTTACTCTCATTACTGCACTTTCAACAAGTTTAAGTAGCCAGTAACAATTTTATTATAAATATAAAAGAATGTATCACGAAGTAAAAGCCTCTAGAATAAAGTATATCAACAGTAGGGAAATTAAAGAACACGTTTATATAATTTTCATGTACTATAAGTATATTAAAATTTTAAAATCGTTTTACAGCTGCGACAATTATCGAAGAGTTATTAGTGGATTCATTAAAACATTAATAATATAATTGAAACTTGGTTAAGTAGTTTTACAATAAACAAATCTATAAAATAACGCAATAAATGACAATATTAATAGAAATTGACTGCAAAAAAAATGAATAGCTGATAAGACTCCTCTACTTGACTTTTTGTTGGAAAGATGTCTATCCTGATCTTTAAGGAAAATTATATAATCATTATCCAAAAGTTCAGTCACAACGATATTGCTCGTCAACCAAATCTCTGAAAAGTAATAATTGACTGTACTTTGACATTAAAGAGTATTTCAATTTGAGCTTAAGTCACAAATTAATTAATGTAAATTTGTCAATTAAATGGCGAGTACTTGGATTTTCTTGTTTTCTTTGAAGCTTGTCTTCTGGTAATATGCCAGGGTTTAGTAGATATGGTCCCTAATAAATTAACAAGACTGTTGTTTTCCAGATGTGCAGCTGAATTTGTAATACTCAATGATGGTTGTTCGTTTTAAGACACAAATTCAGGATTCAGACGTCAACAATTTATCGCCGACCTTTAACTTATTTCTCATTATAAAACCAGGAATACCTAAGTTCGCTTCTATCATGATGTCAATACGCTTGCAATTTTCAGCTGAGAAGTTTCTATTAATAAAAACGCCAGTATTCTTCAAATTATTATAGTTTTGTAATGTCGATTTTAGAAAATTTGAATTGGTAGTTTTAACCAAAATTGAACTACCTATACGGTATACATTACTAATAACACTATTTTCAATAACAAATTTCAGTTTCTAAGTGATAAATAAAACACTTCGGTTTTGAGAATTATCACAATTTAATGTCCATGCACTGCGACAATTGTTTCGCCACACAGTGGCTTCATCAGGCAGATGATAAATCCAAAATTTCAGTTTATCTTTAAAATATTTTTGATCTTCCGAAATACCTGCAAAGATAAGATTTGTGCAGCTCAGTAATTTAAAAAAAAAAACTGAAAACAAACAAAGGTTTACAGTATGTTTCTAACTGGAGCTGTCTTTTTTAAGTTTTTCTTTTTTTGAGATTTTTTAGTGAATTTCTTCTTAATCTTATCAAAAATTAAAATTCCAAATTGTAAAAATTTTCTTTAAGAATCTAGAATTAAGTAAAAATAAGTGTTGGTAGCTTTTTAGAACTCTCAGTATTATTTCTTTCAGATGTCTAGAATTTTTCACCACTACGAGAAATTAAAAAAAATGTATTGCTCTATCTGGCCGATTTTACAAATATTTTTTTTGCCAAATTGCCAAGTTTCGAAAAATTTTCATTTAGATATATAGAATTTTTTATGATTCGTCCTTCTATTTTTTTTAAGTATTCTAGATTTTCTTACTGTTTATTTTATTTTTTATTCTTCTTTAATCCTAACAAAAATTTCTAGGAATTTCTCTTCCAAATTGTAAAACTTTTGTTTCCAAAAATCTACAATGTAGTAACAAATATTACCCCATATGTATAGTATTTGCAGCACTATTTCTTTCAGATTTCTTGAACTATTATTTTTGTTCTACGGAAATTTTTGAAAATAAATTTATTTATTTATTGATATATCTATGGAATTTTTCTATATTTCTCTTAGTCAAATCTTACCAAAAATTTCGAAGAATCTATTTTCTAAATTGTAAAAATATGATTCGAGACAATTAGAAAGTGGTAACAAATTTTCGGTCAGATCTCTACAATTTTTTAGCATTATTTATTTGTTCTGGAATGTTTCTGCACTTTGGTTTCTATATTACGAGATTTTTTTGACTTTAATGTTTTATCCCATCTGACATTTCCATCGATTATTCCCTGTTCGTAGGTTGTTTTCATACATCTAGAATTGTTTTCCAATTTTTTGTAGATGTAAGGCCGAAAACTTGATCCCTTGAAGCGAATTTTCAAAATGTTTGAGAAAAATTCCTACAAACTTTAGATAAGATTGAAAAAGAAAATTGTCAAAAATTTAAAGAAAAATTTTAAAAACATTTTAGTACCCTCTTAGAAGAATTTTTGATAATTTTCTTTCTTAATCTCATCTAAGTTTCTAGAAATTTCTCTACTAAATTTTAAAAATTAACTTCAAGCGTTCTATAATTTAGTAAAACAATTTTTTTCATATTTATAATTCTGTAGCACTTTTCTTTCAATTCTATAATAATATTTTATAATTTATTGCCTTTTCAAACACGATTTTTCCATAATTGTATTGACATAGATTTGCTGATTCGTATTTTTGAGTACTTGCAGAAATATGTCTAGTCGATCGGAGGCACCTCAAATACAAAAAAACATCATCTAAATATCTGCAGTAGACTAAGATGTTTGTATTCTTCTGTCCGTCTAATTGTTTTTTTTTTCGAACGACCTTATAAGCACCTTTCTAGAAGAGGTAATTTTAGAACTCTGATGGATTTTTTTTGATAAAATTTTATTTAGGAGTTTATTGTTATTAATTAGTATTTATAAAAAAAGTTATATCTACAATTATTATTTACTCACTGCATTTCTTTATTCTTAAATTAGAAAGGCCAACATATTGAAATACTAGATGTATTATTATTAGACAAATGACTTACCAAAGGCGACTTGTTTAAAATTGTATCTTCAATCGTCGCTTTTGATCAACGTTATTAGATAGATGGACGAACATGAACAAGTTTCTATTTAATCTGTAAAACTTTAGTATGCTTAAACGTATTTTATCCACATATATTGTACATATTATATGTATATATAGTAAATAATTAATTAACAGTTGATTCGTCTCATGTACCGAATTCGTCGATGTGTTACAATGCCCGAATACAGAATATTATCTCTGTATCGTGGGAGGTTCACGTCAATTCACTAATTGTGTATTAAATTATAATTAGATCTCCATAAATCGGAAATCCAACCTAATACGTCTTATCAGCAATCAATATGTAACTAATTACAGTTTGACGCGACCCGACAATTGTATTATGTAAATTACACAATGTAATGTGCTGTTCGACACTACAGCCATTGCATTGTTAATAACGCCCGAGATAAGACACGATTTGAATTACTAATCGCGTTTGATACATAATAAATATTTACGATTAACAAATAATTTTCCATCGGAATTAATTTTATACGACAATATTTAACTGCTGGAAAGGTGCAGGCAAATTGGAATGATGTACAAGAAAAAAAATAAAAATAGGAATAAAGCTATAAATGACAAAAGTGATATCTGTATCTATTTATTGAAAAAAAGATAAAAGTTATCACCAGAACTAAGTCTATAGAACAGGGCAGTAATCAGGCGTAATCAAGAAGAGGTTGGCAGATCATTTTATAAATGTGTACTGCTGTTTTCGTTGACACTCGTTTTGAGGTTTATTTTAAAAGATAATTTTGGGTTCAAATGTTATTCCAAGGTATTTGCAAGAAGGAGATGGTAAAATAAGACGGTTATTAATAATTATATGGAACGGAGAATTCTGTGATCGGTGAAAAGGGAATAGGAGTTGGGATTTATTAGTATTAATGGTTACTCTCCATTTTGCAAACCAGAGCTGTATGGTATCGATCAGCCCTTTTAATGTGCTAAGTGCTTTTTGTAAGGTGGGGGCATGTACTATTAAAGCAGTATCGTCTGCGTATAGGAGTGGGTAGGATGAAGGGTTAATGTATTGTGGTTCAGGATTGTAGATATCATAAACATAAATGTTATACAGGGTTGGTAATGGGGGGCGAAATCCTTGGGGAACACCTTGTTGAGGAATAAAGGGTCGTGATACGGTATTTCGGATTTTAACTTTTAGGAGTCGATTAGATAAAAAGGTGCCAATTAAGTTGAAGAGGTAAGGCGGGATTTTTTGCAATATTTTTTTTCATTACATTGCCTTCATTCTTATGATAAATGCAGACTCGGGTCTGCCATCTATATATTCTTGCACTCCTTTTTACCGCTTTATTTATAATTATTTGCATTTAGTAAGTCATTTTTGACTACGTCCTAATATTTTGTAATCAACAATTAATATTTAACTAATTTATGCACATGTATACTTTATTTATATCACGCAGAATTTTCTGTCTCAAAATTAAGATCACACTTCAATGTATTTAATAGAAAGTAAATATATCTATAGATGTGTGGTGAAGATGCATAAAAGGGTTGCTATTTATATATTGAGTAAACATTGTGCTTGCGTTTGAACCACTTTTCTAAGCACTGTGTTCAGGAAGATGATAGTAGCTCTAAAACAAGAGTTTTGAAGTCAACCTTTTCTTCGGCCGATTAAAGTGGTTATCCACGCAGTTATATTTAATTACTGGGAACAAGAGAAAGTGATTATGTGTCAAGTCGGGCTTATAAAGCGGATGGCGCATCAATTTGACCAATTGTGTGTTTAAATACTCGTTTGTTGTGATGTGTGTAAGCTCGCATTGTCATAATGCAAAATGATTTGGTAAACAAATGGCCGAATACCACGCTAAATTAACAATCTTTCGATTTTCGAGAGCCCTAGTTGCCACATGATCGATTGGAATTTCCTTTCTGGCTTATACGCATAAACCTACGATTCGTCACCTGTAACGATGCTCACAATTGTATTTGGAAATAATTTTACGGCACAAATCGACACGAGCATTTTTTGAGCATCTATCAACAAATGTGGAAACCAACGTCCACACAACTTCCGAATTCACGGTTTCATGGAATGTCACATGACGATCGTCTTCAATTAGTTTTCGCACAGCATCGATATTTTCAATACAACGACCGATTGTGGACCAACATCAAAATTTACGATGGTAATGTTAAATTTCACCTTTCATCAGTGTTGCCAGTTCTAAATATATATAAATTGCAACTTACGTATCTTATAACCTATAATGCCATCTTTATCAACTTCTCCTCAAAATTATTTAAAATATTCTGTGGCTCACGAGACCAAAAAAGACTTTTTGAAGGATTAAATCTTGCTTGATTATCTTCTAATGTTTCTTTTTCGTTCTCAAAAATTTACAGTTAAGATTTCCAGAACCTTCTACATTTATATTTAAAAGGTGACTGAAATTTTAATAGATTGAAGCAAAAGAAACTATTGCAAATATTAAACAAAAATATATCAATATACTAAAATTCAGAGGATCCTTGTTGAAATTTTCCAATAATTTCCTTTTGATTTGTTTTTGATAGTACATTTTTTTAAATGTTTTCTTTAGTGACCCTCTGATGATTATTAAATATTCCATCATTTTTTATGATTTATAAAAAAATGTAATTTGGCAAGCACTTTATTTTTTATTTTCGAGAAATGTTTCATTTTTATTCTACTTGATCTTTTCAGCGATTCCACTTTTAAGTAGTGAGCATTTTCTTCGAGGTTTTATGACTTTTTCTAAATTTTTAAATTAAATATTGTAAAAATTTAATATGTAGTTGATAATAAGTAATATAAAATAATAAATAAATTAAAAAATTACTGCATATGCCTTCTTGGCGCATATTTTTTATCTAATTTCATGTGATGACAAAAATTATTTCTAAACTAATATTAAAAGATATAACCTATGCTATTGAAAGGTTTAGTTCTCCTTAAATCCACAATTTCATAAATACAACGCAAGACATGAAGTTAATCAACTCAACTATGCAAAACATCAGATTTTAAGTTATTTGAGGCTAATATATAGAAATTGACAGAAAAGGCTAACAAATTAACTTTGAAACATTCTCTTGCACTGTCTGCTAAGTTTTTTTTGTTTCATCTTATCTATTTGTTAGTGCAGTTGCCCTAAACATAAGAAAATAGGTCGACATCGAAATGAGGTGGTTATGTTTTCATTTATTCAGAATATTTTTCTAATTTTTTACTTACTTTATTATCTACTTTTCGTAAATTTACGTTTTACATTTATTTCAATTTTTCAAACCTAATTTTTACACCAAGAGATTATTCAAGAAATATTGAATTTTCTCATCTTTTTTTACTAGTACTGAACATCTTTATTCGCAGAAAAATTAAGTCTAATACATGTAAAGGATAAAATAAAATAAATTCTGATATAGTTGTTCTTCTGCTCCATGGCTATCGACCGGTGGTCTTTCAGCCCGTTCTCGTTCGTCAGTGAATGTCGTTGTCAGTCTTATGAATCAAGATGAAATGATGAAATGAATTTATAAATGGTGGTGCTGGGGTGTTTGGATTTAGGAGGTATATTAGGATTACGAGGAATACAGAGATGATTTAGGACATCACGAATGTGGGGATTAGTGTACGAGTCGTTGTTCCGTTTTTTTCGTATAGTAGGGTGTTAGAGGGATTGTAGAGGGGATTGTTAGGATGCCTAATTTTTGTTAATATTCTTAGGGCTGATCGTTTACCCACTTGGAGATTTTTTAAAGTAGGGGGGCGAGGATTAAGGAATAGGATAGCTGCATAATCAAGTAAGGGCCGACAAATCATTATATATATGCGTATCGCTGTTTTGATAGAGATGCCTCTATTATGATAGGTAAGAGTTCTGAAGTGTCGAGCCCTATTCTTGATTTTCAGCTTAAGATTCATTGTGTGGGTCTTGAAAGTAAATTTGGGGTCTAGGGATATTCCTAGGTATTTACAATTTTGGGATGGAGGTATTTGGGTGTTATTTAAAGATATAGAAAAGGGGGAGTTTGGAGCACGATGGAAAGGGATGAGCAGATGGGATTTATTCTTTTTTTTTTTTTTTTTTTTATTTTGCGACATTTTTTGATTTTATTTAATCAGAACTTTCAAGGAATTTAAATTTTAAATAGCAATAAAGGTTTTATGTAATTTGTAATATCTAAATGATTAATCAACGACCTAACTAAATTATTGTTTAAGGGTTTTGGATATGTCTAGATAATTTTTCTGTAGATTTCAAATTGGAAGAATTTTCTTCTGTGAATTTAGAATTTTTCAAGAATTTGTCTCGATTTGCTTTATTTTATCAACATTTTTCAGAAACTTTCCTATACTTTTATGATAATTTAAAACTATTCTTACTTTATTTAATAAGTTTTTTAGTAATTAGTTTTTTTTTTAGATTCCTGAAATATTCATTGAAATTTTTAATATTTCTAACATTTTTTTATACATATTTTAGATAGTGTATCGATTGCGAATATTAAATAGAAGTAATATATTTTTAATGAATTGCCTTCTTATAAAATTTACGAAGAAAATATATAGAAGTTTAAGTTTTCAACAATTGTCCTTTCATTAGTTCTAGAATTCTGTGATTGCATCACTTTAAAATTGTTAATTATGTTATATATTATTTAATTAGAATTAATATCAACTTTTAAATGGTAAACATTTTTCTAGGATTGTTGAAATATCCAGCAGTAATTAATTGAGATTTATAAAAATTTTCATTTTGCCTGATATTTTTATTTTATTTTATCAGAATTTTGCATCACATTTCCACATTATCTTACGAGAACTTTTTAGGAGATTCAATATATTGATATTGTTGTAAACACACTCAAACACGAGCGCGTTTTGGTTAATTATTTTAATTTTATTGGTTTAAATAGGTTATGAAATAATTCTAATTGAAAAAGTAATAAAAAATAAGTCCCGGAATCGAGCAGGCCATGATCAATCCAGAGATTTCGGTAGGTTACTCTTAAAAACTTACGAGCAACTATACTAAAATCTAAAATCTAGTCCAAACGACAGAAATTTATTGTCTTTGGTCATGATTTAGTATACTCTATATAACTGTATAAGTTTGTTATAAATTTGATGTGATCTTTTGGAATAAATTTGTGATTTTATTAAACATACAGTGCGTGGATTAGCAAAATCAAAACCTTGCATTTTTGTGCTGGCGATATATTCGTCGAGGATAAACGTACGTATTTAATTAATCCGGGGTCAATGTCCATTTATTAATTTGTTTATGTACACCCGCATTCATATTCCTTTTATTTATTCTTATTATTTATTTATCGAAATAAGATTTTAAAACTGGCCAAGTAATTAAAGTATTCATATTGAATTTTATACCTTTGTAGTCTTATTATACAATAACATATATTAAATTGCAGTATGGTTTTTAAGTGTGGTATTTGTGATCAAGGAATTACTCCTAATACTCCTTACATGAAATGTAACGGGAAATGCAATCAATCCATACATATTCGTTGTTCGCACTTAAGCGATAGTGAAGTTTCGTTTATAATTAATAGCAAACCAAAGTGGTCTTGTCATAAATGCATATCTCCAGCACCGCAAATGAATCCTTCTAGCAACGTCTCTAAGAACACTTCGATTACTCTTGAAGATTTAAATAGAATTATCTCACAACAATTAAATGTATTTAGACAAGAAATTATTAATCTTAAACAAGACATAATAGATTCTATTACCACTCGTTTTTGTGACATTGAAAATAGGTTAGCAGGGCTAGAAAACTCGACATAAAATTTTGATGTCAATGACGTTTTTGCTGAAATTGAAAAAAAACCGCAATCTATTACTTTTTAATATTAAAGAGTCTGAATCATTGACTAGTCAACAGAAAGTCGATGATGATATTACTGAAGTAGATAAGATACTCATGCCCCTTGGAGTTAATTCTAAACCAATCAAAGTGATCCGTCTAGGCGTAAAAAAATCTATTAATGGTTGCCGACCAATTAAACTTATTTTTTCCGATGAAAACTCCGCCTAAAAACTAACGCAATGAATAATGATTTTTTTTTCATTTTAGATCTGATAGATACCGTATATAACTCAAATTTTTACTACATCTATCCCCAAGTCCACTTGAAGTTCAAGTTATTAGGAATAAACTTAAAAATAATTCTTCCATGTGCTTATTATCAGAACAATTAAAAAAACTAAGATCTGTAATTAAAAATTAAATAAAATATGCACACACAAATTATATAAAACCAGTAGAAAATAACCTTATACCAAACCCTAAGTAATTTTCGCTAGTATAAATTTAAAGAGATCTAATTCATCTAGGATTCCTTCATCTTTGACATATAATGATGTCCTCCTAGATAATCCTAATGATATCGTTAATGGCTTTTTGAGTTGGTGCATAATCCCCCAACAACAAACAATAATATTACCTCTAATTTAAGTTTAATTCCTAATTTCGTTTTTGCCCCTACATCAGATCAGCTTGTTTTTAAGCTATTAAAGAGGTTACTAAATAATTTTAAATCCGGGGATGATAATTTACCTTCATTTTTATTAAAATCGCTAGTCTAATAAATGGTTCTCTTGCAATATTATTCAATTTATCAATAAGTGTACCTTTCGGAAGTATCTAAAAATTGCAGCAATTTGTCCTATACTTAAGACATCTCTGAAGTTACAGAATATTAACAATTTTCGTCCTATTGCTATCCTCCCACATATTGCTAAAATATTTGAACGTTTACTTTTTGATCAAATTTATAATCATATTAAACTTTATATTTTTGATAAACAACATGGATTCATTCCCAACCGATCAACTGTAACTAATCTCACCCTCATTACTCATGATATTGCTGAAACCGTTGATGGTAAGGGACAACTTGATGTGATTTACACGGACCTGTCAAAAGCCTTTGATACAGTTCAGAATAATATTCTGTTATCAAAGCTAAATACTTTCGGTTTTTGTACGTCGTCCATATCCTTAATTTAAAGTTATCTTATTGAACGAATTGCATACGTGGTGGTTAGTGGCTTCAAATCGCTCGAATACTCTCCAACCTCTGGGGTACCCCAAGGTTGAATCTTGGAACCGCTTCTCTTTAATCTATTTCTTAACGATCTTTCGGAATATCTGACTTGTAAACACCTGCTTTATGCAGATGACTTAAAATTATATAGCAATTTTAAAAATATCAATGATTGTATGGTCTTACAAAGTAACCTTAATACTATATATTCATGGTGCGTAGAAAACGGACTCAATCTAAATATCTCGAAATGTAAACACATGTCGTTCACTAAGATAACTACTCCACATAAATTTAATTATACAATTGATGAAAATATTTAAGACTCTTTTACAGTATTTAAAGATTTGGGAGTTTATTTTGGCAGTAATTTAACCTTCAATTATCACGCTATTGTTAAAGAATCTAGTAAATCTTTAGGTTTTATTTGTCGAAATTCCTCTCAATCGTTGTTTCATTCTAATGTACGCTCAAAGCTGGAATATGCAGCCTTAGTTTTGTTTCCTCCGAATCAGGGTCAAATCCGTCAAATAGAAAGCATACAACGTAAGTTTTTAAAATTATTATATTTTAAATCAGAAGGATTTTATCCAGATAGAGGTGTAGATCATAACTTACTTCTGCGCAAATTTGATTTTGAGAGTCTCGCATATCGTCGACAAAAAATGTGAATTTCCTTCCTTTACAAACTTCTGCACAATTCTATTACCTCACCTGACTTATTAAATACAATTAGACTGCATATTCAATTTTTTTATAGTCGACGATCGCCAACGTTTAATGTGTTGGCTAATAGAATCGATATTGGTCGGAAATCACCTATCAGAATTATGTCAACATGTTTTAATAAATATTTTGAGATAACTTAATTACAATTTTAACTACTTTAGATCGATGTATTATTGCAGTGCGGCTATTATATTATATTGCAGTTTTTCATATTTTCTTTATCTTATATTTGTATTTGTTTATTGTACATTTGTCTTGTAATTAGGACTAGATTCCTGTTGGACAATAAAGAGTTATTTATTTATTTATATAATTTCTACAAGGTTTCATGAGTTTTTGTGATTTTTAAATTATTTTCTAAATACGGATCCTCTGAATTTCTACAATTTTTGAGAAAATACTTCTTTAAAGTCTGGAGAACGTTTTTCTATTTGTTAGCTTTATTTTCTTAATTTAAAAATCTTACTTTATTGGGTTAATAATTTTGTAGAAATTCTACTTTTTTCGAGATTTCTAAAATCTAGAAGTTTATAGTATTTACCCAAATTTTCTTTCAAAAATTGTATAAAAATGTCTTTATATAAGCGAATATTAGATGACATCCTTGAACAGATTCCAGTTTTTTTTCTTTTAAATTGCATTTTTTTAATAGTTCTAGAATATTCAATTTTTTCTCTAAACGTTAAAAAATTGTTTATTATGTTTTTGCTTCATTTTAACAAAATTTCCATCGCCTTTCAAATAACGAAAATTTTGTTTAATAATTGTTTATGTTTTCAGCAATTTTTCTTCGAAATTGGTGGCCATGGAAATATATCCACATTATCCTACGTAAATCGGTTCATAGAAACTCTTGCAATTTGGAGGCGGAAATTGTCTTGCTGGAAAAGTTTATTTTCCAACTACTTAAGAAACCGAAGAATATGTAGTTCTATCACCCATTCTCATACTGCTGAGCTTTGAAGAACTTTGAATAAGATATAGCTCCCTATACAATAATCACCGCAGTTCGATACACGGACCTCTGAACAGAAAAATATATGTTACCACGTTCCCTACATCTTCATACGACCCTGCTGGGACATCATTTATCTCCAAAAAGAAGAATATGTCATTTAACACTATCCTAGACCACTCTAGGTTTCAGTGCAGTCGTAACCAAACGTTGCTTTCGATGTTGTGCCGCTAGTAATAACACAATATGTGGCCGATAGGATTTCAAGCCAAAAGTGTTCATTCTGCTGTAAACCGTTTAAAGTATTATAGGATAACCATATTTAGCTAACCATAAATTAGCCATTGATTTGATTCTAAAGAATCGGTCTCTTGTTATCATAGATCTTGACCCTTTTTTGGATCCTCTTCTGCGATGTTCCTTTTTATGTTTCTTCGCATGACGGTGGTTTGGTTTTAGTTAAGGTGATTAGCAGTTTCTCTAATCAAAAAACCACCTTCGCGCAAACCAACGATATGACATCTATCGAGTTTACTTAACTGGAGGTAATTTTGTTGTTAGTGCACTTTAAGCATAATAACACATTCAAATCAAATAATGAAAAGTGGTAAAAAACTGAACATAATATCACAAAATATATCTAAAATTGTCAAGAAAGTCATTACCACTTATAATTTGTATGAATGAAATTTTAATCAATTGTTATTTTATGATAGTTAAACATGTGTGAACTTTAAATTAAGTTAATGAAGATAATTTAAAAAAGGATTTTGATGTACCTTTCTTGAATTTCTACGCAAACACGATGTTTTACTCTTTATTACATTCTTAAGTATAATGTTATAATGTATTAATGTTGTCAAATACACATAAAGAAAGAAATGAAGAGGATTAAGATTAAAAGCAAAACGTAAGAAGTTAATTAATCGTAAAAACCAAACAACAAGTTAGCCTTGTTATAGATTAGGACAATCTTGTCTTCTTATAACAATAATTACACACTGGATATTTATTTAGAAAAGCATCCCTAAATTTAGGATCCAAATGCAGGAAGTTATAATTCCAAAGATTATTTCTCTAACAAGAAGTATATTAAATGTTTTAAGAATTGTTGAGTTCGTGAAGATGAACTACACTATTAAATGAAAAGTTGAGTTTACTTTTTCTTCACAAAAGTTGATATGAGTAACCGAAATACGATGCGATTATTATTAATGCTAAACTTGTTTAAAAAATTATTTATTTTAGTGATTTTCTAATATAATTGGATATCGATATCAAACGTTAAGTTCATGGACCAGTAATGAAGTTAAGGCAACATTAATTATCGGAGGTAAACATCTTTTTTTAAAAGGTATTTAATGAGCGGAATTAAATGTATGCGTTCACGAGGGCCATTCATTACTCGAGTAATTGTATTAGGAATTAAAACCCGCGCAAGTGCAATAATTTATGTTCACTGGAATTATTTATTGCGCCCGTTTGCGCATTGTGTCTGCGTCCGGCTCCATTATAAATTCCATGTTTTCTGCTAGATGATCATTATTACCATCGCGATACACAATAATCATAACCGAACGTTGAGATGATTTATTTTTTATTTGCTTTTATAATTAATAATTACTGTAAATTATTTGATCTTAAATATCATTACGGGGCATTTCTTGTCGATGATAAAAGAGTACGTAGACCCCTTTTCGAATGATCACATGTGTGTGAGTATGTGTGTTATATTCGAATTTCAATACGAGAACCGTAAAATGCACTTTTACTGCCGGCGCGATAATCAATCAATGCGCTTCAAACGCAATTTAACTGCCGTCCGTATGGCCTTTTAATGTCCAAATTTACGGTCGAAATATTTATCAAAAAACCATAAATATTTATTGCCGCAATTAAAGTAATTCAATCGCATAAAATCGTGCAATTAAGATAAACCTCCGGGGCGATTAATCACGTCGCTTTTCCATAGGGGGTTAAAAGCGCGATAATTTTCAACTGTGCAGTTCTTTTTAAAATATAAATCGGCGCCGCACGAGGATGGATTAAAAGAGTGTGCGGTTTGCATATATTTATATATATATATATATATATATATATATATATATATATAACGGAAAAGTGGTGGCCAGAGTGTGGAAACCGGGACCGGCTATTCCTAGTTTAACGATTCTCCTCGAAATAATCCTCTCTCTTCAAGGTTTATGTGTCTAGATAATGGAAATATGTGATTACATAAGTTTTTAAGAGTTGCTTAGTTCATATACATTTTTCTTATCACGTTGTTAAAAAATATAACCTAATTTATAATATGCAACAACATATTTTTTCCACATAGTAAATTTCACCATTACATATTTTTATTTAATTTATACAGATAATTAAATTAGGTTTTAAACTAATTATATACAGAATATATTTTTGTAAAACCTTGTTTGTTTACTTAATGTATATAAATCTTTGTAGTGATATTTCTTATTATGATAGAAGTAAGGCACGCTGTAGTGTTTTGTACAAGATCGTGCCGGAGCCATCAAGTGGCTCTCTTAAAAAGGATGCAGCTAATTAGAGAATGGGAGATCTACTGCGGATAAGTTTAATGATGGATACGCTCCTCGATCTATATCTATATCTGGCGTGGAGAAAGCACACAAACTGGTAACGTTACAAAATTAAAAGGAATCCCTCTACGCACATCGTGGTCATGGTGCGTTGAATTAAGGCTCGTTATCCAGTGAAAATATCAGAAATAATAATTCAAAAGTATTAAGGTAATGTTCACTACCATGGTCATCCACCCTGCATACATGTAAATTTTTATATTCAACACGGTTTCTCTCCTTATTAACAAAAAAAAAACAATAACAATAACCAATTTTTGATTTGTTATTTTCACAAAATTATTGATTGATAGATATATCTACATAACCCCAAAATACACGTTTAATTTATTTAATTTTCTTAACTAATAGGAATTTTATTATAGTTACTTCTGATTCTAGGAATTATTAAAACTTTATATTCTGCTCTGTTTTATTTTGTATACTTAATTTCAGTTAAAAAATTAAAATGCGGAATTTGCTTCTGCCTAATCATAAATTAGAATTGCATTTGTTATATAAATAATGTCTTTAATAAAACCACATTTTTTTTATATATACCATATACACACATTTTTTTTTTTAATTATAGTTGACCTTTTTGTTCTTGACAAACAAGACATTATTTCTACTCTCAAGAAATTTAATAGAAGTATTTTTGCATCTATCAATCAATTTGTAAGTTAAGATTTCCTACAAAATAATTGAAGGAATTACTTACAAACAAATCAGAGAATTCCCTTAAATTTCTAATACATTTTATCTTAAACTTATTAAATAGACCAGAATCCTCATTATATACAACATACAAAAGACCAAAATGTTACATAGTACCCTAATCTCTCTATTTTCTTAAATATTTCTACGCATATTTTTATGGCAATTAAAAAAAAATAAGTGTAAGTGTAAATATAAATAACCGAAAACATTTAGATTGCAGATTAGTAAAAGTTTTGTAAATATTTTTGTTTTCCTTGATATACAATAACTCTAGGAAACATGCATTACCAATTGAGGAATTAAGGAAAAATTTAGATTGCAAAGTTCTGCAAATAAGTAGAAGCAGTCAACTATTAAACTAAGTATAATAATAATAAAGTAATTGTTATTCGTTATTTTATGGCGAGACATCTACAGGATTTAGATTTTCTATTTCGTAGTTAGTTTTTAAATATAGAATAAAATTAATTAGCCAAAGGTTTGAAAGAAACTTTTAATTTTTGCAAATGTCCAAATATAAACTGTACTATTTTTTATTGCAAAAAATAAGAAACTTGTGTTTCTTTCCAAACTACAATAGGAATTTAGATTACAAAGTTAATGGCATATTTGCAATAGAATTGTATTTAACTGACAATATATTGTAATTTAACCTTTTATTTTTTAATATGTAGTAATATTTTGGTTTCCTTAGGGCAGGGGTGGGAAACCAGGCAAATAATAATAATACGTTTTTTTTAGTTTTTATTGTTCAACAAAAGAAAAATACATATTATAAATAAACAAACAATTAACATAATTAACTCATCCTAATCCTAATGTGATGGCTGAAACTACCTTTCTTTGCTGAGTCGTGTGATATTAGCTGATATTGATGATGTGGCTACTCGCAACTGATTTACCAGGTTTACGGTCAATCTGGAACGCAGTAGATTCTTTACGATCGTAAGTTTAGAAAAGAACTGCTCACAACAGTAAGTTGTTCCAAATACAGATGCATATTTCAATGCATGTCTTCTCAAAATGGGAAATTCATCATTACATTTGTAACGTTTTTATAACTCAAGCAGTGGGAGATTATTGTATCTAGCTTTCAGCTCAACATTAGTTTGCAGCTGAATGATTTCGTGTTGGAGGTTATCAGGCACATCAGCTGGTTTCACACTGAACAGTGTAGCAAAGATGTTCAATTGAATTTGCTTACTTTTCGCGTCCTTGAATCTTTCATTAAATGCGTTAATTAGTTTCGCACATTCACCAGCATACACAAGTGTCGTAGAAGGCTTTTTTCCTTCCAGTGTAGGGAAATGCAACGTGTTATTCCTTTCGAGTTACACTTTCCACAGCTTTAATTTAGCTTCAAATGATTTTACGTTTGAAAGTAGGAAGCTGAGAAGCTGGTAGGGACCATTTAGCTTGACGTTTAGCTCTGACAGGTACTTAGTAATGTCCACCATGAACGCTAGATCACACAGCCACTTGCTATTACTGAGTTCCCTGGCAGGTTTTCCCTTTATCTTCATGAACTGCTTGACTTCATCACGCAGTTCGTAAAACCTCATGAGTATGTTCCCGCATCTCAGCCACCGTACTTCACAGTGATAAACAAGATCGCCGTAATTAGAGTCAAGGTCATTCAAAAATTCCTTAAATTTACGGCTATTGAGCCCTCTGCTTTTGATAAAATTAATACATGACACTACTGTTGACATCACATTGTCGAGCCGCAACCACTGTGCACAGAGACTTTCTTGATGTATGATACAGTGGCATATAATTAAATTAGCTGGGTCAAGACTGAGACGATTCATTTCTTTTTTAAAAAATGCAATTAACCCTTTCTGCGGTCCAACCATGGCTGGAGCGCCATCTGTAGTAAGGCCACTTAACTTTTCAAAGGTTAGCTCAAGTTTCTTCATTGATAGAACAAGTCTCTCATACAAGTCCTCATCTGTTGTAGTGCCATGCATGGCTTCCAGTGACAGCAGTTCTTATCGAGTGTCAAACTCTGCATTTATTTCACAAACCAACACGGCCAGTTGAGCAGTATTTGTTATATCCGTTGTCTTGTCACAAGCAAGAAAAAAAATCGAAATCATCTGCAGATCCCCTCAGTGTGTTTTTAATATCTTGTGCTCAGTCAGTAATCTCCGAGACAAACAAACACTCTGAAACAATTTTACTTTTTCTGGTACTATCAACTATGCAGCAGCCACCATGCACTCTTTCACAAACTCTCCCTCTACATGAGGCCTTAGTTTCTTTGCGATTAGCTCACTCACTACATAACTTGTCTGAATAACGTTGTCATTGTCACCACGAAGCTTAGTGAAAACGAATTGTTGTGACGTTAAACTCTGCTGAAGAGCTTTGATTATATCCAGGCGAATTTGGCCTCCCAATTCATTTAATTTTGCATGTTTTGTGCTGCAATAACGCTCCAAATTAGCCTTTTTCATAACAGCTAACGCATCCCTACAAACTAGTCACACGGGCTTGCCTTTCACCTCATCAAAAAAATAATCATGTGTCCATTTTTCTTGAAAAGATCGATATTCTGCATCCACTCTTCTTTTCTTTATGCTCGCCATTTGTAAGGTGTCCACCATATAATTTTTAATTTCCAATCACTCACGTTTGCGCTCGAAGAACCAAAAAGAATGATGAACAGTCACGCATGTGCAACAAGGAAAAATTAACCATCCCCTCACAAATTGCAAAATACGTCAACACGATGTCTATCAGCAGTCACTCGCGAGCCAGATCAAAAATTGTAAGAAAACCCGCTGGGTATCTCCCCGGCCTACGCAGTTAGGACCATCATCGAGGAGGGTGGCGATCTGTCCTTCCATTAGTACTGATTCAAGTGGGGTAGGCCAACGGAGGTCATGCAGGAAATCACTCATGAGCAAGGTCAATGGGAGAGAAGGCACTGGCTTGCGAAAGCGTTAGATGCAACAAATGCCTTCATGGCTATGTCGTATCCGGTAATAATGGAGTATATGAAAATACCTGCTTCGTATGGCGAAGAGTTATATTTCGGACATAACACTGTTGTTAGAGTGGTAATCTCGAAAGGATGGCTACTTGGCCCTCTGTTTTTGAAAGTAGCAATTGAAGAATTTTTCCGACGACCTCCTTGTTATTAAATGAAGGTGAAATCTAGCGCAGCTAAAGAGAAAGGTCGAGACGGTGTCGATGGTGGCCGATTGACTGAGCAAATATCGTGGCGGCTACAAAGACCACGGCGGCCTGGCTTTCGAGGCGAGGGACGTAAAGAACGAAAGGAGAAAAGACAGAGCTGCTAAAAGGTCATAGAGCTGGAATGTAGAACGATATACCTGGGGTTGACTATTGATTAAAACCTCCAATGATCTGTTAAGGAAGCAGCTATGTGGGTAGAAGGATGGCAGCTGTCCAACTCAAACAGGCATGAGATCAATACTAGTGGAGATCAAGCTTACAACCAAAGTGTATATTAGAAGTATATACTTACCAAACCAAAGATGGGAGAAAGAGTCTGTATAACGAATAATTTTGGATATACGAAACCCATCTATAATTATGGGAAATTTAACTTTTATAGCTCATAGTGGAGCCCGACCTGAACCTCGGCAAAAAGCCGCACAATTTCAACAGATCATCTTAAATACTAACTTTATTTTACTAAGCAACGGTGATCCTACTCATCTGATAACCTAAGCTCAATCGATAATACACTAGCATCTGCAAGTATAGCCACAGAACCAGAATGGACTGTACTGGATGAGCTAAGATACAGCGACCACTTCCCAATCAACATAGAGCTAATTATCCCAAAGTGTGAATATATCCTTCCACCAAAATGGAACACCAAAAAGGAAAACTACACAAAATTCAAAGAAATTCTTCAAATTCCTGAACCTGGGTCATCAATATCTGTAGAAATAGACATATTTGAAAGAGAAAAAAACAATCCCCAGAACCGTCCACAACTCCCTTGGTGGAATAAATAAATCGAAAATATTAACAGGGAAAATAATAAAATGCTAAAGAAAAACCCCAGAACACCTCATAGAATTCAAAAACTAAGATCAAATGAAAGAAAAATGAAAGTCGAAGCACAGAAGTTATAATGGCAACAATATATCTCAAACATGAACTACAAAACCACCCCATCAGAAATGTGGAATAATGTGAAAACCATGACTGAGAAAAGAACTACACAAAAACTCTCAATACTGGCGGTAGATGGAGTACTCGACCGAGAACCAAAAGACACGGCAAATATAATTGGTCGCCAATTAAAAAACATTTACAGTGGATGTACTTCCCCTGGAGTATTTAAAACTAAGAAACTAAAAAAAAATCAGAAGAACTGAATATGTCCAAGTCTACCGAAGAACACTACAATAAACCGTTTAATATGAATGAGCTGGAAGAGGCTCTTCACAAAAGAATCAGCCTTAGCATAAGATATGCTAAAAAACATACAAAGCCAAATTTCACCTCTTACAAATATATAATAACATCTGGAATTCGAGTTTATTTACAATATGGAAAGAGGCAATAGTTAACCCAATCCCCAAAGAAGGTAAAGGCCTATCAAAACCAGAGAACTACCGACCGATCACGCTGGCTAGTTGCCTCAGCAAAATACTAGAATCAATGATAAATACCCGGTTAACATGGTTCCTAGAGTCAAACAATATGCTAAGCGCATACCAAGCAGGATTTCGAAAAAGCTTCTCATCTGTAAACCACCTCGTAGTCCTGGACTCAGCGGCTATGTGAACATTAAGCATAGGCTTTCATCATGTTGAAGAATATGTATTCTAGCCTATGACACCATATGAAGAAGGGAAATAATAAAACGACTCCATGAATGGGTAATCCGAGGAAACCTAATTAAGACAGTCGAAGATTTCCTAAAATATAGATAAAGGTGGCATTATTTTTTGTATTTTATAGTTATCAATTATTTCTTTGATTTATTAAGATATTTTTCAAATTTTGGCGAAATATCCACAGTGATATTGAACAAGTTTTCGTCAGAGTATTTAAAAAGTTTATTATTAGCTCTACCTATATCCCACCTGGATCTAATATCCATTATTACGAAAATCATGCGTTAACAATAGATCAAATATGTAGAAGTTTTGAAAATGATTTCTTCCTATTTTGCGGGGATTATAATTTGCCTAGTGCGGTGTGGAGTAATAATGGGGATCAGGTACTAGATGCCAAAAATACATGTAATTCTGCACATATATTGGCGAATGTATTGAAATACCACGATTTAATGCAAATTAATGTTATTCTAAATCAACAAGGACGCTACTTCGATTTAGTCTTCTCTAATTCCAACACTGTTAAAGTTAGTCATACCCTTGATTCTTTGTGCTTAACTGTCATTCATCACTGCCCCTATAGAATAGAAACTAATAACCTTAATATTGTCTATTTATCTCCGCCGGATTATTGGGTCTATGACTTCAAATCTGCTAATTATGCGGAAATTAATAATTATTTGTCCTCTACAGACTGGGAGAATATTTTGAATGGAAGTGATGTCGATAATTTAGTAAATATTTTTAATAACATTTTATTCGATGTTTTTAATAAGTTTATGCCTTTTAGGCTCGTGAAAGATTCAAAATGGTCACTGAAAATTAATTGAGTTAATTAAAGCAAAAAAGAGGGCACACATTATATATAAATAATCTGGCTTGTATCGGTTTCCAAGAACTGTGGTCATAGTGTGATCAACTAAGCAATGCACTATACAGTGAGTATATTAGCAGCACCAAAGCATCTATTAACGTTAAGTCTAAGTTTTTTTTTTGGAATTATGTCGATCATTCTCGTAATTCATATTGCTTCCTAAGCATTTATATTTAAGAAATAAAAGATCAGATTCGCTTAGAGATGCAGTGGAGTTTTTTGCTGATCATTTTTCGTCCGTGTATAGTGAGTCTGATTTAAACACGTGTCCAAATAATCAAATGGATTGGTCAATTAATTTATGTAATTTAAATTTTACTCTCACAGAGGTTTTTAATGCCTTATCAAATTTAAGCGATTCCTGTAGTATGTGCCCAGATGGAATCTCTAGCTATTTTCTAAAAAATGTAAATTTTCTCTTGCGAAACCAATTTTTAAAATTTTTAGTTTATATTTATTAACTGGATTATGCCCTAATATCTGGAAAAGTAGTTACATTAAACCAATTTTTAAAAGTGAAATTAAAGAAGATATTGAAAACTAAAGGGGGATGTCTTTACAGTCAGTATTACCAAAAATGTTAGATCATTTAGTGTCTGATCAATTATTATGGACTTGTAAAGATATAATAATTAACGAACAACATGGTTTAGTTAAAAATAGATGAACTGTCACTAATCTGCTCACCTATACTACTTATCTTTCGGAGTCCTTGAAAAATGAATATCAAGTTGACGCTATTTATACTGATTTTTCCAAGGCCTTCGATCGTGTGGATCATAATATTTTATTGAGTGCAGGCGGATTTGGTGAAAATGTTGTCAAGCTACTTGAAGGGAAGAGTTCAGTGCGTTAAAATTGGAAATATTACTTCGTCCAAAATAACGATTACGTCGGGGGTGCCTCAGGGCTCTCACTGCGACCCTATTCTATTGCTATTATTTATTAATGACATTGGACAAAATTTAAAACACACACATGATCTAAAGTTATAAAAGCGAATTGAATCTTATGATTATCAACTTAAATTACAGGCAGATTTGCACTCACTGGTTAAATGGTGTAAAGCAAATAGTTTATATTTAAATTTAAGAAAGTGTAATTGTATCTCTTTTCATCGCCGCAAAGCTAGTACCTTTTTATATTATATATGCGATCATCCGTTAATTAATAAGAACAATATTAGAGACCTCGGAGTAATGTTCAATTCGAAACTTAATTTTAATGGTCATATAAATTTAATATGCAATAAAGCTATGCGTTTACTTGATTTTATATGTAGATTCTCCAAGGACTTTGGTATGGATACCTTTTGTATTCTCTACATTTCGCTAGTACGTCAACATCTGGAATATGCTTCGTGTGTTTGGCCTCCTTATGCACGGGCACATTCTTTAATATTGGAGAGGGTGCAAGGTAAGTTTTTACAAATTGCGTCTGCTCGGCTTGGGCATAGTAGACAGCAATTTAGTCGTAGTGGAATGCTGGGTATATTGGAAATTGAATCATTGGAGTATAGGCGAATCATTATTAATTTATATTTTATTTATAAGCTATTGAATGGTCTTGTCGATTGCCATTTTTTTGGTGGATCTATTAAATTTTAATGCACCAGGTAGGGGGCCTAGCAGATCTTCAATCCTATTTAAAATAAGTTTTCATTCTACTAAGTACGAAATGTTTAGTCCTATTAATAGAATGATGTGATTTTGTAACGAGTTAACGGAAAACATTAATTTCAAATTGTTCAGTTCGTCTTTTAATAACTTTAAAAAATATTTATGCAATAGTTAATACAGTTGACCCACATCATACGACACGAAAGAACGCAATATTAGACCACATATTATCTACAGTAGACAATCAAAACAGAAAAAGCAACATAGAAGAAACGTCAATATCAGATCACAAAGCCATAATTTGCGAATGGCCACTCTACTACAACAAATCGAAAAGTGGCAAACGGAAGAGAGGCCGGCCCAAAAGAGACGACCCCGATCAAGACTCAACCATCAACATCAGCCATTCATACAACACAAAGCCCAACAACTTCACTAACATCCACACAACACCTACAACACTACAACTGCACATACACTTTCAACACAACCTCAGAATACACGCGACTTCAAATGGTCCAATTATGAATAAGCAACTTAAACGACAAAGATGCAATTCTGATCAAAACAAAACAAGGATTTATTATAAAATCGAACCGTAATAAAACCTCATGCGAAAATAACCTAAAACTTTTGCAAGACGTTGACCGCCGTGCCACGTGAGCGCCATTCCGCAGCGCCATCCTACTCGTGCGTGATCAGATCGCTTGAGCCCGAGATCGAAGACGCGGCTATCAGCGCACATTTGAATTCGACCTGAATTGAACACCGTTCCTGCCGAAGAATTATTTCCAAAGCAACCGGACTTAAAACGAGAATGGTCCGTATAATCACAGCATCACATACTGCATACACAAGACTACTGCAACAACAATTCAGGTATATGTGTAAAGTATACCTCCGCCTGCCCGACACAACTTCCAGCCAGATGTAGCTCATGCGGCAAAGACGACCATGGCGCTTGGTCCACAAAGTGCACCAATCGCCCTCTCCAGCCCATTGAATGGATTCCAAACATCAAAATTCAATGCACCAATAAAAAATCATCCGACATAGACGACGAACAGACAAAAAATCACGACTACACAAATCATTCACCTTGCACGACCATATTCTCGACTCCTACACAACAGAAATCAATAACCCCACTAACACTGACAGACAGGCACTACTGAAAAAACTTCGTGAACGTTTCATCAATTCATACAATGTAGACACACACGTATCATTTTCCCGTAACAGAATGTTTGTGGTTATGTTAGATCAAACTGCTCCCAACATTATTCCTACTGCCCCTATCGAAGACATTCGCACTGCACATCCAGTTATGAATGTTCCATAACCTAAACATAATATACACAAATATAAACTCGCTAGCTAACAAATCCTATATCCTTTATAACTATCTATCAAATAATCCCACATATGTCTGCATGCTAGTTGAAACCAACGTCCTTTCTCATTCCAAAACTGACCATTTTTGCAAATTCCAGCTAGCGTTCACAATCATAACATCCGTGGGGGGTCAATAGCAGCAGCTCATTCCTCTATTAAAATTGGTACAGCTAATCCTCCTAAAATCAACTACCCGCTCAATGAATGTCTCCACTTCACTCTATCATTTCCTTCTTTCCAAATCAATCTGTTCCTAGTGTATATACATCCTCATTCCCCAATTGAGGATTCCATATTTATTAAAGCAACCCTATTTGATAACGCCATCATCTTAGGTGATTTTAATTTAAATAAAACCATATCCTCGTCATCTGTCCTCATTCCTTTCCAACTCAAACTTCATACGTATTCATGCTCCTCCCACCTTTATTATGAACGACACTTAAGCGACCACCCCCGATATTTTACTCTGTACACAAAATATCCTAAAACTTATTCACTCTGTCAACCTAGTCCCTGATTTGTGTTCTGACCACCTTGCTATCCGTTTTCAAATTAAAATCCCACTAGTTCCACCTCAACAAACTCCCACCTTGACCTACAATTTTAATAAATGCAACACAGACAGAGTCCAATCAGAAATCTCAGAATACATTACTGCTAATCCTTCCATTAATCCTAACTCTATTATCACTTCAATGAAATCCTCTCTTCTTCCATTAGACAAAACACACCCCAAATAACAAAACAATTCTCTAAATATCCCCTCCCAAAATACATCCTTCGACTTATCAAATTTAAGAGACAATTGTACAGAGACATCTAACTGACGGGCACACCAGAATTGCGACAAAAATTTAATAAACTCAATAAAGACATTAAAACACTGCTACCAGCGTTCAGTTTATCTGAACGTCGTAACAAATGCGTAATTATATTTTAAACCATTTTATGAGCTACCCATTGCTCCTAATAATAATTTGCATAAATTCCGCATTATTGAAATAATCCAAACGAGATAATTTTCCAAAATGTGCAGCTGCCAGTGACGAACAATAGGACGGGCCCTTTTCGGCGAAGAGGATCATTACCTGTTCCCGTAATTGCTGGGCCTACGTGACCGAAACAGAGCCGCGGTACCCAAGATCACCGTATAAAACTAGGCCCAGACCTTTGCACTTTACCAGTCGTCTGCCAACAGCAGCGGTGGTCAGCCTGGTCGGTTTCGCCGATCTAAGCCTCTTGCCTTCTTCTTGTATATATTACATATAACTCTGTCTGTCTATTCTGTTGTAATATATTTTCTTCTTCTCCGACCCCATGTTTAATTTACACACTTTCTCTTGTTCTTTACTTTTTTCACAGCTAGCCGGTGCCCATACGTTGACGTGGCGTGGAAGCTCAAGCAAGTAGCACTTGCCGAAAACTGTTGAATCGAAGCCTGCGGATGTTAATAGATGGTGAGCCTCGCCAGAGACCCCTGTGCCGCCTCCAGTGCGTGTTTGTTCCAGAGACTACCGCCGGTGCTACTTCCTTGCCAGTCCATCACGAGGTCGTCTTCCGCGTCTACCGTTAACAGCACTCATAAATGAATTCAAGACGGACGTTTGTTTAAAAACTTGTGATGAAATTAACGACTCAAAAGGGAAAAAAACATAAATTTTTCTTTATAAAAAACAGTACTTCCCGGATGCTTGGAAAGTAGGAATTGTAATTTGTATTCCCAAACGCGACCAACCCTCTACCTTAATATCCAGTTACGGTCCCATTACTCTTTTACCCGTTATTGGAAAGATCTACGAATCCCTTCTTAAAACAAAATTCTCTCCCTTATTTTCAACCAGATCCCCAAATATCAATTTGGTTTTCTTCCACATAGATCAACTTCCCTCCCACTTACTATCCTTTTTTCAAATTTTCAAACATCTCACCTTGAAGGCAAAGCCTCAGCAGCTCTATTTTTAGATGTCCAGAAAGCCTTCGACTCTGTCTGGCATAAAGGCTTACTATACAAGTATCACCTCCTAAATATCCCTCCCCATATCATTTTCCCAAACTATGATCCCTCCTTCAGTTTCCGTAAAATACCTGGGCATAACCATAGATAAAGAAATCAATTTTAAAAAAAAACATACAGCCATAATAAAAGGCAAAATTACTTCTAGGGCACAATGCTTTAGAAGTTTAACGTATAAAAACAGAGGTATTAATACAAGAACAGCTGTTAAAATATACAAGATGATCTGTCGTCCACTACTTGACTATGGTTGTGTCCTCTAGCCCACCCCCCACCAACCCAACCTCCCGCAACATCGAAAGTTAGCGAGCGAGCATCCCTCCGTACCCTAACCAAACTCCGTCATCCTCTTAATCCTCTACACAATCCTTCTAACCAGCTCCTCTATGATACCATTCTAGTTATCCTCATCCTAGAACGCCTTCGATTCCTATCAGAAAATTTTTCCAAAAATCCTTTCAACTTCCACATATTATCCTTATATTGTCTTCCCAGAAATCCTAGTATAAACCCTAAATTTAAAAATCCTAATTCCACTATATTTGACTTCATTTCATCCCATTACGCATTAACGACTGACGCCATATGACTGGACAAAACAAGGCAGAAAGACCTCTGGTCGATAGACTTTTGACGAACTAATTCACTAACACATCATTCATTATTTATTATTTAAATGTTTATTTGTATAAAATTTGTCAATAAAAATGTTTATTATTATTATTATAAAAATAAACTATGAAAATATAAAGATTAAATTCAGAATATAAACAAAGACAAACTAAAAACATTTAAAGATTTAATTAACTGCTTATCAAATTTAATTAAAAATGAAACCAAAACAACTACTTACAAAACAAGAATAGATCATGAATGAGTCAATAAGGAAATAATAATTAGTATCAAAGAACTGGAAAAACTATACAAACGACATAAGAACAATCCTAATAACCAGCATTTAAAATATTTGTACATTCAACAAAAGAATGCTACACACGCACTAATAAAACAAAGAAAACTGACTTATTATAAAAACGAAATAGAAGTAGCAGAAGGTAATACAAAGAAAATGTGGTTTAAAATCAATAGGATACTAAACAAATCGAAAGTAAAAAAAGCAATAACTTCATTTAAATAACTACACCGCAAGGAGGATAGCAAATACAATGAATAATTATTTTGCCACAATTGGAAAAAAACTTACAGAAAAGTTTCAGAGTTTTAAAAACACTCTAAAAAGACAAGTATTATTAACGCCAAATTTGAACCAACTGCCGAAGAAGAAATACAGTCAATAATAAACAAATTAAAAAAATACTCATCGCCGAGAAAAGATGCCATAACCCACGCTCTGATAAAATATATCACATACGAAATAACCCCTATATTAAGAAAATTGATAAATAATACACTAGTAACAGGTCTGTACCCTCCTGAATTGAAAGAAGTAGTAATAACACCTATATATAAAAATGGAAATCCATCCCTTCCAGAAAACTACCGACCTATTGCTGTGTGATCAGTATTGTCAAACATAGTGGAGAAGATAATATTAACCAGACTACAAAACCATCTTCAACTTAATAAAATCATACATAAAAAACAAAATGCGTATCAAACTAAAACTGGAAACACAACAGCGTGCCTAGACATAACTTATATTGCCCAGACTGAACTAGACAAACACAATTATGTTCTTATTATTTTTATAGACTTAAGAAAGGCGTTCGACACAATTTCTACCTCACTACAAATAAAAAAATAGAACAACTTGGAATCAGAGAAAATGAACTATAGTCTGTTCATTGGATCTTCCGTCGTATGTCACAAACTATCGCTTCAAAAAACGACGAAAGTTTTACAGTGCGTTCTTTTTCTAACGCATTTGGTTTACTTTATCAGACTTAATGTGTTTGTGTCGTTTCTCGAAGCAAAGAAAACAACAAACTAAAATAAACGAATCTCTTAGCGAATCATTAACTCCAGAATATGGCCTACCACAGGGTGGAGTACTACCCCCTCATTATACATCACATATATAAATGATATTTTTCAATTAAAAATCAGTGGAAAATTATACATCTATGCCGACGACACTTGTATATTGTATAGCGGTAAAAATTTATCACAATTAGAATGCCTAGCCAATAATGAAATAAAAATATTAACAAAGTGGTTCTCAGAAAATCAATTAACAATGAATGAATTTATATGCTTGTAGCACAGAAAAATGATGAAACCAATAAAAATTTAAACATTAAAATATAAAACACTAATATATTAAAAACAAACAAAACGAAATACCTTGGACTTACAATAACTGAATATTTAATATCAAAGCATTGTAAACATCTTGTATATAACACATTATTCACATCTAACATAAATTATCTCTGTAGCATATGGGGAGGAACAAGTGAACAAGACAATAACACATTACAAAGTCAAAAAAATAAAATTTTATAAATAGTTATTTCAGACATTAATATATTTAAAATTAGTTTAAAACAACATTTTTTGTAATGCCAATAATTTGTAATTAACAACACTAACCTTTTAGTAACTACTAGTCAAGAAAGAAATTCTCCAGTACCAGAATTGATTTAAATAATCAATTTCTGTTGGAGATAAATTTCGAATAGTAAATTACCAAACAGTAAAAAAAATATATTAACTAGTTTTTATTAATGTTATTTATTTTTAATCATTAGGCCGAATTTCTATCATTCCACAAGGTAATTATTCTTTATTGTATATTTTGTAAAATGGTGATACCGTAAAATAAACAAAGAAACATATTGTTATATTGATTAAAATTAAAAACACTTTATTTCACAGAAAATTTTATTATTTCTTCTCCGACTAGTTTCGACTATATGTCAATATCAAGGAGTAATAACATTTTATGTGTCACTTATTTCTTTTAATCTTTACAGCTTAATTATTTAGAAAATTTTAAATTGCTTCATACTATTCGCGTATCCAGTACAGATTTCACCACGAACGGAAGATAACACAATGAAATAAAAAAATCAACAGATTATGATATCACAGCTGCACTCATGCGGTGATAAGGGCGAGCAGGCGACAAACATTCTGCCACGATGATGAATATGCGAGTTGATAAACTCGATAAACTCTATCGGTCCGTGTCTATGATGGAACTACGCAGCTCGCAAACTGCCATTGACCTTAATCGATCGCAATTAGTCCCCTATTTCGACACAATGCCTCTATCGGAACTTTTCCCGCGGCGATAAGACTTTTCTGTGTTTTCTTTATTTGCTCACGTATTGCGAATTAATAACGACCGGCGCGGAAACTGATGATTCATTGAATTAATCGAAATGTTGCTACTTGTGATTTATAATTTTATGTTTTGGCAATTGAGCACGTTTTTATATGCACGCACCAAAATCAAGACGTGATTAAGAAACGCATTTTTAAACATGAATTAAATTTAACTGGAACACATCAAAATAATGATTAAGCATCATTAATCAATATGAAAATATATTGTAATCACTCTTCTTTATTGTTATCACAGGCAAGTTTTTAAACCAATGCACTCATATTAATATGTAATTATAAATTAATATAAATAATACAATCAATTTTTAAATCATAATAACTATCATTCAAATAAGATACAATAAATCTCTAATAGGCAATACCGTTAGAAAATCGATAGTTAATTAATATTTATTCTTTATTCAACACAAAAATTTTAGTCACGGGAATCACAGGTAGAGTTCACTACTTCTGAATTATCTTCTACTCGACAAATATTATCACAAAGAAGTGATAGCCCCTAGTTGGATTCATTGTTGATTTATTAATTCAGCAAATATACTAAATTTTGTCCGTTTTTAAAGGAAATTCTAGTAACTAATTTAAATATATCATCATATATTTGAATAATAAATTTTATGTATTAGGATTATTAATCGCCATTCAATTATTTTAATCAAACTGTGCAACATTAAATTGAATACCCTTTCACTATCCTATAACATTACATGAAATTCTATTGAAGCGATTTTATCGAATTTTAAAGTCTTCCATATTTAATTATCAATATAACAAACAAAAATCCCAAAATAATCCTATTAGAGCAGTAGATTTTATTAATTAAATAATGCAAATACATTTTCTATCCAAATTATATAAACTTATTTAGAGAACTGATTTAATTTCTTCTTAACAAACTAATTTGTATATTTTTGCTATAAATTAAATGTGTTTTCTGCTGTGTACAAACATATAATTACCCATTTATCTTCACTGACAATAATTTTATGAAAATGCATTTAAAAAAATCCCCACGCGTGCATTATTTAATAATTATTTCGTGCGAAATTTGAGCTGAAAACACTGACTGACTCATGGAAACGGACGGAGCACGTCATTATCATACAACATCATCATCATGATCAGCATACAATGAGAACTGTAAAATGTATAACCTGCATTTTTTAAATTGTGTATTTTACATAAATACGCGGAATCGCGATGGAACGTCAAATTATCAAGTCAATGACTAACAATGCATTGTATCGTTAATGCGCGCACCGTATTATTATTATTATTAAGCGGATTACCCGTCGTTTGTGTGCCGGCACAATCAGCTCCTATTATTAAACAATAATTGCAATTTGCGGCAGCGTGCGCACATATCTAACATTTCATCAATTTCACCCCACTAATCAATAATTACACCAGATTAAACCGTACGGCCGTACGCTGATTTTAAAATTGCCGTGTAATCTCAATCAGTTCAATTAATCTGTTTGAATACTGTATGTGCATTGACATTAATCTAGCCTGTCTGTTTATTTATTTTTATTAAATGTTATAAATTGTATGCACTATAATTATAATTAATTATTTACTGTAATAAAAGCTTACACAAATAATATTATGAAGATAATGTTTGATTAGTAATAATAATAAAGTTTGTACACAGAATAACTCCCCTATAACTTGAAACATCAGCTCTACTCTTTGAAAATTGGAACAATGTAGAAATGTTTCCAAGCCTTAGGACACTTTCCATTCTGCAATGATATAGTAAATGTAATTTGCAGAGATTTTAATAAATTATATATACATCGCTTTAAGAAATAAGTTGGAATATTTCTGGACCTGATTGGTACGTGTTACATTTGCTGATCTGTTATATGCCGAGCTTGTATTGATAATCGCTTCTGTTCAGTTTGTTGAATTGGACATGTTGGGGGCCTCGGGGTTAGGGTGCCATAAGTTCGATGGCCGGTACCTTCTTCTGGGTGCGATTGTGTTTCAGATACCAAGCTCCACCAGTCAAACCTATCAATGTGAGAAGGTGAGCGGTTATCATCAGAATGTAGTTAGTGGTTTCATGGTGGTAGACGGTACGCCATCCTGTTGTCTGATTGGATCCGAACTAAGCTTCCCGGGCAAGGATCTGGCTGACCGAATGAGATGAGACATACACAGTCTCTTGCTGGATTACGGGTTATTTATTGATGTCCATTTCCATCATGGTGACTGGTTGAATTGACAGTCCTCGCACAGTTGACCTCCTGTTTTGAGTTGGAAGTAGTCGGTGCTCCTTGATGTCAACCGAACATTTGTCTGTGATCTGTAATAATCCAGTATTATTTAATAGTATGTTCGTTCTCTCACCTGCGCAGGGTTCATTTGTGATGAACATCCATGTATTATGTGTTAACATTTGCTTCCAGATAAGTGTGTTCAAAGGGTATCTGATGCTCCTGTGTGAACATGGTTCCATGTTTTGATGAACAATCTCGATGGCGCAATTCTTCTTGGCATCTAGCTTGCGAAGAAGCGACGGGTTGTATATTTGGGAGTTGTCCGTGATGTAACTGCACTATAGTAAACCCTGTGATAGTTCGAAATATTGTTGAAGATTGTAGTTTACTCCGATTACCCCATTGGTGGTTTCTAGAGTTTGATAACTTGTACTGCTTATGTTGAATGCTGTACTTGTGAGCTGCATCAGATTATACGGCGTGAGATTGATGATTGGAAAAAATCCTTGTAGCTTTATGTATGTTATATTATTGGTCACTGTTGCTCTTTCTAAAGATGTGTGCCTTATATGGAAATGGGGAGTTAAAGTGCCTGTTTTGTTAACAGCGTTAGCTGCGTGAGTGGCACGATATCCAAGAACGCCCTCTGATCTGCCTCAGTATACTGAAGTTTCTTGTAGTGGTTTTCGATTTCTTCCATGTACAACTTTGCTTGTTCATACATATTAATAATCACATTGGTTGTGGTTTTGTTGCTAATCACGTCCAATGTAACTCCCACATGGTTCTCGAAACTTCGTAGATGTATTGTCATCTTTTCTTCAGTATTACTGATTGCGTGAAGTGTGCTTAACATAACGGTCTCTAGGTGCTTATGTTTATGTAGAAGAATTTGTTGATTGTTATTTAAGTCATCCAATTCACCATATACCTCATCGTTAACACCAAATACCGCTGTTAACATCGTTCCCAATACTCCTCGTTGATATCTTGTTTGTTTTACAGGAGTGACTTTCGATTTGGCTTGTATCAGAGTGATCACAGGTTTCCCCTTAAACATGGTGCGAGCGTAGACAACGGTCTGATGCGTCACTGAATCCGTGCAGTTCTATTTCATTAGTGTAGTATATCCACCTCTTGATTTCTAGATGTTGTATGTTGTGTAGTTGATCTGTCAGCTGCACCCACTGCTTTTGATGTTGTGGTGATACTTCCTCGTCCCATTTCACTCCATCAATCCAAAGTTGCTGGATTAGGGTCTTTGCTGTTATAATTATTGGAGCGAGCCATCCCACCGGATCATATATCTTGGAAATGTGAGATAATATTACTCTCTTTGTTATAATTGTCTTTTGAAGTACCAGTGGTTTGAATGTGAATATATCTTGGGTTACTCCTAGAGATTTTTTGTCTGGGCAAGAAATCTCATAGTCGCTTTGGTCTACCATGTATTCCGGTAACCACTTCAGAATATTGATGTTGTTGCTGGACCATTTCCGTAGATTGAACCCTCCTCTTTTAAGGATGTTCATTAGGCCAGTTTGGATCTCTAGTGCAGATTCTATATCATTGGCCCCGGAAACCACGTCGTTCACGTAAGTGTCTTTCATGATAATTTGACCGATGTTTGGGTTAACAGATCCTTCGTCGTAAGCAAGTTGATTGAGTGTTCGAATTGCTAAGTAAATGTCACCGTAGAATCTTTTCGTAACGTTGATCTTCCTCTGATATTTGAATTTGTCGGTACATTTTTCTATATCTGCCATAAATAAGACTTCATGGAACCGCCAACGAAGAAGGATGTCAGTGATATTGTTCTAAGGTTGTGGGCCTGAGTACATTTCTTCATTTAAACTGCGATTGTTTGATTTTTTACACGACGTATCAAACACCACTCGGAGTTTGGTGGTAGTACTCTCTGTCTTGAATACGGCATGATGCGGAATGTAATATCCCGGTGATCGACTTTCAATGTTTTTTAATGGGACCATATGTCCTAGGTCCAGATATTCTGCCCATAAAATTACCGTATTCTTTGTTTAGATGTTCATCATTTTGCAATCGTTAGTCTTGTTGGAGGAATCTTGCTACAGCTCTGTCTCTTGACTCCCCGAGTTTAGGTGGGAGTTCGATGAAAGGTAGGGAAACCGTGTAGCGTCTATCGGAACTTCTTGTTGTTGTTAAGTTGTAGTGTATGTTACATAACTCGTCTTCGGCTGTTGGTTCTGTTGTGACTGCTACGTCTTCCATTTCCCAGAATCTTGAGAGATCTTGATCATAACCAGATTGTGTAGATAAGTATACTATTTCCGGAAGTGTTGTGGTATCTCCGCCTGATATTATCCATCCGAACGCGGTGTTATGAAGAAGGAATCCATTCTATTTTTCCATACCCTCCAGAAAGGATTTGGCTGTAGTGGCGTGTTCCGAGTAAGATGTCAACTTGTCCTGAGCAGTTGAATGTGTCGTCGGCCAGAACAATTTCTTTAAACTGGTCCTTAACGGTGTGTGCGATTGGATATGCTGGTTACTGGCTAGTGATTCGTGGTAAAACGTATAATTGTGTTACTAGCTTAAACTCATTGCTTTTGTGTGAATGTAGGAGTGCCTCTATCATTGTACTGGAAATTTGGCCTGTAATGTTTTCTACTTCAGAGACTGTATTGTGGACCTTTTGGCGTGAAAATCCTAGTATTTGAGCTGCATTTTTGCTGATAATCTTGTTTCTCTCTTGTACACTATATGCCAGGAAGGTAGGACAATGGTAGACATTATGGTAGACATCATGATATCTCTGGCAGATTCTACATTGTTTTTGGTTTTCTATCGTATCCCATGTTTTGGATGACTTGCAGACATTCCATTGTTGTGTCATGTAACTGTTTTAGTTGTGCGGGAGATTTTGACTCACATATTGGCTGATCTGTCAGTGTATCGATTTTCTGTGCCAATAACAGCCGTTTCTTATCGTACCGTCGTTTAAGTGTGTCTCAGGCTGTCATGTACCTACAAATTTTGGTATGTTTTTTTATTGTTAATTGGGCGTTGGGCCTCACTGAGTTCGTCGTGGGAAACCTGGTTGAAAAACTACGCAAATGGGCCTTTGCTTCGATGGAACAGAAAGATACATTCTGAATATTTCATTCCAGAACTGCTCTATACTCGTGATCCACATTTCCATCCCATCGTAGCTTATATCTGGAGAGCGTTGTTTAACGTTGTTTCAAAAAATTGCATCTTCTGTCGGAACTTGATGACTTCAGGATCTGGTATTGACACTGATGTTGGCTCTGATTTTTGTCCCGTTGTTTGCTTTCTTGAGATATACTGTCGAGGAGGGCATTTGTGATTACCTCTTGGAGTTTCTTACGCAGTTTGTCTAAGTATTTACCTTGGTGATACGGGTGGTCTGGTATTTTGAACGTTTGGCACTTTTCATCCAATTGTTCCACTTGATCCCAAATTTTCTTGGCATCGGAAGCGAATTTACTTCGAAGGCGAGCTGTCGCTGGTTTCTTAACCTCCACCAGAATCGCTCCTAATTGTTTGCCTAATGCCTATTGCTGTTTGGCTAGCTCATTCAGTTTTTCCATTTTCAAACGTCCGATGAGTGCGCCTTTGGATGATCGATAACGCTTATCTGTCATATCAGCCGCTAGTGTTGATAATCGCTTCTGTTCAATTTGTTGAATTGGACAGATGGATCCAGCTATGTTTCCACAACAATTATAACATCTATAGAAGCACCTTGTATGTTAAATAGAAAATATTTAGTTTTTTTTTTACATTCTGTTGGTTGGCTTTTAATTTATATATTTTATTCTTAAATTACTATGACGTAATTCTCATTAAGAATGTTTATATGATTTCTTTGATTTCGTGTTAAATCGGATTTGAACTGTATGCTTCCATTATTTTTAGACTGAGCTGCTATTAACATTTTGGTTGCTAAATGCTGATCTGGAAGGGCGATTTTCATTGGTCGAGGTCGATACTAAAACAATCTTTCTATAAATTCTAAGGCTAACAAAATGCACTGTACTGATGAATATTAGGGTTCAATCACATCCTTAGGTTCACTTTTTTGAAATATTTCAATGAGATGCGAATTTTTTCTTCATGTTTTCATGTTAGTAAGCATCTATATATAATGTAGTATATGTGCACACCCACTAATAAGTTTAATCTTGGATTTAGTTTGAAAGAACTTAGTTAAAAAGCTTAGTGAATATTTTTATTGTTTGATATTGTTTTTCTTTACTTGTGATTTTTTTCCAGTTATTATCAGGCCTTTTACTCTCTCATCTGTTCATTCACACTTTCGATCATTTTTAGGTAGGTACTCTAAATATATATTTTACTCGTATATGAAACATATTTTCTATACCTTTCTGTCATCCAATTTCGTCCTCTTCTTCAAATATTGCCACACTTGCCACCTCAAAACATATATTAAATTCGATTTTAAATTTACATTTCTGCCTTTTATGAGTTTCTACTTTCTATTCCATCTATTTTACCCATATCACCATATTTATACAAAATTATAATAATTTTATCATTACATAGTTTGAAACCTTAATTTTTCATACATTTCTGTATACTTAGATTTTCTATATTCACACTCATTCTCCATATTTTTTTACTAGTCTTTTCCCTTACAAAGAAATATCATGGTGTGACAGCTCAGTATCCTACCAACGATGAACAACTAGGTCGACCCCAAGAGGTTATAAACCACTTTAGGAGCATTACGGGGCGAGAATATGGCATACTGCTAAGAGATTCTGAGACCCATTACAATTTGCAGTAGGGGTTCCCCTTTAATGGAGTCACTATTTGCTCTGTGTATGACCTGTTGTTCTAGCTATGGCAAACTTTTCGACCTAACTGAGGCTTATTCGGCCCCTGAGTCTATTATTTGGGTTTAATAACCATTTGGCCTTGCAAATCGTACTTATCGCTAGCAGTCTAGAGGATCTTGGTTTCACCGGCCTGATCAATGTGGAATGAAAATTACAAGAAACCAATACCTTAATACTAATGTGGAAGAGCATAAGACGGCCATGGGGTACATCTGGGTACCAGGCTATCCCCAGATGCAATAGCCTTAATATGGTATGAGGAGCTCTGCTATAATGGACCTTTTTCTTCTCCCCGCTACTCGTGCGACGTACATGGACCAAAACCTTAAACATGGAGTGGACGACTTGCCAACGCCCAAAGAAGCTGAATAGGAGCCAAAAGGCAATGTATCTATTAAATTAGTTGAAATGAGCTACATAAGAGCAGCTAAAAGTGTAAATACCAAAGACTAGAAGGCTAGAATAATTTGTGCCGCTCATAAAAGGATGAAGTTACTTATCAATTTATCAAGAGCGGAATGGAGTAAGAAGAAGCTGGGGTAAAGGCAATAGTGCCCCTTGAGGAAATACGGGGAGAAACTACCAAGAGACCTCGGTCATTAAAAGGGTAAAAAGGCAAACAGTGCCTATCACCGCTGACAACTCGTGTTAAAATAAGTATAATCTTAGAAAGTTTTCCGGAATGTCTCATTACCATGGGATAAATTGAAGTTGTAAGTGAGGTTATTCTAGATAAATTAAATGAGCATGGAAAGAAGGGAACAGTGAAGCCTAAATTCCACCAACTTCTGCATAAACCAAAGTGGCTCGCACCAAACATTGAATTATACCAAAGCGGCATCAAGTGCACTTTATTGGAGATTCAAAAAAGCCAAATTTGAAATAGGATTTCCGCAGGAGGGACAGATAATTGTAATCAACTGCATAAAACCGACTGCATTAATTTAAGGGCAATTCTAATGCTAGGAAAGGCACTAATTCTACATTCATTTCAGATTTCACCCCAGGAGACCTTGCAGCAGCCCTTGTAGAAGTTCCCAAGAAGAAAAGCAAGAGGTAAGCTGTCTTGACTTCTGCCTACTTTCAAGGACATCAAAGCAAACCACCACACGAGGAGGTTGTGGAGGCTGTGATTCTAATACCAACAACATATAGGGGAAGCGCGAACACTAATAAACAGCACCAACACCAATTAGAAACTTCTTGAAATAATTATCAACAATGTAGATACTAATAATAGAGGTGGTAAGGGTGCATTTGTGAATACAATCAAAAAGAAAATGTTCCACGTCACTGTAGCTGATGCCTTGACAGGTTGTGGAAGAACACTCTTTGTTAGACCATCAAGTTGAGTTCGATATAGAAGCCACAAAGGAAGCCTCAATAGGGTGTAGAAATCTGAGAAACACAAACTGGAGCAATTATAGATAATGTTAAAGTGTGAGAACCGACGATCTCTACCTCAATATTTAGACCACAGAAGAGTTTGAAACAGCAGAGGCTCTGCTCAGACATAGCATCCTAAAGAAGTATACATCCAGTTGTCCATAGAGACGTGCCCTGGTAGAACGAGATTTAGTTCGCCTCAAGATGCGTACCAGAAAAACTTTTAAAAGGCAACTGGGATGCCTATAAACACGCACTGCCAAAATGTAATAAAGTGTTGAGATATATGAAAAGAAAAACATTGAGAAAGTTGTGTGAGGAGTTACTGATACAATCTCAACAGCCAGGCTCCACATAGTTATTTCTGAAGAAAGTGTTAGTAGTTTTTTCCAAGTTTAATAATTAAATCTTTATTTAACTCAAATTGAATTTCATAATAGGAACGTACCTCTAGAATCTGCAAAGCTACAGTGGTCCTATGGATTTGTTGCAGACTCTTTGACAGATTAGAAACCTAAAATGATATATTGGCAGTACATTATAGTAGTAAGGCTCATTATTACATATAACTCACAGAGGCTAAGCACACTACCACTCTGTAGCAATGGAAGCTTTATTAGACCTACTTCTCCTTCACGCCCAAATTGAAAAAGATCGTCTAATGAGTGCGATGAGACTGAACTGGCATGGTAAAAGACATTGACTCGGGCACTCAGAAATTCTGAACCTGAATAAACTGCAGTTCCTGGCTTTAAAAAAAACTCGCTCGTATTTTTAAACGCCAGTTCGTGAAATAAAGTATCACTTTTTACATTTGCACCTTAAATAACTATAAATGATTGTAAATACCTTTTTTACATATCACATACTTTTAATCTGTATTTGTCAAATAAGTGTATGATATATAAAAAAGGTATTTACAATTATTTATATAAAAATGTATCACAAATTAGAGGCCTTAATAATAACCTATTTAATTTATTATTTATTTATGTAATTAATATCAACTTTTAATATGATAAATATCAAACTCGTAACATATTTCCATTCGATTGAGATTACCCTTTTTTTTTCTAATGAAACGTTTCTGTAATCCTCTCCCCTGTGGAGATTACATGCCAGTACATGTTCTCGAACCAATGACCGTACAGATTGTACGCCAATTACGTTTACGTGTCATGCAAATTACGGCTTAAATCAATCACCGACTCGCCTCGATTGTCAATGTTGTACATGCTAATATATCCCATCTCGATGTACCATTGTTTCAAAAATAATCAGCACATAACGCTTATGCGATTATGTAATTTCATCTTAGTCGCAATACATTGTAATAATAAGTATATATTGCAGTAATAAAAAAATTGTAATACTTTTGTATCATTCAATGTTTGTCAAAGTATTAGCCAAAGAAGTAGATGTTTCATAAAGTGATTTGTTTTGTAGTCTTAGTAAGACTCATTTGTTGTAGATGTACGAAATATTTTCGTGTTTATTCCAATTATATATTTCAATATTCTTAATCGGATGAGATTAATGTTTTAAACTAGATATATTCAGTGAAGAATACAGTAGTCTATAGACAATAATTACTACTAGAATTAAAAAAAAAAAATTTATATGGCCACATCAGGGTCGAATTTATTTATTTATAGACTGAATCAATTAAATCTAGCATATGTAATTAAGTTAATTCAACCCAAAATAAGTAATCATTAGTTCAAGAATTGAGCATGTTTCGTTCATCTTATGCAAACGCGGTGGCACTTCAAGTTTCACTCTCCAACGTTTGAAGGTCAAACTCGAGTCGATTGATTCAGTAAGCATTAAGATAACACCTACACTATACTATAGTAAGTCCTGATTATCCAAAACAACGCCGCTAGGCGGAATATAATACTAATATTAAGATAACGACAATGTCTGATTTTCAAAATTGTTTTATTTTAAACACTACATATGTTTCGCCACACTGCGGCTTCTTCAGGTGCTGAAAATCAGATATCGTCGTTATCTTAATATTGAAATAGGATTTTCAACGCCTAAGTGCCTCAACAATCAATCAATGGAATAAATTACAGACGAAGCAGAGACATTACATAAGAACTCTCTTTAGTCTTCAACTTGATGAATTTTAAATCTGTACTTTAGCTTGCACACGTTAAAGATCCAAATGACTTATGAGTTTTTTGTTGACGAATATAAATAGGACTAACTGTGCTTTAAAACGTTTGGAAGATGACTACAATTGCGACCGCAATATCATCATTTTTGGATAAATCAACAACTAAAATTGACATCTCTAATTCACACGAAAAAATACTGTTAGGTATTATTTATTTATGTGTTTTTGACACGAAATAAGTGAGGCATCAACTGGACTATATGGCATGTAGTTTTAACAGACCGGCCTTACGCTTTAGAAAAAGGATAATTCTAGAACATTCAAAGAGAAAATAGAAGAAATGGAAAGATATGTTTAATACCTCCAATTAGACAAAACATTAATGGAAAAGTGGGTTAGGATAGAGAAATAAATTTTGAAAAATTCTCTAGAAAAGAAATAAAAGTGGTATAAAATTCTAGAAATCTAAAAAAAAACAATGCTGAAAAATTCTTGATATCTGCCCAATATGTTCACAATTTCACAACATTTTGTAAGTTAAGAAAGAATTGACAAAAAATTCTCAAATATGAAAATATGCCGGAAAATTCTAAAACGTACCAAAATAAAAGAAAAAATGTAGATATCAGTAAGAATTTTTTTTTAATTAGGAAAAAAATGATGGTGCAATAAGTTTTGAAAAGTTCTCGTAGAATAGAATTAAAAGTGCTCAACAATTCTAGAAATATAATAGAAATATTTCTATTATTATTCCTTGAAAGAAATTTTGAAATTTCGAAAGAGAAATTCACGGAAATATTGAATAATATTGAGAAAGTTAAAAATAAATTAAAAAATCTTTGAGGATTTTTTTCCTTTTAATTCTAGGATCTTTAAAAGAAGAATTTAGTGGAAAATTGCAGATATCTAGAAGAAATTTTTGATACCTAATTAGGAAAAAAATATACTTGAAATTTAATTGCTGAATAATTATAGACAACTGAAAGAAATAGTACTAAAATATTCTAGAAATGTGTCCGAAAATTTGTTACAAATTCTAGATTTCTCGAGCCATTATTTTAGAATTGGAAAGAAGTTTCATAAAAAAATTTGATAAGATTTAGAAAGAACTGAAACGAATTCTTAAAAAGTAATAGAAGGAATAGAAGAGGATTCTATAGTAGTAAATGTGTACATTCATGGATTAGTCAGAAGATAATAAAAATAAATAAATAACATAATATGATAAGCAAAGTAGGTATTTACAATATAAATGCGAATACTGATCATAAATTTAAACAACTGATACTATGTTAGTCTAAAACTAAATAAAATTACATTATACATGCATTGAATGGACATAGTTAAAATGGACATAGTTAAAACTTAATTCTAGAATAAACGTATTAAAATTTGAGTGAGTGATATTTTATTAGGTAATATTTGGATGTTATCTCTTAAATTTCTTTATTGCTTCACAAGAGTATTGCAATTTATTGATGTTATCTGGTATCATATTATAAAGTTTAATAACCTGTATTGCACATGAGTTGTGAAAGAAACTATGTTGGTGTTTAGGAAGTTTGAGTTGTCGCAATCTGGTGTTGTAGTGTAGTCATGTGATGTTTGATGTATATTAAATAGTTGCAAGTTGGTTTTAACAAATTTAGGAGTTTCGTAAATATATAAACTTAAGAGTGGCATTATTTTTAGTTCCTTAAATAAGCCTCTGCAGCTAGTATTCGGTCTCTTATTACATATTCCAATTTTAAGCATATTTGCTGAGTGTGTGCATCCCATTTCAGATTATTTTGTATGGTAAGTCCTAGAAATCGTACTTGACCGTTTCTTCAATTGTTTGGTCATATATTTTGATGTTTGTTTGACCATTTGTGATCTATAATTAATAATTGAATTTCATGTTTTTGATGTGTTCATCATTTTATTCATATTTAACCATGATCTTAGTTCATCTAAGGTTTGATTGGCTGCGCTATTTACATTTATTTTCAATATTTATTGTCGTGTCGTCAGCAAACATAGTTAAATGAGCACTTATAGCAAAAGGCATATCATTAACAAAAATTAGGAACAATAGCGGCCCCAAAATGCTTCTCTGAGGTACACCTACGAATGTATGTGGCATCTGTGAGTTATAAAGCTTATTTTGAATATATGTACTGGTTATGTGCTTTCTGTCAGTGAGGTACGATGCTAGGAGGTGGTAGCAATTTCCTCGCATACCGTATGCTGCTACTTTATCAAGTAATAGTTTATGTCGTACACAATCAAATGCCTTTGTTAGGTCAATAAAAATTGGTAGAACTTTAGTGTTTTTGTCAAGATTGTTTAGAACAAAGTTTAAAAAGTTATAAATAGCATTCGAGGTTGTGAGATTTTTTCTGAACCCAAATTGTTGCTTACAGAGGATTTCTTTACGCTTGTATAAGACTCTTTCAAATATTTTTGAAAAAATCGGTAGTATTCTGGCAGAAAGACCATGGGTCGATAGCCGTAATAAAAATAAATTACGATTGTATTGTACAAAACAAATGTATGCAATAATAAATAAAGATGTTTGTCTCTCTCGGTAGTATTGAAATCGGTCTGTAGTTACTTAGGACTGTGGATCTCCTTATTTCTACCAATTTCACTGAAATATTTGTTCATACAGTTTATAATATTTTCTGGATCGTCTAATTTTGTATGTTTCACGTCATTTATATAGTCTAAGGATTTATTCTGGTTCTCCTTCTGTCCTTTATTGCTATTGATGATATTCCACATCTCCTTGGATTTATTACTTAATGATTTTATTTTATCAGTATTGTAGTTTTGAATTTCTATTTGTAATGCTATTTTGTATTGTTTTTAGCCTGTTTATATGCGTTATAATCATAATCACTATTTGAACGGCGATAAGCTTCGTAATATAATTCCATTTCGCTACATAAATGTTTGATGTTTTCTGTATACTATGGTTTTTTGGATTTATATTTGCTTAATATTTTTTGCTTAACATATAAAATTTGGTGAAATATGTGTTAGATTCCAAACAATTTTATATAATAAAAAGTGATACCAACAAAGTTAATTGTTTATTTATTTTGAATTTATCAAAATGTATCACTAAGTGTTACCAGGAATTGTCAACGTTAGACATAAGACAACTGTCATTTTGATAACATTTATTGTTTTTCTTTTTGTGAACAAGGATGATCACTAAACTAAGATATTTATCTTTCCTGAATAGGAAAAAGAAATAAAATAATTTAATACAAAAATTTGATTCTTAATTGTACAGTTATTCCCCATACCCTCCTCCATTTTCAGCGTAATCTTCAACTCTTTTTCTGAATTGTTTGTAAACATTGTTCAACATTTCAATGTTGAAATTTCTCGAAAAGCCTGCTCAATCCGTATTTTTAGAAATTTAAATAGTTTTCCATTGGTTCCTTGAACCCTTTTTGCTTTAGATAACCTCAAAGAAAGAAATCCATAGGGGTTAAATCTGGTGATCGAGCTGACCAATTTATTGGCCCATGTCGTCCAATCCATCTACCAGGAAAATGTAAATTTAAGAATTGTCTAACAATCAAGGTACTATGAGCTGGACACCCATCTTGTTGAAAGTAGATGGGTCGCAATTCCTAAATTTATTTCGCAATCGAGTCTAAAAGCGTGATCTACAATTTCTAATTTATGCCTGAATCTAGGTTTATACGGATAAATTTTATTCGCTTTATAAATTGTTTTCAGTAATGTATGACTAAAATTGAGTTCAGTTGCTCGCTGCCGTAAAGAGTTCTTAGGATGTTCCGTAATCGAATCGATAGACATAATGGTTACAGGATCATCATCATTGTACGCTTTGCGAGGTTTCTTTTTGTCGACACGGGTCTCGTTTCATCATTTTTTTAATTTTTTTTAAAGCTGATCTGGTTAAACTTATATATATATATATATATATATATATATATATATATATATATATATATATATATATATATATATATATATATATATTTCATTAAATAACTGAATATTTTTACGAGACTTCTCTGATATCATAATATTTCACCAGGTATATTCGCTGCTCTAACGTCAACATTTTTTTTTCAAGTAAAGCTGGGTAAACTGTCGGTAACTGCCGTTTGATAGAGATAGAGACATTGTCTAACTATCCTCTGTTTGTTAATAAGGCATTCTGCATTTTTTTCTGTTGCATTTACAGGTTTCTGTTTGTATTTTTAATTCTCTTTCAATAAACAATTTTCTTTTAAGAGTAATATGTTTTCATCTATTTCTTCAACCAACTTTCCTAATAGGGTATTATCTTTTCTAAGGGTACTCACGTTTTCGAAAATTTCCGGAGTAAGTTGAAGACGCTCCTCTTGAACATTAACCTCACTTTTTGTGTTTGATTTTGGTCGGTTCCTCTGACACCGTTGCTCGTGTAGTTCCAAGCAGGATCGGTGGAACGATTTTTGGCAATGTTTGCATACTTCTGCAGTAATCACTGGTTTGTTACATTTGCTACATTTAGTATAACAATCACGAATTTGTTCACTCGTATTAGTTGTTGTTATCGTCGCCATTGCAATTTCAACTAACTATTGAAGAAAACATTGACGAAAATTGTAGATATTTCAAAGAAAGATTTTTGAAATGATGGAAAAGTTGGATAAGATAGGGCAATAAATTTTAATATTTTCTCTAGAATTAAGAGTCATGTAAAATATTCTAGAAATTTGGACAAAATTTTGTTACTTAATTCTAGGACACCTGATCTAGTGATCTAGAATTATTTATTTCTAGATCACTCGAAGCAAATTTTCACAAGTTGGAAGAGAGATTCCTGCAAATTTTTGATAAGATTAAGAAATAATTGACTGAAAATAAAGAAAACATGCATGAAAATTCTTGATTTCTCAAAGAAGTACTAGAAAATTGTAGATATCTAGAAGAAATTTTCAAAACCTAATAAGGAAAAAACTATGTAAAATCGGTGAGATAGAGAAATTAATTGTTTGAAATTGGAAATTAGAAATAACTGGTGTGAAATTTTAGAAATTTGAAAAACAATAATGAAAATTTCTAGAAAGCTAATCAAGATTTGTTACTAGATTCTGGATTCCTTGAGAAAAAATTTCACAGTTTTAAAGACTAAAAATTCTCAAAAAAGTTAAAAAAAAAGTAAAATAAAAAATAAAACCTCTGAAAAAAAATAAGTGAAACATAGTATTCAATAAAAAAATTAAAAAATTGAAACCCGCAATTAAAAAAAAAATGATAAAAAAGTCGGGTGGAAAAGAGTAATAAATTTAGAATAGAAATAAAACTTCTCAAATGTTTTACAAATCTTTTAAAAAATAGTGCTAATATATTTTAAAAATAGGGCCTAAAATTTGTTACTAAATTCTACAAACATTTTCAAAATTTGGGAAAGAAATTCAAAGAAATTTTAGTTTGAGTTGCCCAAGAAAATTCTAATACCTTCGAAGAAAAAAAAAACAGAAGAAAACAGGAAAGAAAATTGTAAATATCTAAGAGAAAACTTTCCAAACCTGGCAACTAGAATATTTTTAAATCCTTTAGAATAGAAATAGGGGTACTGAAAATTTTAGATACATGAAAGAAATAAAACTAAAATATTTTAGAGATCTGGTCTGAGATTTATTACTAAAGTCCAGATCACTGGAAGCAAATATTCACAATTTAAAAGATTATAACAAGATTAAGAAATAATTGACTGAAAATATTAAGAAAAAATTCACGAAAATTCTCTTTGAGAAATAATGGAGGAAAATTCTAGATACAATAGGGAATATAATAATAAAATTTAAAGCTCAAAAGGAACTACTTTAGATTGCAGTAGTAAAATTTAGTTCACAAATATTTACTTTTTGAAACCGAATTAGAAAAAAACCATGTAAAATTGGTGTCACCTGAGAAAAAGAAAAAATTGAAGGAAAAGTTTATATTTTTTAAAAATCTCGTATAATTGAAATTAAATTGCTGAATAATTATAGACAAGTGAAAGAAATAAGGCTTAAATATTCTAAAAATGTGGTCGAAAATTTGTTACAAATTCTAGATTTCATGAGCCATCATTTTATAATTGAGAAGGAGTTTCCTAAAAAAATTTTATGAGATTTAGAAAGAACTGAGATAAATTCTTAAAAAGTGAAAGAAGAAATAGAAAAGAATTCTATCACTATTGAAGAACACATTGATGAAAATTGTAGATATTTGAAAGAAACATTTTTGAAATGATGGAAAAGTTGGGTAAGATAAAGCAATACATTTTAAATTTTTTTTCTGGAATTGAAAGAGTTATGTGAAATATTCTAGAAAATTGGACAAAATTTTGTTACTTAATTCTAAATCAATCGAAGAATTTTCACAAGTTGGAACAGAGATTCCTGCAAATTGACTGAAAATCTCAAAAATAATGAACATATTCATAAAAATGCTAGATTTCTCAATGAAGAAATAGTAGAAAATTGTAGATATCTAGAAGAAAAGTTTCGAAACCTCGCAATTAGGAAAAAACGATGTAAAGTCGCTGAGATAGAGAAATTAATTTTTGAAATTGAAAATTAGAGATAACAGTAGTATGAAATTTTAGAAATGTCTAGAATTAAAAGAGTTATGTGATATATTCTAGAAATTTGGACTAAATTTTCTTACTTAGTTCTAAATTAATCGAAGCAAATTTTCACAAGTTAGAAGAGAGATTCCTGCAATTTTTGACAAGATTAAGAAATAATTGACTGGAAATCTCAAAAAATAAAGAAAACATTCATGAAAATCCTAGATATCTCAAAGAAGACATAGAAGAAAATTGTAGATATTTAGATCAAAACTTTCGAACCCTTGCAATTAGGAAAAAACGATGTAAAAACTCTGAAATAGAGAAATTAATTCTTTGAAATTGAAAATTAGAGATAACAGTAGTATGAAATTTTAGAAATTTCTATAATTCAAAGAGTTATGTGATATATTCTAGAAATTTGGACTAAATTTTGTTACTTAATTCTAAATCAATCGATTTCCATAAGTTGGAAGAGATATTCCTGCAAATTTTTGACAAGATTAAGTACGAATTGACTGCAAATCTCAAAAAATAAATAAAATATTCATGAAAATCCTAGATTTTTCAAAGAAGAAATAGAAAAAAATTGTAGATATTTAGAACAAAAATTTCGAAATTTCGAAACCTCGCAATTAGGAAAAAACGATGTAAAATCGCTGAGATAGAGAAATGAATTCTTTGAAATTGAAAATTAGAAATACCAGTAGTATGAAATTTTAGAAATTTGAAAAACAATAATACTGAAAAATCCAAAAAGCTAACTAAAAATTTGCTACTAAATTCTAGAATTCTTGAGAAAAATTTTCACAGTTTTAAAGAATAAAAGTTCTTAAAAAAGTGAAAAAAGAAAAAATAAAACCCCTGAAGCAATAATAAATTAAAAATAGAAAAACTATATCTCAAAAAAAAATGAAACCGGCAAATAGGAAAGAATTGATAGAAAATACATTTTGAAAAATTCTCTTAGAATAGAAATAAAAGTTCTCAAAAGTTTCAGACACCTTAAAAAAATAGTGCTTAATTATTTTAGAAATAGGGCCTAGAATTTGTTACTAAATTCTAAAACCTTGTTGGATGCTTGAAGCCATACCTTTGTGATACATCTTGAATCAGGAAATTATTTCCGTGTGTGATATTAACAAAGAAAGTTTTATTTATCATTTGATAAAGTTCATGATCTAAAAACCTTGTTAAAATTTAGGAGAGAAATTCAAAGAAAATTCTAAAACCTTCGAAGAAAAAAGGGAATAAAATTCTAGATATCTTAAAGAAAAATTTCCAAACCTAGGAACTAGTCTATTTTTAAATGTTTTAAAATAGAAATAGAGCTGCTGAAAAATTCTACATAAATGAAAGAAATAATGCTGAAAAATTTTAGAAAACTGGTCTGAGATTTGTTACTAAAGTCCAGATCACTATCACTGGAAGCAAGTTTTCACAATTTCTAAGATTATGATAAGATTAAGAAATCATTAATTGAAAAGCTTTGGAAAATATTTAAAAAAAATCACGAAAATTCTGAAACTCTGAGAAAAAATGGAAGAAAATTCTAGTATCTAAAATAAAATGATTGAAACATCGAAATTTAGGGAATACGAAAGAATGGCTTAGCAACAATAAACTGTTATTTAATGAAGATAAATATGCAAGTGCTTTTTGTACTGAGACTATTGAGCTGATATCCTGGTTCTAGCTGTATTCCTAGACTGATGAATCTAATCATCAGAAATAATCTAGTTGAATATTTAAACCAGAATATCGCAAAATAAGTGTACTAAATCTGAAATTTTGTTGAAGAGAATAATTATTATACAATATTATTTTCTTTACAAGATCTATTAAAAACATATAAAAATACATACATTCACTCTAAATTTCTTTAAAATTTGAAACATAGATCTTGAATGCGGAGTTTACGATTTCTTGTGCTCTACTACTTCACCCATTACATTTCGCAGCTCATCAAGCGAGTGTGGCAATTGAGATGATATTTTTTCCATTTCTGGCGTATTAGATCCAATTTCTGTAGACCTGTTTTATTTTATATACGAATGTCAATGTGATATTTATTATTATTTTTATTATAAATCAACTATGGTAAATTCTTAACTTTCATTTTGTGAATATACTTTATAAAATGTAGTTTATAAATTTAAAATTTGAAAGAAAAAACTTGAACTCAATGCTAATAAGACAATTTTTTATTTTTTTTATTTGACTGCGTTATAAAAATTGTGAGCTGCCTGCGAAATTTAAATATTTCTGGGAAACATAAGAAAATTGAAAGCTCAAAAGTAACTACTTTAGATTAGATTGTAATAGTAAAATTTAATTGACAAATATTTACTATTCAAAATTATAATTATTGTGTACAATTTGTAATCCTTTATCTTCAATGATTTATTTAAAACGCTCAACGTATATTTCATCCACTAAGTAAAAATAATAGCTATACAAAACTATTAATACAATAATTAGACATATTAAACATATGTAACTTTTAAATAGATTTATAGTTTACTTAAGCAATTGTAATGGGATAAATCTGTGAGATTAAGTTTAATTAAATTTAGATTTTATTTAAAAAAGTATATCGATTTTGGTAGTTAATTATAATAAATAACTACATTTTAACTATTATATAATATAATTAATTAGTGTTTTAAATGTAGATAATGCTTTCTAGTTGTAACTGTCTATATTCAAATCTCAGAAGTTTTTTTTGCAGAAAAGGTGTAAGTATCGATTCGAATTTAAAAATAAGCACAGTGAGTTACACAATCGGAAAATTTTTCCAATTGACAAATTTCACAAGCTCCAAACGCAACGCACCGTGTCCGCAATTTTAACACGTGCACCATTTAGATATGCAAATGCGATTAAAGTAAATTCAGTTCGCGATTTTCCTAAGCAAACAAACATTGCGGCAACTTTCCAAATACTTTCAACGCTAACCTTCCACGTAAACGTCCATAAAATGTCTCGATTTGGCAGCTGAAATCGTGCCGTTGACCATAAACGTTCACATGTGTGGGTTATCGGATTGTTATTATTTTTATTTTTTCATCCACGCCAAACACACCAAAAAAAATTAATTACCTTCCTTAATTGCGCGTATTTCATTTCGCGCACCGGAGTCGTTGGCCTTTTGTTTTCGCGACTACCTGCAGAAGGGTTGTCGTACTCTATCATCTTCTGGTACCCACACCCGAGGTTGTTTACCTTGCTCGAAAAGATGAGGAATATCGGCGCGGGGAAAGTTTTTAATTGCGAAAGTAGTTTTCGAAATTCATTTAGGCCGGACGCAAACGCAAACGCGAACTAATTACGCGTGCAGAGTTTGTCGTAAGATAAATCTCGGGATCCTCCCAGGTCCCGTTATGTTCATAAGTTTCGGAATTACTACGGTCCGATCCCGAATTACGCACTCTGTGTGTGCGGTTTATTAAAGTGGAAATTGCTGAATATTTCACGCCCAAAATTAACGTTGCTCATATAGAAACTATAATTACAAATAAATCCTGTATATTATGTTCTCTTAAAGTTCCTGATTCTAAAATATTCGATCAATTTATAATTTACGTCGCTAACAAATATCCATCCAGATAAAACACGCGCAGCAAAAAAAAAAAGAATCTCCGAAGCATTAAAGTCACCAGTTAAGTGCGTTATAGGAGCGGAACGGATATTAAATTCCAGTATAAAGTTTTAGATTAAGTTAGATTGGAGCTTTGGAGTTTCTTATGTCGCCCAGAAACATTTAAATTTCGCGAACAGCTCTCCGTTTTTATAACGCAGTAAAATGAAACGAGTTGTCCCATTAGCGTTGACAACAATAAAGAATTCCGTTGGCGAATTAAAGGGACACTGGGAGCAGAAATAAAATGTACAAAAAAACTTACTGGCGCACGTTTATGTGTGTGCATTATTTAATTACAAAAGTGCTTAATTCATGTAGAGACGAAACGTCCACTAGCAATTACGTCTAATTTAAAGTAATTTAGTGTGTACCGTATTTAATGTGTCGTGGCCCTCGTTTGTGTGTTTCACACTGTATTCTACATTTTAATGTCCAAAGAAAATTTATTACTCCAGAGGGTATTATTACTTCAATTTCTTCTCAATTTTATTTTCCTAGTTTATTATCTTAAGCCTAGCGATAATTTTCTTCATTTACAAAGATTTCAATCTTCATAAGATTTTTTATTTTTAATATCGCATCATTTCTTAGATAAAATTGTTATCATCTTACCTGATGCATCAATTTACGAGTTTTATAAAGCATTTCGAGAGAGATTTGATCAGTTACCTTCAGTAAGAAAATAAAAGATGCAGAATGTACATTAATAATAGATCTCACATAGATAGTTATTTTAAAGTTAAAAGCAGAGTTGAAGTAGAGAGGTTAGCGAGAAATATTTTTTTACGTTGATAAAATGGGTCTATCAGAAATTACTCACCTGAGATCTTACTGAACTGTTAGAGAATACACATTTGAAAGTTAATTTGCTCAGTTACTTTTAGTAAAATTACTGATGTATTTTATATTATGCTAAAAGCAATACTAGTTTGAACATATTTCTTTCTGACTATACTACGGTAATTTGGAACAAGGACTCACACACTATTTAACGTACATCTAATCATTTTTAGTTCATTTTACAGAAAGAAATACGTTCAAACTAGTATTGCTTTGATAGCTTTGCTATTTTGTAAAACGCAAATTACTTTTGTATCATTCAATGTCTGCCGAAGTATTAGCTAGAGAAGTAGTTGTTTCAAAAGTGATTTGTTCTTGTAGTCTTAATAAGACTCATTTGTTGTAGATTTTACGAAAATATTTTCGTATTTTTTCTAATTATTAATAGAAGCTAAAACAATTCACCTACCTCTATGGATACTGTAGTTAATATTAAAAGCCATATAATTAAGTTTACGCTGGATATCAACGAAAATTTTTAGAGAAAGTACAGTTAGCGCTTGAGTTTCTAAATAAATTTTACACTTAAATACCTTTTACTTTTTAAGACCAAGAATACTCAGATTTATTTGCAAGGCTGCAGATTGCAGTATTGACCACGTAATCTGAGACTTTCGACATGCTCTAAGTAAGACAATAAGTATAAATGAGTTTATAATTTATATAATTGTACATATAGTCTACTGAGAAACATTACATTCAATCTAAATGAAAACCTAAGAATACTTTATCTGTGTTTCTAACTGTAGAGGCATCAGAATAAAGATTCGGTTCCTTGAGTCTGTAGCTAACACTTAGAGTGATAGAAAACTTGACGAATTTCAACAAGTTTTAAATATCAGAGCGATGGAAGAAACGTTGTATTGCCTGCTATTAAATTATTTTACAAAAGTAAAATACGACAGTTAAATTTAGAAACATGGCACTTCTTCTTAAACTAAAGCCAAAAATGTTGAGTAAAGAGCGGACTTAGATTAGGTAATTTATTTCTAAAGAGTATAATTGTTTAAATAAAATTTGTTTTGACCATAATTCATTCTATTTCGAAGGAGATAAATTTAAGTGACTTAGGATAATATGAAACTCATACTAAAAATGAAATTCCAAATAACGTTAACACATACCGATCTCCTGAAACAATGAAACATGTGTTGATGAATGAATAAATGAAATGCTCAAGCAAAATATTATTCTAATCACTTTGGTAAATTTTCGTAAATGAAATACGATAACACTTTCAAATATTTATTTTGCCGTTCGCGACAATTGTTTCGACACACCGTGTCTTCTTCAGGCGAAGAAATGATACAAACATTTTACATTTAAAACTATTTATACTAGGTGTGCGGTGGTGAGGTCGGACCGGTGTTAGAATATGTTCAATAATGGTGAGATGGACAGGTCCGATTGATCATTTAATAAATTTTCCGTTCTTTTTCTTTTATTGATTTCGATCGTTTCCAGTGTATCCAGTTTTCTTTCTTTTTCTGCTATATGTAGTATTCTAAAGAAGACACAGTGTGTCGAAACAATTGTCGCGAACTTCAAATAAATATTTGAAAGTGTTATCGTATTTTATTTACGAAAATTTACCAAAGTGATTAGAATATGAACTTTCAACAATTAACAGCCTCAACTATTCAGTTATCAAAATATTATTGCTTGGAGCAATTATTCTGAAAATTTTCACAGTTGTAGCTTAAATTATTTCCAATTTTTTTGAACCGTTTTCTTTTTGTAAGCATCCGTTTGTACACCGAAGCATGTTCAATTGAACAAAAAATGATTTGTGGGTAAAATCGCTTAAAATCAAACTTCAAATTGGAATTTTATTGGAAAAAACAATAGTAGTAACATGTTTTGATATAATAATGAAGGAAGCAGTTATGTATATAACAGAAGTGAATATTACATTTGGTGCACTGTACCCAACATTTACTCGTGCAACCAGTAGATGTATAAACTTCGGGGCAAAATTATTTTCATTTACCGGAGGGAAAGGGACTATCTGATCAAATCCGACGGCATTTATTGATCGAACCTTCCTGGAAGTTATGGGACTTCCTGTTGAATAAAAAGTGATAGAGAAGATGATATTCTACTGTTAGGACAATTATTTTTTCACGAAATCGATTATTTGGTTCGATAAGTTTTTCCGTAATATAGGCTCTGAATCCAAAGAGAACAAATATATCTTTTGTTGAAATATTTAGAGTCTAATCTCGGTGCGCTACCGAGTTCGCGAAGTGGAGCTAAGATCGTTGTTTGTATTGCATCATGTCCATTGGCACATGAAATATCTATAGAGTATGCTAATATTCACAAATTCTTTTTTACTAGGTTATTGAGATGTTATATATATATATATATATATCTTGTTCGGATTTACAAATGTTAGTATTTTCAACACCTCTATAACTTAAGGCCTTTACCATCTGGTTCTGGTTTAATTCGATGGCATTGGCATACGCCAGGACTGCAGCAAGAGGAACCTTTAGGATGTCTGATTACTTTACTGATCTAGCAAGAAGGGCGGCAAGGGTTCGGTCCGCTTATCGTTCGTTCTGATGCCTTCTTCGCCAAACCATCTGCTATTCTGTTACCTCTGCTGTTGTTTTTTTTACCCAGCATAAGGTCACCTTGTTGTCACGAGCCACATTTTCCAAGGCATCGCAACATTCCAGGTAATTTTGCAGCTGGCAATGGGCAAGATTGCTGCTCTGCTGTCCGTTATGATATATATGTTTTTTTTCCCTTGATCTTCTTGTCAGAGATTGCCTTTGCTACATATAGTACACCCATGAGTTCCACCACTGTTGGTGTGTTCATTATCTTACGTAGTACAATACTATTTTTTAGAGACAGGCTTTTGCAGAAAATGCCGTTACAATGTTTTTGTTGTCATTGCATTTGACCATTATTATTCCATCATTGCAGACGATTTCTTCAGATGAACCATGTTCCGTTTTCTTCATTACACAAGTACCTTCAATCGATATAATCTCTTTATGCATAAAACGTAGATATATTTATGCCGCAAGTATTGAAACAAACTCTAGGCGCTAATATAGTTGTCAAAGTATAGTTAGAAATTTGGTTTGAGAATTAATTAAACAGATAGCCAAAAAGTCTCCGAATGGCTAGGTGTTAAATTAGTAGTCTAACCTTGATAGATAATAACATTATAACTTCTTTTACACAAGATGTAAAGTTTACTAATCATTTCGTTGGTTTATTCATGATATACCGCTTCATACTGATACTATTCTTAAAGGGGATCATCTGTTCATCAACACATAAATCTATCTCAAACCAAAGAAGGAGGGGGGCTACAAATAGTCTGCTTTTTAAAAATCTATCATTGTCTGCTGGAGGACGAGAAATGCCAACAAGATGTACGTGCTATAGTAATTGGATAAATTGATTTAGCTTTATACTGTTTAAAATCAAGGCAACTGCTAAATCAGGTTAACATTGGTAACATACCATAATTTCGTTAACCGAATTTAGTGCTTTCTGAAATGCATAGAGGTTGGTGAAAAAATTATTAAAAATACCTAAGGCTTTCTAAGTTAGTAGGTAGAGTTAGACAATTCTGGGCCAGGAAGTAAATAGAGAAGTGATGGCTTTTTTCCTTTCCACGGGGGATTCCCTGTTCTAATAATACTAGACATATATTGATACTATTCGCCGCTTTGGTATCGTTATTGGTTACATTGTTTTACATTAAGAGAGTGAGAGTAAGACTTGCTTGAAAATGTTTTTTTAGACAATTTAATTAGTTGATGTTTTCTAATTATTTAAACGGAATATTTTGGAAATATCGCTTCTTTTTTACAAAATTTGGTGGGTTACACTAACAAGTACATTTGCAAAAATTAGTATCTCAGCCAGTATTCCAATATTCTAAATTATCAGATAAAGATGTTGTTTCGATAAGTCATGAAAAGTACCATAAAAATTCATTTGTTTATGCGGAAAAATTTATAAAATCATTAAATATCCCATCACGAGATATAAGAAATAAATTAAATGTGGAAAGACTTTGACAAATTAAAGAGAATAGAAATAGATTAGAACCAATAATCAAAAGTATAATTTTTTTGGCGAAACAAATATTCTCTTACCAGATCATTTTCATGAAATTCTACGTTTCAAATTGCAGCTGTTTATATAACTTTTAAAAAAAATAAGAGTTTGTCAGAAAGGATTTTAACATTGGTAACATACCCCTATATAGTGGTTAGAGTTCGACGAGGATATTTTGAATTTGAACTATTGGTTCATGTATTTAGATCATATCACATTTTTTCCTGACGGTTCGCCTAACCTTATTAAATATCTGAGGAAAGTATTCAAGGCTTAATCAACTTAATCTACAAAATATAATTATGTTATTGTTTACTTAGCACATCTTATGATTTATATTTAAGCAGTTTGGTATATAATTTTACAGTAGGAATACAAAGGTATTTTTCCAAAGTTTGCATCAATCGAAAATAAAGATCATAAGATGTCCGACTGTTTTCAACATCCTTTATTCATTCCACGTAATAAAATATTTAGCTCTCAGTTATATACCTCATTTAAAGGGTATCCTGTTAATGTAGGGAAATTCCTTAGCCATCGATTTCTGGGATCAAAATATGATGATTTAATACAACGTATCAATATTGAAGAGTTCAGGTTTACGCAAATTAGGTTATATTAAATTGTTTGAATCATCTATCGCGAAGAATTAAAACTGTAATCTGATATGAAATAATAGAAAATTTAAGTTTACATTTTAATATATTAGGATCATTCAAATTTATTGATCAAAAAGAAATCAAACCGTCAAGTTTATTAACATCCACGTGCCAATGGAATAATTATTTACGCCATAAATTCCCAGAATCCGTTGATTTTGATGAAATGTTTAGTGCCTTTTGTAGGCAGTAATATTAATAGAGAGAATTTATGTCCCACCCAGAGACATTTACATAGACCAGCCTTGGCCATTACAAATTGAAACATCCCATAAATTTTCTCCGGGCCGATTTCAACCTTTTCTCCTTTCCTCTCCGCACACTCGCAACGCAACACAAAACGTGAATTGAATCGACTTCCACCATAAATCATTTAAACATCCTTATTAATGCTAGGAAGCATATTTCCCATCGTGCCGTCTGCTCGACTTTATTATTATTTTAAATATTACCAGCTTATGACAAACTGATCATAAATATGTAATAATGAACAATAAAACATGATTTAAATAATAATTAACAATTTTATAACAATAATATAAATTTTTTATTCTTATAAATAAAAATGTTCGATGTATAAGATTTTACTAGCTTAAATTCTCGTATTTAAAATTAGAAAACTTGTTATTTTCCATATTAATATGGACAACTTAAATCTGGAGTACTAGCAATATTATACCTCTACATTCATAGATTGATTCTATTTCATAAGACGACAATACATGTACGTATATACTTTCACAATACAAACTGAGATGTATATATAGTTGCATATTAAGAAATAAAATCCCTCGTTTTTTTTCAAATGTTATTTATTTTAATAATCAATAAGTTAATGTATTTTTTAATGATTCAACCTCACTTGAGACGTACGAAAGACCAAAAAGGCAGAGACGAGACTTTGCCATGCATGAAAACGGCAATAAAGCAGGAGAGTGTACTAAATTTATTTCGCTTTTGCGGGGAGAAGTAATGGCCAATAAAGATAAGTCGATCGAATCTTGTGCAGTGTAAAAGTATTTTAACACATCCGTGAAGATTATCTAGAAATTTATCTTTTCCTATGGCCATTACATCTCCACTATCTAACACTCAATCGTCTACATATATTTAGTTATAAAAGGTACGCCGTGCCGTACCCGAAGAATAAAAACTAATTATGAAAAATCGTGTTCAGGAAGGCAAAAAAAATGTATTTATACAGTAAGCTACTTATATCCGCCGGTGTGGAATTAATCATAAGCGCGGGATTAAGTCGGTTGTGAAACCTGATTCTAATTAATATTCCATATCTCACGATCTTTAATTGAGTGACATTATTTTTTCTGTGTTTGTTCCTTAGCGAGTACATCGGTTTCTCGTTAGGATTATTCGATTCAAGTTACGATTTTAATTTATAATCACCACTAATGCCGGATTTCGAAATCGCCTAAGGTGGGACGGGATAATTTTTAATTACATTCATTAAATATGAACTTTACGGAGAAAAGGTGTCTGGAATTGAAATTCAGATCTGCTCCTCATAAATTATTTATTTATTTATATCTTAGAAATAAAACACGGAGATTATAATGCAGGATTAGTAAGTTTTTTTCAATAATTCTATTCAATCTGTAATGTAAAAAATATTTGTTATGATTTAACTATTATGGTACTATTTGTGTACTTTCATAAAAATTGTTAAAATGGATTTAAACTTAAACCGTGAAAATAATTTTTAATTTTTTCTTTTGCAACTAAATTTTAAAAATATTTGTTTTGAAATTTTGGACACAGCATACTTTTTGTCTTTGCTTTGAATCATCATGTTCATTCAAAAACTTTAAAATCGGAGTCTTTTACTGAGACCCATTAACCGTCAGAAATGATACCAGTTATTATTTAGTACAAAAAGCTGTACTATTCTAGATAGATGATATTGATGAATAAAATCTACAGGAGGGTTTGAAATGTAAAATAACTAAATGTGATATTCTTCTTCACTGATAGTTTAAAGTCAAGAGGATTACCGACATCAAGATTGAATTACTTCACGGTAGGAGTATAGAATATAGAGATATTTTGGATGTTGCCAAGAAATGATAACAGTATTATTTAGCACAAAGAAACATACTTACTTAAAAAAACCGACATACAATTATTCGACATGGCACAATTTACAAAGATAATTTAATTTGGAATAAGTACAGTGAAGAGAGTTTTCTACTAGCTCTAACCGGATTGGATCATATCAATAATGTGATAATTATTTTAAATTTTTATATAGCGTTTCACAAGTATATTTTAATACCTCTTTGATATTATTAATTCAACAATTATTTTGTTAATTTTGTGGTCAGACAAGGATTGCATTCAACCACAAGACGGGCCGTCATGTATTACACATTTGTGGTAATTTAATGAAATCATCCAAATTAACAGATTACCTCGAAGCATTAGGCCAGTCTCTGGCCAGTTTTCCTGCTCCGCAGGATCCCAACCTTGACTGCCCTCTCAAATACTACAGTATCCATGCATCTCTATCTGCCTGCATGCGTGCGAGAGTGTTAATTTAGAAGAACACACTTCCGTGGCGCCTTTTCGTGCGCCGACCTCCTTTCCAAATCATCAATTATGCCGTGTCACTACTATCATATATCACTTTCCAAATAAACGTTACATCATACACACTTTATATACAATATTATGAGGAATGTGTGTATTATTCTAATGGGTGGAGGGGTCTTGGATTTAATACGTAAAAGTTTACGACTTGGGCGACAAGAAAAAAATCGTCGCTTGCGTGTCGGAAGGTTTAGAATATTTTAAAATTAAAAGTGCCGTAATTTATTGTAATGTTAAATATTCATTTTTGTAAAATAGGTAATCTATCCTGAATGAGGACTTAAATCTCTTGTTACGCCATAGTAATTTTGCATTTTGATAGCTAAGCTCCAGAACATAATTATGTTAAGTTGATTGAATAATATTAAGGCTTCCTGTCCATTTTTTATATATCAGAAAGAAGATGGTTCTAGGATTGCGCTACTTAGGACAAAAAAACATGCATTTCCCAAAATCTTTCAGGTTTAGAGATATGTTCGCTAGAAACGCATCACAATTTCTTTGATTTTATGATCTTTTTAAAAAAACGTTCATTTCTAAATTTCTATTTGAAGATTAAGAATAGGTTTATATGTCCCTATAATATATGCAGTAAATATTATGCAATTTGTAAAGAATTTTTGAGTAATAATACTTAAGTTAATTCATTTATTTGTTCAATTATGGAGATGGTTATATTGTGGTAAATCTTAAATATAATAAAGAAAGAGAGAGATTAATAATTTCTTAAAATTTCTGCTTTCAGGCATTAACAATTTCTTTAAGTTGTGGAATTTTGAACCATGTATGACAAAACAAACACCAACAGATGGTGCCACTAACCTTTAAACGTTATTAGCATATTTTTCTAAGCTATGAGCTTCTAAAAAAAGAATAGAGAATATGTCAGAAAGGATTTTTACCTAAAGGTGTTTTGAGATTTGCTTTATGATAAGTTCGTTGCATCTTAACATCCTTCATTGCAAGAGTGAGAGAGACTGAGTTATGTTCAGAACTAAAAGATTCATTTTTGTAACTAAATTGAGTGCACACGTCCTGCTTTTATTCTAAGCAAAATCTAGATAGTTTATATTCCTGGTCCTCTTTAGATCAACATTACACAATCTGACAGATATTAGTGGTCTGTTCTTTAGCAAAATTTCAATCTTTATTTAGCCGGAATTTTGATAATCTTTAATTTTAATAAGCAGAAGTTAAATAAGTAATTTTAATTAATACACTGGTAATAATATTTAATTGAATACCGATTTCAAATAAATATACATTTTAGTATTATGTATTTAAGTAGATCGAAGTATTTCCAACAAACTTGAGTGTTATGTAATAAATATAGCATTAAATTCATTGCGAATATCCGATGACGTATGTCGTAACTTAATAATATGAGGGCGATTAGTATTTGATGTTTATGCAGAGTTGGCGAGGAAATGGGGAAGCGGCGACTCGAAAGTGCAAACTTCCGTAAAATGAAGTTAGGACGAGAGGTATTTTCGAGTGAATTTAACACCGCATGAATATTTATGACGGCCGCATTAACATAATTACAATATTTTCGGTTTATGAATTTATTAAACGGCTGCGAATTTTAACGTATGCAAATGCCGATGGGTCACCGTGTCGATGCTTCAGATACATTTATTGATATTAAATATCGATATGAATAATCCTGTCAGTAAAAAATTATAATATTAAATGTAGAACATATAATATACGTGATAAATAGTTTAACAGTTTATCGTGTAGTTTATTTTTTAAAGTGCAGTTTATATTCAACATTATCGAGTTTATGCTAAATTAATTAAAGGGTGACTAAAAAAAGGTGTTAAACATCAATAGTTTTGCGTTAAATTAGAAACTTACCTTATATGTCTATTTTTAATAAAATAATAAAATATATCAAGCAAGTTAAGGTATAATTTTACATGTATTCCTAACCCGCAATCCAATTTATACAAATTACTTCAAAGGAACTATTTATTGGATAGTAATTTTGAAGCCGAATACCCACCTGTCTATCACACAAATATCGAAAGGGTCTATGAAATTCTATGCTTTTTTAATTCCTTTGCTTAACACAGATGGTCCAAATTCGTGTAGCTCTTTAAATGTAGAATTATTATTTATGTCAATTATTAAAATGGTTTCTTACACACACATAAAGTGTTGTTGAATTATGAATTCAGCGTTTAGAGAAACATATTTTTCTATAAACACCAGGCATTTTTTGAATTGATTCAACAAGAAGTTTGAGTAAAGGATAAATTAGTAAAACAATATGGTCATATTTATTTAGTTGGTAAAGGTCCTTATATGCAATCGAGTTGCCGTTCGTCAACTCATAATCAACAAAAAAAATCATCATTGAAAAGGTGGTGAACTTGTCAATTGAAATAAAAACAGGCATATTTTGAAATTGGTACTTATTAACAAGAAAGTATGAGGAAAATCCAGTCAATATCTCATCTAAAATTTTATAATGTGGTGTAATTGGATTATATATCTTTCAAAATTCCGCTGATAAAGCTAAATCAGTGAAGGATATTTGATAACGTGAGATGTTATCTATTCTTGCTTCTTGTGTAGAATGATCTAGTATATATGTTTTCAACAGGATCATATTATACCTCATGAATTAAGATTATTTGTGACATCCATTGTGTTTTGTACATTTACTTATAAATGATTTTGTCTGATTCAGTAAGATTACAAGAATATTGTAACAAAAATAGAGTTTGACGAAGCTAGACATATTAATATCTACTTCAACTTATAATTGTTAAATTTACAAAGACGTCCAGACCTGTCCTTAATCTTGCAATTGTCATAGGATGAATTATAACAAATTTTAAACAGGATTAAGTACGATGTTTTGAATCTAGAACAAATCCTGTTCCTAGCGTACTTGGATTATTATTGTGTGCATAGCCCAGAAGAAGATGTGAAAATATCAGAAAAAATGGTGATGTGGCCATCATAGTACTTTCCCTATATTTTACTCGAAAACTATGCGGTTTATGCAAAAAGTGACTCTTAATAATTTATTCAGTTTTAAATTCTCTACAATTGTTTGTTATACAAATTTCATGTAGCTTCAATAGTTTATTAGCAATTGGCAAAAAATGTCAAAAATTTCATTTTTTTTTTCTCGAAAGTTAAGAATTTTATGAAAAATATATTTTAACAAAATTTGTTCAGTTTCTCATTCCCTTTAACTTTTGTTTGAAAAGTTTTGTAATATTTTTAATATTAAAAGAAAATATCGGAAAAAAACAAAAAACGCCTCGAGTAAACACCCACTTCCGGTTTATGAATGTTTACCAAAAGCTTTTCAGTTCCAGTTTTGAACGATAAAACCTTAAGTTTAAAGTTTCATCTCAATCGGATCATTCGTTTTTGAGATACAGCACCCACGGACAGACAGACAGACAGACAGACAGACAGACAGACACACACACAGACACAAAATTTTTTTTTCCAGAAATTAGTGAAATGGACTCAGGGGACCTCAAAACGGATATTTCCGCAAAAAAAATTTTTCAAAAAAAAATCACGATCACAATACTTCCCCTATATATACTTCGTATATAGGGAAAGTAAAAAATTATTGCCGTTTTCATAACGAAGATTAAAAGGTTTTAGAAAGTGTAATTCGTATACTCTCTAGTAACATAGATGTATACTCATCAAAAACCACCTACTATGTATACAGATTACTAAATGAGCTAAGTTAGATATTTCTTTACCAAAAATCAACAATCCTGTAGAAGTTAGCAACTTAAGGGTTATATATGTATATGAAAGTCTTTGAAAAGGTGCTATAGAAACAATTACGCATACATTTATCAATACACAATATTCTGCCAAATTACAATCGAGTTTTAGACCTAGCTTTAGTTGCTGTAGCGCCCTGACTTACATTATAGATAATATTGTTGAAGCAAGTGATAGTGGAAAAGCAACAGCTCTTGTTTCAATAGACTACAGCTAAGCATTTGAGAGAATAAATCATGAAACCTTAATTCTCAAATTTATTGGATTCGGATCGGATGCAATTAAATTTATACGCAGAGATTTCGATAAAGGTATAAAAAGATAAACTATTGACAACATACTCACATCTCCTCTTAGGACGACAACAGAGGTGGATACATTCACAACTGTATATCTCATTAATACACAGGACTTTGAGGTTACGCAGAATAAGCTTAATATAGACAACTAAATTATTGCTATTTGGACCTGTTAAGAACCGAAAATTCGCAGAAAGGAAAATGGCTATCACAATAAATGAAAAGCATGTTTAAGCAATTGACTCCGTAAAAAAACTTAAAATTATATGTAGATTCTAACTTTGAATTTAAGGAAAATGCCAATAGTTTATTACGAAAAGCCTATATAGCACTAAAAACTTTTTTCTTTAATCGACATATTATATAATATAAAACCTTATTGAACAATATATAATCAGAATCTAAAAGATGCAAAACTCGCGCATGCGACTTAATTTTGGTATGCAGTGAAGGGCTAGAACCTTTCATAAGCTGCAGGAGTGGAGATGGTTGAAGATAAATATTCGACGCACATGCTGCTTGTTTTTTTATAAAGTAGTTTGTAAAAAGTGTCCACCATACCTGCATTGCAAAATTACATATTGGAGAGACGTACATAATATCAATGTCAGGAGTCGTGGTCTCTTATCGATCCCAAGGCATAGGTCCTAATTATTTAGAAAATTAGAAATCCATAACGAAATGAATGAATTCGGTACCTTTTGAATAAAATGGCGATAATTTCAATTGTATTATCAGATGTTACGTGAATCTGAAATTGGTTAAGTTGTTTAGATTTAAAATAAATCAAGTCTATTTGACCTAATTTTTGTAATTGGGACTAGTTTTCCGTTGGGCAATAAACCAATCATTATTATTATTATTCTATGTATTGGACCAACTTAACTACAGAATAATCACACGCAGGCTGGTTGTATTCGCTAAAACCAGGTGCGGTTTCCTATATCACAACATATGAACATACTCCAGTGAAGACATTATAGTAGACTATTAGATGACTGACTTAACTTGAAACAAATAATCTCTTATTATATGTACTTTACAAAAATTGATTTAGCATTTCTCTCTATTACAATACAAGTCTTAAAACTATTATCTGTCTGGTCTGTCTTCTTCATCCTTTCTTCTCTATCTTTCTTTCATCGTCTCATTTACTCTCTTATGCTTCTAGATCCATCCATCTAATCCTTTTTACTCTATTGCATTCCTATACCTGATGACTCCACGTAACCTTCGTGTCCTCATACAGCACGCATTCTTATATCCCTTGTCCATTCATTTCATATTCCTTCTCCTCTCTTCTAAAGCGGTTACCCTGCAGGTATCTTGACCCCCTTCTGTGTATCTGTTACTTCCTAGAGTCGTCATTATATCCAGTCTTCACCATACATTCTTGTTTTTTTGCCTCTCCACCTTCTTTGCCGTCTCATGTGTCATCACATACATTCTTCTCCTATTCGCTCTCCAAGTATCTACTCTTGTGTTCACGCTCTCCTTCCATATCACCTTTACCAATCTCATCTCATCTACTCGCCACAGCTTCATTTCATAGCTGGTCACTCTCCTTATCATTTCACACCACATGTTCGTTTCCTGTATATAGTATGTACTCAGGCTCTTATTTTCACACTTAATAACCTTTCTAACTCTTAAACAAAAACCAGATACTTGAACACCTTCGCCATCTCGATTACCTCTCCCTTCCATTTTAGCTTTATAACTTTCCCTCCCTTGCTTTATTCCTAAACCTCATTCAGATCGTTTTTCCAACATCTACCGTTAAAGTGCTACTGTTAATGAAAATGATGGTAGCGACCGTTACTATGTGGTAGTTCATTTTAAAAAAGGTTAAATGAAAATAATTTTTAAGTTTTTATACCACTATTTATTGTATAATATACACAAACAAAGTTTACAATATATTATCAATTTTGACACTATAGTTTCGACCTTTGCAGGTCATTATCAAGTGTTGAATGAAGAAGAATACAGGGTGTTAACAATTTATAGGGGAGGTATGAATTTTTAATGAACCTAATTAGGACTGAGATTTATTACAATGGATTAACTAAATATGCCGATCGGATTAAGGTGCGGTGTTTTCAGAAGAGGTACATGTCATTATAAGAGCTACTGTTAATGTATTTCTCTACTCTCGCTAACATCTATTTTATTCCTTAGTACAATTTCGCCATCAATAACATGTTAACGCCATAATTCAAACCTTACTCCTACCAAGCACATTTTTGCACTGTATATAGGGTATATTATCCCCACCATCTACGAACTTATGAATTCTTCCTCCCGTTTCCATATCTGGTTCAAAATTTCCCTAAATATTTTCTTGTCCTCACATACAATTTCCTTACATATTTCAGCCTTCAACTCATCGGTCTCCGCTTTCCCTCTTTTGAATTCTTTGGAGCTCTCTTCACTTCTTCCTCGTCTCTTCTCCCGGGTTCCCACTCTCTTACATATCTTCTCCAGCTTCATTTTGGCATTCCTCTTTCTTGCTTTATTTAGTATTCTTCACATTTTGATCTTGTATTTACACGTTCTTAGTTCCTCCATTTTCCTTTTCACCTCCCCAGTATTATTATAATATTAGCATTTGGACAGACTGTGTTTTTCAAGGTTTACTTGATTTTTGGTGAATTTGAACAATATAACCGGTTTTGATTTTTGATCTTAAGAAACCTTGGTCTCTAAAAGTTGCTTTAAATAATGCCATGTTATTCGGATTTAAGTACTCATCCGGACTAAACTTGAGGTCATAAATGTGGGTAATGCCCCTATACTAGTCAGGAGTTGTATGTGAAACGGTAGCCGGTAGAAGGGTAGAGGGTTGAGGGCGGCATGTGACGCGACCATACCGAATATTAAGAGAACGGGGAGATTTAGACCGGTATACTGATGGAACAATACGGTGGCACACAGCAAATACGGCAGATAGGCAGTAGCGAGCCTTTGGTAACTTTGCGAGGAGGTAGAGGGCTACATATGGGGTCGCCCCTACAAGATTTTCGCCAAAAAAACTGTGAGTGCCACTACTCATCGTGAGATCGCGAGTGCAGGGGGGCGTACGGGCGATTGTAGATACCTTCTTTCCCCCAATATCGACAGGGGAGCTACAGGAGGAGGTGCAGAAAGGACCTAGGATGGAATAACTATTCACCGAATAGGAAGTGAAGGCGGCAGCGGCGGAATTACCAAAGCGCAAGGCCCCGGAACAGGGAGAGATCCTAAATGAAGCGCTAAAGACAGTTGTAAAGGACTACCCTGACCAATTCACGGAGCTCCTAAACATATGCTTGACTACCGGTACCTTTCCCCGAAGGTACAAGCGTGCTCGACTCGTGCTTCTTCCCAAGAAGGGGAAGCCAGAGGACTTGCCCCAGGCTCATAGCCCCATCTGCCTATTAGCGGCGAACGCAAGGTACTTTAGCAATTACTGGTAAAGAAGGCTACCGTTGCAATCGAGGGGGCGGGGGGCCTGAACGATAGTCAATTTGACTTCATACGGGGGAGATCAACCACGGACGCCATACTTCGAGGGAGGGGAATAATGGATCGAGCAAACAGCGGGCCGTTTAGAGGGAGAAAGTACTGCATTGGAATTGCATTGAATATTAAGAATGCGTTTAACACAATCAATGTATGTTAAAGGCCCTGCGAGAGAAAGGTATCCCTCCATATTTCTAAGAATGTTTGGAGGCTACCTGAGGGATAGAGGCTGGTGATCACTGGGGATCTAGACGTAGAACAAAGCATAGGTAAGTTGAAACGCAGTATACGGTGAGGTGTTCTGGCTGCCACTCCTGGACGGAGCAGAAATCTCATGATAGTGATAAGCAAATGAGACGTCGGTGATTTACGGGCAGTGGAAACACGGGTGATAGAAATGGTTGCCGAATGGCTGACGGAGGCAGGCCTTGAGGTAGCCTCCGAGAAGACGGCAGCGGTGCGTCTCTCGAGCAGGAGAGCGAAGAGCGGGGGCACCAACAGCGAAAGCGTGGAGTTGCTGGGCCGGGAGATTATGGTAGCAAAGAAGATAGAGGACTTGGGAATTACACGGAAGGCTATGCAGCTCCCAAGTACTTGATCCGACCGCAGGGGCAGCTGGAGCGGCTAGGGAGGCGGCAATGCTGCTGGCAAACACGGGCAGCCCATCGGAAGGAACCATAAGATTGTTAATTGGGGTGGCATCGGCCAAGCTATGGAGTTGGGGCGCGCTAAGCACGGGGGCTAATTCCAGAGGTGAAACCGAGGACCGGAACAAATCATGGGGACAGACTTATCATCCCATCCAGTTCCTGCGACGGATACTTCTGGATGCATCTGAGGAGGATTGGCAAATCGAACAGCAAAATCTGCGTTTTGTGTGTGGACATGGGTTTTTTTGAATACGAAAGAAAGTGGGATCTGGTGGCCGAAACGGGAAAGATGAGCATCCTCCCCAAGGAGGCCTTTGGAAATGGATAACACGAGACGACTATCCGACCTGAACGGATTAAGTTGATTGGGGGTTCCGGGCAAAGAATGCCTTACGGTACTACCGGTTTTCCCAGAGAAACGTAATGAGGTTTAGTGGCGTAGGACCTGTTCAGAAGGAACTGGAGGAGTTCCACGTACCTCTGTTGAAAGCGTTCCTATTCACGATAAAAAAGATCTGATATGTAAAATTAAAAAACGTGAATCTGTATTAAATTATCTTTATTAAAATTTAAACTCTGAATAATAAAAAAAAATCTAAAGATAACAAAATGATTCGATTTAATATAGTGGTCGATATTTGCCATTTTTCTGATTTTTAAACACTAATATTTGGTATTAATTTATTGAAATACAAGATATAAAATTTTTAGCAATGAATGCAAAACAGGAGACTTAAAAGCTCAACTAGATCCATTTAAAGAATTTAAAGTTTTGAAACATGGCTTACCTAGCTTGCAGGCAAAAGATGATTTTAAGTGCCTCCAACATCTAGAAACTGCAATGTACCTATTCTTGAAGACGCTGGTGAGAAAGGCGGTAGCGATCGCAATGGTTTTTATACCATACCAAAGTTGAAGTAATTAAAATCAGTATCCAGGCACTTGCTCAGAAGTATGTCATGGTATAATAACTAATCATAAATATGACGATTAATTTCCACATCTGCGAGTTACGAATCGTGTTTCAATGTATAATTTTATTTGGTAGATTTATGTAAAAGCCTAGCTCTCGTTGCATATTAAATATTCTCAATCAAATTTGAAATACGTAATTTTAGAATATTTATAATGCAATGGGGACTAGGTTTATCCAACCATAATAATTTATCAGTTGATAAAAATAAAACTGTTGGTTAATTATTAAAATCTCATCGACAACGAATATGTCCATTCATTTTCATTGCCAATGTTTTATTTCTGGACATGCCCGATTCATTCCTTCTTATGTGTAATCAGGTCTATGAAAAGATCCATGCCTAGGTCAATTTTTATGCTTCTAATGAAGAAGGAGACACAATGACTTTGTTTTACTACTTTATTTAAAATCATGTCCCCATCTTCATTATATTCAAGATGTATCACAAAGTATCCGCCTCCACAATTAAACATTTTACGCTTCTGTCATCTATGAAATAATTTTACTTTATGCAATTCGCCTAATCTGCCAAATCTTATGATAGTAATAGAGTAAGCAATAGGCATTCAAATACAATCATAAACTTAGGTGTGTTTCTTCACATTATATTACTAATAATTCAATCTTTTAAAGGTATTTAGATGTTTTTACCAAGTTCTAATGTGCTTGTGTCATTGTGATCATTTCGATTTTCCTAATTTAAAGCGTTACTTCTTGTCATTCAGTTGCTTTTTTGAGATTTATCTTTAAGCTATTTTACTGCAAACATAATAGAATGATTTTGTAGTAAGTTATCTCCTCGCTGACAAACACGAGATGATGATAAATTTTAATTGCTAAATTAGTAATTTAAATCCGAGGCTTTGCTTTGAACCACGTGACGTCACTTTCTAAAGTTTCTTCACTTTAAATGTATTGTAATACAGCTGAATACCATTAGAAAATTCAGAATAGTGTCATAACTGCAAATTGTTCGCAGATGGTCTTACCGTTTTTGATTATATTCTGGTTTCCTGAAAATAGTCTTCAATCCCTTTTTAGGAATCCAAATAATATTTTTGTACTTTTTACTAAGATTCGATCTATTTATAACAGAAAATACTCGCAGGTTGGAATTCACATATGAAATTATTTAATTTTCGAAGGTTTATATGATCAATATCTACATACTAGAAAGTGTTGACATGTTTGTTGTTGCAAATTTTATGAAATAATCAAAATGATGAATACTATGGAACATGCCTGAAATAAAATCGTTGAAATAGTTTTTCTGGTTTTGCAAATTATTCTAATTTTGCGATGATTTTTGTGCCTTTATTTTTTTTTTATCTTGAACTTTCATTTACTATTTCGATTTTTGATATATTCGTTTAATGTATAGCAGAGTAATATTTAGTTATTTTAATATTTCGTAATGCAAACTCAAATCTTCTGATATAAAATAAACATTTAAAAAAAAAGTTAATCGAAACCAGCCTACTACAAATGGGTGTCGGTCACAGTTCGTAAATAAAAATACAGTACCGGATCTCCATGTGTGGCATGCCTTTTTCCATACCGTGTCTACACGAATTCCAACAAAACCGCAAAACTACTTGGCCACATTAACGACCGGCGACTCTTAAAATTCCTGCAAAGCCGGGCATAAATCTCTTTATCCGATAGATTACGCGCAAAAGCGTCCGATGGCAATTTTAATCAATTTATGCATACCAATAAATGGAAAATGGTTGGAAACATCACGAAAATATGCCGGTAGTTTCGGACCGCGGACGGATAACCCGTATCTGAAACATATCCATTACAAGCATTAACATAAAATTTTACTCCGTTTCGTAATGACCGCCTTTTTTCTCTAGGATTAGTGCCGTATTGAAAATAGACGACTCCAATAAATTTTTAATGGCGGATACGTCGTCAAGATTAGGAATAATTGCTTTGCTTTAACGCACGCGACTCTTTTATCTATGTTGTAGTGCGAATGTACCAATTACAATTTTCTTTATTACTATTGCAGCTAGTATTAATGGTTACTGTTGGTTTTGCAATAGTAATGCAGTTATAAAATAAAAATTATCATCATTGACATAAAATCATTTAAATAAAATGTTTAGTCTTTTTCATCACAAAATAACCACTGGGAGTTACGTTTTAAACTTAAATAAATTATGGAATAAAGTAAATTGCAATAGATAAAATACGAGGGATAAGAAAGAAAGTAGCACCAGATTGTACCGTGCGGAGCACTTGGAAATAGAGTAGCCGCCCGATATATGCTAACATGTTCAGTTCTATTTTAGAAGTCTGTTTTCAAAGTTACATCTCACTGATATTCACTGTGTTGTTTATATGAGTGTTTAATCTTTAAGAAAATGAAGAACGCCGCCAGTTGTAAAATTAGGGCTGTCATTTGATTTCTCAACGCAAGAAATGTTGCGATATTAATCGTCAATTAAAGGATATGTATGGATAAAATATTATGGATGAGACGTCTGTTCGGGGTTGGTATCGTAATTTCGACTTAGGAAGAAAGAACACACATGATGATGATGATGAACGTTCGAGTCGCCCGTTAGTTATTACGCACGCACCTTCAACTATCCGCACTACACTACTCCAGACTTATAACCTTTAGGTTACCATCTGTTTAAAAACTCAAGGTATTTTGGATAGGAAATAAATGCTGGCTATCTCAATACACTGACAGAGAAGGAATATGAAGGGATTCAAAAACTCTTAACACGTTACCATAAGTGCTTAAATTTGCAAGGTGACTGTGTATAGAAATACTCTAAGGATGGCCCTCGTATTATGTAATACAATTTAACTTATTTTTCTGCGACTTTAATCCTCAAATTTTCCCAAAACACAAATGAAGATTTTTATAAATTTATTGCGTATATAAAGAATATATTTGTATAAGCACATTCACTATTTATTTAGTAAAATAAGAATAATTTTCTAATTGTAATATTTCACTTTGAAAGTCCATTGGAAATCCACAACTGAGCGCATGTTCATTTATCCACTCGATATATCCGCGTGTGCATGTGACCGCCTGAAATGAACTGAACTGTAATTACAGTATTGCACTATTAATTTATCGTGCTATTAATGGAATTTTTACCTGTGAGTAATAGCGTTCGTCGTCGGCACGTTTGGTAATTTTCCAGTTTTACATGCCCCAGCGGAGTTTCCACAATTCTCCTTTTTTTCTCTTATAATTGAATTAATAATGAAGCATTAATTGTAATTACGCCGCTTATGCTACTTCATTTCTGTAATTGGAAATTACTACAAGGTTAAGACAAATTACAGGGAACACCGCTCGACTATTATTCATTTATCAATTTTCTTCGTTATTAATAAAGCAATACGAAAAAAAAAGTGAGCAATCGAATGGTGAATAGTGAAGGGAATCATATCATCATTAATAACTGCAATTTGTTTTTCTATATTAGAATTTATGGATAGTGAATAATAGGAAAGCGGAATGGATGGTATTATTTAGGGATGATAGATTTTATAAAATTGTAGCGATTAAATTGAAATCTATTTTAATATTAAATTAAATTATATGGCAAAGAAATATATAACCATTGAATGCCACTATATTGATTAATGTTATTAAAACCCTTAATAGCATTAATATTCCACACACATCATTTTTATGAAAGTGATAATTTCTCGGAGATGATAAAATATTTACTCTTTAGATATGAACAGGTCAGAGAGGATGGACATCTTGAAGAAGTAAACTTAGCCCTAGTCTCTTCAATCAAATTATTCTTAATAAAGGGTATGGTTGCGACCGTTGCAACTTCGTTTCTTTCAATTCTGTGAAAATATTATTTCTGCAAAAAAAGATTTTATTAGAAAATATATATATATATACATATATATTCAGTAAGTTATTCGAAATAATCAATAAATTTTCCGATAACACTGTTATAAACTTGTTTTCATCTTTGAATTTGAATGAAAATTTCCTTAATAAACAGAAGTTCTTATTCAAATTAATTTACACCTACGTTTTACGTTTAATGATATGTACTGTTATTTTTGTAAGATTAATTATTTATTAACATCAAATACAATAAATAATTTTAACCATAATGATTGATTATTACATATTTTTATTTCAGATTAAGGCGAAATATAAATTGACCTTCCACTGTACTCCATGAAGTACAAAGCCGCAACCGATTAACATAAAACTGCTGTTTATATACGAGGTATTTCCGTAAAGTAGTATCCGTTTGCAGCATGCGGAGCGTTGGCGAAGAGAGTAGCCGCCAGACGTGTGCTTACATGTTTAGTTTTTCTAGGTGACTATGTAGAGAAGTAGTTTAAGGTATGTCCTTCACAAAAAAAATATTATTATTTATCAGAAATATTTCCAGTATTACCTCACCATTCATTTTAATCGTATTGTCCATCGTTGTCAATCAAATCAATAAGTTCTTCTTCGACTGTTTAACTGCTAATTACATGCAAAAATTTGGGTGAAATGCAGCGATCTTTAAAAGGGGCGTTACTTCTCTCTTGAGCCAGATCATCTACTTTGTCGACCTAAACTTTTTAAGGTTGCCGGCGAAATTTGACCAATGGTATATTAATTCTATACTTTGAATTCTTTTAATGTTAATATCTTGTACTATTTATATAATTTATTTACAGGTTTAGTTGAGCCTAAGTCTTTGCATCCTAGCTAGTGTTTTCAATGATTGTTGCTATTACGTCTGCTTTTATTAAGTTACCTGACCTGTTATAAATGACTGTACAATGATATGCTTCTCACTGAATAGATTTTTCACATATTTTGCCAATTTACCATATTTCTCCTTTTATGTCTGCTCTCTTCTTTCCAGGATGGCTTTCTTTGAGGTCTCTACGATTTTTTTGCTTCTTTAAGTCTGTCATTAGGGTTACCAGCTAATCTATCTTGTATATGCTGCCAGTTTTGTTTCCAGTCCAAACTCTTAGTCGATATTATGGGTTTCTGTAGCTCTTCATACTTGTACTCAATATCTTGAGATGGCATTTTGGACATCATAGAAATTTTCAATTTTTTTTTGTATTGATCGGAATAAATGGAAATCCAAGGGTGCGATATCGGGCGATTATGGTGGGTGTGGTAGTACTTCCCACCCCAATCCATTAATTTTTTTCAGTGTTCGTCTTAAACAGTGTGGTCTTGCATTGTCGTAATGCAGAAAGACGCCTTTTCTGTTGACAATCGAAGGTAATTTTTCGATTAAAGATTAGTTTGTTTTGACACTCTGCTTGGTCCGTTATCCGTTTCTTTAGAAGCTCATGCAACCTACCTACTGCGACTTTAGCTACGTTGTCGCTACCTCAGGCTGTCATTTAGATTTTAACAACAAGCAAACAAGCATTCCCGAAAGTATCAACATCTGGCACCCAGAACGCCAGTGATCAAATCAAGGAGGCTGTAATTAGCACAAACTGATCACCTTCACTAATAATTAGGTTCTTTCTACAAACAAGAGAAGAAGATCAAGCGTACCAGAACAAAAGATATGTAAAACAAGTAAACAATTACTGGATGACATATTCATGTGTTAATCGGTTGTAAATATTTGTACACCTTCACTAATAATAGTAATAATAGTGTAGCTCCTCCTACAAACAAGGGAAGAATATCAAGCGTGCCAGAAGAAAACATTTCACGTAAAAACAAGTAAACAATTAGGCGACGACATATTCATGTTTGTGTTTTATACGTACAATTTAAACGTATTCTTCAATTTCATCAAGTCCTTCGATAAACTAATAACTAGCAACACTTCGCGTGCCGATGCTGGGTGCAGTAATTTCACTTATACCGCTTCTATCAACAACCTTCTTGTTTCTTTTTCCTCTCTATTCTTTACAGGCCATCAGTTTTCGCTATCCACTCCGCTAGCTTGTTACCGGCGTTCAGTTTACCTGAACGTGGTAACAAATGCGTAATTATATTTTAATCCATTTTACGAGCTACCCATTGCTCCTAATAATAATTTGCATAAATTCCGCATTATTGAAATAATCCAAACGAGATAATTTTCCAAAATGTGCAGCTGCCAGTGCCGAACAATAAATCGGACCCTTTTTCGGCGAACGAGGATAATTACCTGTTCCAAGAATAACCGTGCCTACGTGACAAGAACAAAGCCGCGGTACCTGAGATCACCATATAAAACCAGGCCCGACCATCGCTCTTCACCAGTCGTCTGCCATCAGCAGCGGTGGTCAGCCTGGTCGGCTTTGCCGACTCAAGCCTCTTGCTCTTGTATATATTGTATATTTTCTATGTCTATTTTCTGTCTATTCTGTTGTAATATATTTTCTTCTTCTCCAGGCCCCATGTTTTAATTTACACACACTTTCTCTTGTTCTTTACTCTGTTTCACAGCTAGCCGGTGCCCATACGTTGACGTGGCGTGGAAGCCCAAGCAAGTAACACCTGCGGGAAACTGTTTAATCGAAGCCTGCGGCTGCTAATCGATGGCGAGCCTCGCCAGGGACCCCTGTGCCGCCTCCAGTGCGTGTTGGTTCCAGAAAGTACCGTCGGTGCTACTTCCTTGCCAGTCCGTCTCCAGGACGTCTTCCGCGTCCACCGTTAACATTTGGCGCCCAACGTGGGGCCGAGTAAAATTCACACCCTGAGGACTCATGCTCTACTTCTGCTACTATTTTTCATGTTTTGTAAATTAACCGTGATTCCGAGTCACCCGGGGCCGCCTTCCAGTATTCGCAGGGCAAGAGGCAGTCCACCAGGTTTCACTGAAAATGACGTCAACCCGATTCGACCTTCAGCACACTGGCTACAACCACCACCGTCAGCTTCAATCCAGCCGCCTCGTGCTTCACCACAACACCGGCAGCTCCGACGGATTGACTGACGACACACCAGCTCCAGCCGCCCCGCGCTCGATGCCGTGGCCGCCACAATGGACTGGTTCACCAGCGTCTTGGTTCGCGCCGTGCCAGTGCACCCAGGATGACAGCCCATCCCCGGCCGGACCAGACGTCGCAGCCCTCAAGGATGCCACAAACCATCCAGGGATGCCGAGATCCGGTGTGGGACGACCGAATCCCCTCACACCTTAATTTCGGGAGGATCTCCACACAAAGCCAGTGTTGCCTACCACGACGCCAGATCCGATGTAGGATGTCCGAATCTTCCTGCATCTCAACCACGGAAGGGTCTGCAGCGTCATCGGGTGCAGTGCTGTTTATCACCAATCGACAACAACACCGAAGACGTCCACTGGCAGCTATTATTTTCATTTCATGTCTTTTTCAAAATTATCTCGTTTTCCGGGGCCGTTTGTTACCGGCGTTCAGTTTACCTGAACGTCGTAACAAATGCGTAATTATATTTTAATCTATTTTACGAGCTACCCATTGCTCCTAATAATAATTTGCATAAATTCCGCATTATTGAAATAATCCAAACGAGATAATTTTCCAAAATGTGCAGCTGCCAGTGTGGAACAATAAGACGGGCCCTTTTTCGGCGAAGAGGATCATTACCTGTTCCCAGAATTGCGGAGCCTACGTGACCGAAACAAAGCCGCGTCACCGAAGACCACCATATAAAACCAGGACTAGGCCATCGCTCTTTACCAGTCGTCTGCCATCAGCAGCGGTGGTCAGCCTGGTCGGTTCCACCGATTCAAGCCTCTTGTCCTTCTTGTATATATTGTATATTTTTCTATGTCTATTTTCTGTCTATTCTGTTGTAATATATTTTCTTCGTCTCCGGCCCCATGTTTTAATTTACACACTTCTCTTGCTCTTTACTCTGTTTTCACAGCTAGCCGGTGCCCATACGTTGACGTGGCGTGGAAGCCCAAGCAAGTATCACCGAAGGGAAACTGTTTAATCGAAGCCTGCGGCTGCTAATCGATGGTGAGCCTCGCCAGGGACCCCTGGGCCGCCTCCAGTGCGTGTTGGTTCCAGAAAGTACCGCCGGTGCTACTTCCTTGCCAGTCCGTCACGAGGACGTCTTCCGCGCCTCCGTTAACAAGCTATTCTACATCCATTTGTCTGCCCTCTTTAGGTCTGATGTTCTCTACTTACTATTATTACCATCAGCGATTACACTCACTCTGGTAGAGTCAAGCGGACCATTCTGCCATACACCACATTCCATAGAACTGGCCTTAGTATTGACTCTTGTGGTATACAACCTGTCATTGTTACGCAGCGGTGATCTTCTTTGTACCTACTTGGAAGTAAGTACACAGAGGATCAACATTGATATAGTGAATAGTAACATACTATGTCACCTTTTCTACATCAATTGGCTCTGCCTTCTTTAGGTTTTGGCTAACTTTCTAAATACAGTAGTGCTTTAACCTGGAGGTAGTTTTTATACAATGTCTATAATTGTAGATTTATATCCGCTTTCTTTGGCATTTTTACGATTATGGCGATCGCTTCACAATATTTTTCTTAGCTTAATGCTATTTATTAATTTTTATCAAATTCAGGTGGCTGTTATTTTGTGAAATTCCATTATATATGTCTATATGACCATTTGTCATCTGCCTGATGAACCTTCTGTGTGCGTCATTAACTATGTTTTTTTATTTACTTCAGTGTCAGCAAGTGAAATAGGAAGATTTCGTAAGTAATTTTATTGTAAAAGATTTATTTTTTTTAACAATTTTTAAATTATTAATGGAAAATACAAGAGTAGCCATTTATTTTACAATATTATAAAACTTATTTTTTGAACACTACATCCACCAAATGTCTTCCGTTGACATTTAAACAATTTTGAATTCGAGACTTAAAAGTTTTGCATAAGCCTTCTTATATTAACAGGCATCGTGAAATATCTTCGCGAATCCGTTGTTTGAGGGCTGGGATTGTTCTGGATGGATCAATTTGGAACACTTGTGTTGGAAGGTACCTCCATAAAAAAAAGTCGCAGACTCTTAAGTCGCGAGATCGAGGAGCCAACGAATATCCCTACTTCGAGAAATCATACGCCTTGGGAGCTTTTAATTGAGATTCGCGCAGTGTGACTTGTGGCTCCATCTTGCTGGAACATCGTGTATTCATTCTCTGGAAAGCGGACGAGTTGTGTTGTGAGGAAGTTCCCAATCATTGCTACGTATAGCTGCGAATTAACTGTCACTGCATTTTTATCCTCATCTTCGAAAAAGTAAGGACTTATAATTCCATTGTTTGATATTCCACACCATACTTTGACTCTCCCAGGGTATGCTAAAATGTAGTCTAAAGTCACTTCGCATTTGCACTAAACTCTCGCCATTTTGATAATCTCTTTTAGTGGGTAGCATCGTTGTTCACCCGTCGAACGATACATTGTAAACTAAATGGTAGAGCATGCAGGCTATGACAGATCGGCAACTAATATTTCCACTACTTCGCCAGAGCTGCTAACCCCATCTCAAATCTTCCCGTTTCACTGGAAAACATATATACACATATTATTTTTTAAACTGATAATATAGCCTCAGCTGTAAATCTATAGTTCTACCAACTCATAAAATATTTCCAGCACCTCTTGTTGTTTAGCTCGAGAACATATTCCTTCAGAACCAGGTTTGCTCATTTATATGCTTCACTTAGAAAGCTGTAGAAGTGTTAGTCAACCGCAATAGGTCCGCGCCCTGATATTTTATGACCCAGTTATACCGTATCTGCCTCTTTTATCGATAAGAATTAGTTATCCCTTTGTTTACTTGGAAAAAGTGCGATCAGTACTTCCTTGTTGTCTCAGGGTAACAAGTTAATCTAAGATGAATTTGTAAAGCCTTTTCTACAATTGCTTGTCCACCTGTTGCCTAAATTATCACCATTTTCATTTCTCTTTCCTTTTTCTTGTCGAATGCAACCTATTCTTTGCGTCCAAAAGCGTCCATCAACGCGTTTAGGTATCTGCCATTTGAGCTTTCGCACCAGACCAACTTTGGCCTTGTTGCATTCTCTAACCAAAAATGGCTAGAAAATTATCTAAATGGCAAAAATGCACATTGGATGAATTTACGTCGTCTAAAGTTAAGAAGAAAGTTATTAGGTCTGAGTGGAAGAACACATAGATCTTATTGAAGTCCGCCTGTATGTCCTGTGAGCAAAATTTTTGTGATTTCTTTATGTAGTTTATAGTTATATGTACCAACAGGATATAGTAAAGTTTCAATAAATAAATAAATAAATAACCTTCTTGTTCTATTATTTATTGCATCAGTATGTGGATCAATGGATCTTAGGGATAGCTACATCGCACCCCGCACTCAACTTTTTTAAGAACTCTCAGCTGCTACCTCTTAATATAAATCCAGATAACATTTCCAAAATTTCTCTTTTCACGGCTTAGCACTGGTTTTGATGATAATAGCGTAGTTATTAGCGAAATTGCAAGGGTGAGGTCAATTATTCATTAGAATTTTGTCTATTGAAATTTAATTTTTTCCGCAAAAGTCTCACATTGAGCTACAGTGCATAGCTAGTCCTGAAGTCATTTAAGTTTGTAATTAGAGGAGCAGACTATTAGAGTTATTAGTATTACTTCCACCCAAAATAATACCTTTTAATGGGCTGTAGGTAAGTATGTATACACATCATTCTTCTGCTATAATCCTTTCGCTAGTATGTCTATCTTACCTACTACATTAATATCTTCTTTAATCACAACAGCTTTCAGAATATTGTAAGCAACGCAATATATGTCCAGATTAACTTAAAATAAAGAGAGGCTGCCGCTGCCATTTTTTGTGCCCCTAGGTGTTCACAACAATTATTTTCATTTTGTTAGTTTTCAACAACCAGTCTGTTTTTTCAAACTTACCCCAGCCGATTTCTAGCTCATTGCTGGATGATATGGTCGACACTTGGGTATTCTCCTCCTTATTCCTGTGCGTTAATTAAATATTTGCTTATAGCCATGACTACTCTTAATTCTGTAAAACGGTTAGGCTATTTTAGCGGATTTTCCCTTTCATTAAGTTAAGTATTTACAAGGCTGTTTCTGATTCCTGTGAAGCGGTTAGTTGTCTCACCTAAATTTGTACAGGGTATACATTTTAGACCGACCTCAAACGAAATACCTCTGAATAGGGGTGTTTTATCTCTTTTTCCAAACCGTTTATTTCCCCGACAAACCACTTTGATACTCTAAATATTTAATTTGTCCAATATGGTAATTATTTAAAAATATTATTATCCTCTTTTATGAAGCCCTTGTTAATTTTAAAATTTGACTTATAATCACAATAATATTTAATGCTTCAATAGCAAAGTAGTTATAGACCTTTTAAATAAAACTTCTTACCAATGTATTATTCAACATTCTCTGTCTGGCCAACGATGAAACGGGCCGCACAGAGAGTGATATATGAGAATCTAAGCGAGAGGCACATACATTTGTCCGAGTATAATCGAAAACAAAAGTCGGACGGTTTATTATCAGTGTAGAGAAAGTCCACGTTCGGTCTGCATGCTTACCGCGAAATTGGCTTTTACGCACTCCTCCTGTGACCTTACTTTTAAACTCTATGATAATTTTGTCATTGAATGTCCCAAACGCACGAACGAACTCCATATTTTACCGATGCCTTCTTTACCACCCTACGCCTGCCCATTTGCCAAAACGCAACTGGCCAGACTGAGAATGTTGGATAATATATATTAAGGTTTAAATGCCACCACCCTCGACTTTCTTGAAAATAGCTCTGATGCATCCTATCACAAAGCTAGAAAACTTTCAAACTCGCCGGTCCCTCCGCCCACCACCCCTAGTAATATTGACGTAGCTCTCCATGTTCGTCTAGATCAGGGGTCTTCAGACTTTCCAGCTTTAGGGCCTTACTGTTTACTCCAGTTTTAATTTTTCTGAGATTATCTATAATTTCTAGACTAGTCGCCCAGCACGCTCTCTAAGCAAGCATACAATTGCTAAATTCGCTGGTTAGAATTACCATTGGGTGTATTGATACGACCATGACACTTGGCGACATCTAGTGGTCAAAAGCGGAAATGGGTAGTTAATGTACTTTATCGCTAACAGATTGGTTCAAGAAGGTTCTGGTGTATGCCCACTCCACCGCGTAAACCAGTTAATAATACTGATCCTATTATTGCCCATACGTAACTCTATTTTCGATTTAAGTTATAATTTTTTCTGTGATTTACTAGTATGGAAAAGAAGAGCAAAATAGAGAATGAATTCAGAACATTCAAAGATCAATGCAACTTTCAATGTTTCGTGATTGAGTCCAGTAATAAAGTGCTATGTTTGATTTGCAATGAAACTTTGGCCATTCTGAAAGAATATTACATGAAACTTCAATATGAAACGAAACTTTTAAAAATTACTCAAAATATACAGGAAATTTGCTGATAGAAAAATTTGAAGTCAATACTGAAAAAGAGACTGCAACTCGAGCTACTGATGGAGAAATGATCAAAGAATACGTAGATGCAGTAGAAGAAATATGCTCAAAAAAAAATTAAATTAATTTAAAACAGTTAATTTGTCAGCAAACTCGGAAGGTACAAGACATCGCAGAAAATTGTCATCTCAACTGTCTGATAAAAATGAACATCTTGAGTTGTTTTCTCTGGCCTTGGATGAATCGACGGATGTGTCAGATACGGCCTAGGTGTTGATTTTTATTCGAGGAGTAAATAAAAGCTATGAAGTCTATGAATAACTTCATGATATTGATGCCGTGCCGTGAATAGTGCACGGCTACTGAGGAAGATATTTTTAAGGGAGTTGACAATGCCATTAATAAAAAGAACCTATTATAGAAAAACTTGAAATCTATTATAGCTAATGGAGGCAAACACGTGTATGGTAAAAGAAAAGGAGTGGTTGCACTCGTGTCAAAGGCAGTAGAAAATGATGGTGGTTCAAAACCATTAGTGTTACACTGTATTATTCATCAACAGTTCTTGTGCGGAAAATGTTTGGATATGTATGAAGTTCAGTTGTTAATTGTATCAGATCCACTGGGCTAAATCACCGACAATTCCGCGAGTTTGTTGAAGATATGGGAGAAAATGATTTACCGCATCATACTCCCGTACGCTGGCTTAGTTTTGGAAAAGTCTTGTAGTGCCTTTTTTAACTTCGAGCACAGATAGACTCGTTTTAATGAAAATCAATTACCCTCTTACTGAATTACAAAATAGCCAATGGCTGTGGAAGTTAGCAATCTATGTCGATTTGACAAAACATATGAACGAACTAAATTTGAGATTGTAAGGAGAAAACCAGCTTATCCCTGATCTATACACTAAAATCGAATCGTTAAGGCAGATAATAATATTGTTTCAATTACAATTAGGTAAAAAATGTTTCATATATTTTAAAACATGTGAAATATTAAGCCGCAAATGAAGTACAACCTAGAAAAATCTGGTACTGTCGCTGTAGATGATCTAATTTTCACATAGATAAAAAGTAGTAGTTCACCTTGTATTATTGTAGAAGAGATGATTATCTCATTCAAAATAAAAGCAAGAGATTTGTTAATACAGAATCTAACATTTGATATGGTGATAAAATTTCTCTACAAGCCTTCTCATACTCATCATTTGATTCTCACTTAAAAAATACAATGATGTAAGTGAAGTTGTAGGGGGCAAGAGGCAATGAAAGGACAGAAGAGTAAGAAAGATTTGTAACCCTTGATGAAGCGAGAAGAGAGATCTTTTAGGTTCAAATTTATATAAACGTATAAACAAGCTGTAAAGCCAATCCAAATATTTGTTTTAACATGTAATAATTTGAAGGAAATTTATAGATATAAAGAATGTATCTTACTTCCAATCAAAATATTTTATTTATATTTATTTGAAAATAGACATATGCATTGTTCAACTCCAGTATAATAATTTCTTCGTACGCTAATAACAAACTTAATTGCATTAATCACCCCGACGTCTCGGAATATATTATTGCACGTGCACGCCTGAATAAGTAATGTCCCTACCTGCAACTTCGACACTCCGATCGATACACGTGATTATCGCATAATGATGCAACGCACAATTTCCACTGATTTATCGGTATATTCCATTTATGTGTGTTTGGGCGATTACGTTTCGTAAAATTCCGTGCGGTGCGCTAATTTAGGCGGCTGCTCAACAATTTCAATTTCCTATTAAGCGTGGAATAAAAGTGAAAAGGGCAACCGAAGCTAATGGATGCCGTTGCATTACGGCGCAATTAGGTTTTATTGCATGCAATACGGTGCATACAAATTTCTTACTCTATTTTTCCCGGTGATCGTTACTGAAAATTACAAATTACTCCGGCAACAGGAGTAAAGGAAAATGTATTTCCAAAAGGAACAACATATCAGATACTATTGATTTAAGATATAAAGTCTATTGGAGTGTTGCTGTAATTTATCGTAGAAATAAAATATGGTTAAATTGATAGGATCTATATAGAAATATACTGTATTAAAAATATACATAATAAACATAGAATAAATATAGTAGTTATTGTTACTTTTACTCATTAACTTATGAATATTAAAAATTAACGTACAAAAATTTTGACAGCAGAAATCACAGGCGCAGTTTACACTTTTTCAAAATATTCTTCCATTTAGATCCATATTGATCTACTATCAGGTAAGAAATGTAGCTAGGTTTTGAATTCAATTAGTACATAACTAATTCCTAATTATAACAGTTTTTAATTACAATTTTTAATAGAATACAAAATATTATTTTTTTAAATTTATGTTTGAGTTAAATCAGTCGACCGAAGAGTTTTCAAGAAGAAATTAAAATCCTATGCAACCTAATTTACATATTTTTGTATAATGCCTTGGCTAAATTATTTCCGATTTTCGATTTGTTATGTACTAATATATATATATATATACTAATTCACGAGTAATTAAAAACATGCATCTAAATATACAAATATAATCAAATATTATCGTTTGGTATAAGTATAATTCAGAAAATTAATTTGTTCCTTGAAAAACATATCAGAAATTTAAAAAAAAGTTTATTTTATCTGAAAACAAATCAAAAACGCAATCATTTTATTTATGTAAAAGTTATTGTATCTTCACCCTTATTAGTATATTGTACGGCTTCATTAGAGTTTTATTTACGTAATATAGAAATCACAAATTTTCATTGAATAAAAATTGAGTACACAGCTGGAAAATACATTCCGATTGATGAAAGCCACAATCGGTCCAAATTGTAATTACACGAATAACGTAATCCGAACGGATTGTCGTCGTCGAGCAACAAAAATCGTTATTTTCGAAAGACCAGCGGTCATTAATCTAAATTTGTGCATGAATCATAATTACACACGTTCTGATTGACTACACATCCAAGAAGGAAATTCTAATTTACACACAAACACACACACACACACACACATACACGTACATTCGAGTTGATTACTTCATATTCAACACTCGAGGTTGAATGCGTTTTTTCCGATCGCACCTTTATCTAATTTATTATTTTGTTATTTACCGTTTGTTGCACAATTAGCACACTGCAATTAATTTTATTGTTTGAGCCTTGATGAATGCGCGATAATACCTTATTCCACCCACATTGTGTAAAAGAAATCTTTAATCTGTCGTTATGGAAACACGTACGTAATCTATGACTCGGTATTGATGTAATTATTTTAATTTTGTAACCGATTATTACAATGAATTCTTTCCTGACGACTTTTAAATTTATGTAAGATAAAGCGTATCTCATGTATTAAATCCATTTGTAATTCGAATTTAAATAGTGTTGAGAGTGCACGAGGAATCCGAAGCGTTAAACAGGAAACGGTAATGAAAATCCACCGGCAATAAAAGAATTGAATTTAATTATCGGATTTATGAGTGGCGTTGAGTTTCTTTTTAAATTAAAACTCGTAATGCCCTAATAATACGGTGCGTAAGCTCCTGATGGACGTTTCCCTCCTACGAGCCGTCCTTTTAACAATCCCCAAATTGCCATGTTGAAAAATGTAATTACACCGATTGCATCTTTACATAACAGGTGATGACTGAAATTTTATGTTGCAGTAAGTTTTCGGATTTAATTGAATCAATATTTTTTTATGAATGGAGAGATCTTAACTAAATAAAGTCGTTTATGATTAGAAAGATTTTTTTTTTTCTATATAAGACAATAGATACTATCTTGAATCGTGTGATGAAAAAATGTAATTTGAAAAATGTTAAGGTATTACATTATTAAAAGATGGTCTACCGAGAAGATTACATTCAGAAATGTTGAATTTCAGGAATAATTATTAGAAAGCCAGAAAATACATGAAATTTTCGAAATTTTGTAAATCCGATTTTTTTAATATAAGCTAATGTTCTTCTAATTGTTTCGTCTCTCATAATTTTAAATAACTTCAGCAAAACAATTTCTATCTTGGATAGCTAGAAACAGATAATGTGGGCCCTGTCTAATTCAATTTACTAAATCAGGAATTTTTACACCTATGTACTCAAAATATTTGTTTACTTAATTAATCTTTAGGTCTATTCTCGCTTGAGTTCAAGACATACTGGAATCTAATATTATCATTAGATACTTCACAGTTCTATAAGCAAAAAGTTGGTTGTAAATTTATGATATAACTCCAAAGTGTACCTATATTGAATATAAGGGGTCACACATCCAATAATATGCACTAATTACTTCATCATCTACCTGTTTGTTGTATACTCTTTTTATTAATTACATTTGTTAGGTCCTTTAAACATAGCCATTTTCTTCTAATATACCGACCAAAGCTCTATGGTTTATAAAGCTTCATCTGATAACCATTTGGCAATCAAATAAACTTTATCCTTAACAAAGCTCTACGATTTACAAAAATTAATTTGATTTAACATATTGCAATCAATTAAAGAAATTTAGTCACCTCTCATTCATTTCAAATTAAATCAAGTCATTTAAACCTAATTATTTTCTTCTAATAACCCTAACAATGCTTAATGGTTCAGGAATATTCATTTAATACACCTTTTTGCAATTAAAAATGAAATATAAACATAACTCTAGTTTAGGTTATTATCAAAATTATTTGTTTAAAAAAAATTTCCTTTTTGAAATCAACAAACAATGTATTATGCTGAAGAGTTACTCACACGTATTGAATACAGACCTAGTAACAAATCAAACTTCTCAAGGAAGGCAAATTGAAACACAATAAAGATCGCTGAAGTAGCATAAGACAACAAATATAAATTCCTACAGTTAGTCTTAGAAGGAAAGTTTACTTCTGTTTGTAGAACATCAGATTTCAACTGAATAATTCTACTAAGAGGTAAATAAGTATTTATAAAAGTTGTTGCTGGTTGATAGATTTAAAGAAGAAAATATCTACTGCTTATGACTGCTCCAATTGCTTCTACCTATTTTGTTTTTATATCTATTTGAAAGCCTCAAGTGAAATTAATAGAAACATATACGTTTTTCTTATTAATTACTCATTTTATAGTCTTAATTCACTAAATTATTTATAAAATCTTAATATCCTATACTTGGTGCATTATTTTCAGATGTTTTTAATACGTGAATTATTATAGTTATTATGAGCTGTAGATATTTTTGAATAGTAAGCATTATGTTCTATCCATTTTAAATTTAGTGTTTCTATGTGGACTTTAACAAATTTTCCTATTCTTAAGTATTAATTATTAAAATATTTTGTGCTTTTTCCGTTGCGTTGATAAAAATTCTGTATAGGTATATGGTGCATTTCAATATACTGATCTTAATGCGTGTATCGATATCATACTAGATAACTGTATAAGTAGATAGTTTATTTCCTCATAAGGAGGTGTCACTTAGCATCCCTGCACTGCGGTTTCCGTGGTCCTTTTGTTACTCTCGGTATTTTTTTAATATGCCGTCACCATGCAACTGCCAATTTAGTTCTAGATCTACTGTAAATCCCAGAAAAAGCTGTATTTAGGTTATTGGTTACATGAGTATTATTTAAAGAAAATAATAATTGTGTTGTTTAAAGTTGATAGATTTTAGATGACCCATTCTTTCAAAGCATTTTTTTTGACTCATTAAATGTTGTCATATCTTCGTTGAATAATATTATATTATTAATTGCCTGGGGAAGATCATTGAAAATAAATAAAAAAAGGAGAAGGCCTAAAATGGATCGTTAAGGAACGTCATGTGTTTGGTTTGGACAACTCTCTGAGAAGAATAACTTGTGGTATATAGTCAAAAGCCTTTCTTAAATCCATGAACGCCGCAACTGTTGGCATACCATCTTTAAAGCCCTCCAAGATATTCATAACAAGCTTAATAACTGCATCACACTTTGATTCCATTTCTAAAACCATATTGCTTAGTGCTTAATATGTGATTTTTCTACAAATAGGGTAATATTTTTTTCCAATATATTAAATATAGCAGATAGAAGAGAAATTTGTTACTTATTTCGCCTTTCTTGTATTGGAATTACTGTGGTACACTTGAGAGATATTGGAAATGTACCTGTTACTAATCTCTCTCACCTGTAAAATCCCAACTTCATGAAATACGAAGGATTTTTTATATTCAAGGAAGTATGTAGCATAAAGTCTATCGGATCCTTGTTGTTAGATATTAATTGAGTAACTAAATTTTCAGCAATATTGCTAAAGTGTGCATTAAATTGGTTGGGAGTAATAATACGTCACTCAGTAAGTCCCCGGTCTGACACATATATGGCAACATTGTTTACAGACCCATGTAATTTCCGAGTAGTACTAATCTTTACACGTACTGTGTCAAAATTCCATGGGATTCTAACCGTGAGTTTAGAAGTTACAGTCATTTCAGTGACCACGGTTTTGTAATTTTCTAGAAAATTGATAGAAAGGAATTTCGTGTGTTAATTAAACATTGTTTTTTAATGTGGAAAAATACTGTTGGAGACAAACAGTGGCCTGATAAGCATTATGGGGACTCTGTACCAGAGAAATCAACTATTATTAACTGGTATGCTAAATTTAAAAACGATCGTACAACCAATATATAATATTGTCAACGTCAAAATGACAAAGCCTTATTAAATCGCCCAAATATAGGGAAAATAAGCATTTAAATGCTAAATATATGTATCTAAAGCTGATGAACTGCGAATCAGCGGAGGAGAGGTTATGGGTTTGAGTGGAAGATCATCTACAAGTGTGAACTCCGCCCTTCGGCATGCTGTTAAAATTATATGTATGATTCCTTCAATATTGTATATTTCAGTTTATTTGTATTTTATATAATCATGACCGATAAAGCTAATATAAATAAATGTATGAATACATGAATAAATGAATAAATCATCACTGCTGAACGCTCTGATAGCCCAAAATCAGCAGTTGTTTTGAAAAACATAAAAAATGTCCACAAAAAAATTTTAAAACACCGCAACATGAAGTTTTGTGAGGTAGCTGACATTCTGAAGATATCAGAAGGTAGTGCCTTTACAAATTTACATAAAAATTTGGGCATGTGCAAGTTGCTTTCGAAGTGGGTGCTGCTCATACCGGACCAGAAACAACAACGCCTTAACGATTCAGAGCGCTGTTTCGAGCTGTTCAAGCGAAACAAAAAAAGTTTATTGAATCGGTATGTGACAATGGATGAAGCATGGATCTACCACTACACACCTAAATCAAAAAGATCGTCAGCTGAGTGGACAGCAGCGGTGAAAGTCGTCCAATAGGTATTGGACCGATTGAGTGCAGAAGTCAAGAAAATGCAAAATAAAAAAAGTGCGGTTTCAACTGAAAACAATGGTTACATTGGATGAATTACGTTTTTCATTGATTTTCACCCACCGCACTCTTTATATTTGACCCCCAGCGACTGCTGGCTGTTTGCAGACATGAAAATGATGCTCCAGCGAAAGAAATTTGGCTCAAATGAAGAAGTGATTGCCGAAACTGCTTATTTTGAGAGCAAAGAAAAAACTTTTCACATAAAGAGTATCGAACAGTTAGAGGAGAGTTGGAATGAATGTATCACTCTTCAAAGATGATTGATGAGTAAAGTGAAATTTCTAAAAAAATGTTTTTCTTAGTTTCACTGGTGACTTATTGAGTCATGTGTTAGTAATATAATTTTGAAGTTCAAGTTCGTATTTATTTTTAACCAATGGACATAACCGGTTTTGGTTATTAGTGGAAGCAAAGATATATTTTTCATAACTATTAAGTTTGGCAATCTTGATAGCATTACGATATTCAAATTGTTTAAGGTCAGGAAATCTTAGACTAGCCTCTCAAATTCAGAATAACTTCTCTCGGCATTTGTTTTAAACTCTTATTAAACTATATTATGTTAGTTCGTGTTTGGGCATGAATTTGCTTAGTCTGAAATTATTGTTTGATATAGGCTTCCTTTAATTTCATAAATATATCGAAATTGATGTCAATATTTGTATTGTCTTGAATGATATTCCAGTTAGTATGTTCAAGGATACTATATAGGCTATAAGTGACTTTTTTTTGTAATTGGTCAAATAGTTTAAGACCACATTCTTGTGGAATAGAACAAATGTCGCATGTAATATGTAAAACAAATTTCGCATATAATTTGTATACCCGTATAGTCCGATAGACCTGTAAATGCCTTGATTGGCTAAATTTAACAAGAGTGGATAAAACATATGTAGCAATTAATTAGCATAAGAGAGAAGCTCTTTTATCATCCGTTTTAAAACGTTAAAACGTACATTAAAATTTCCGTCAACAATAATAAGTTATATTTACCATTTATTCTCAAAAACTCTACTCTTTTTTATAATATTCAATATTTTAATCTATTTCTTCTTCTTTTTTGTTTACCTAATAACATTAGGTCGAAAACGAAAACATTTCGTAAATCTAAAGGTCTTTCCAATATCGACTTCAGAACGTTGATAGTTGATAGCAAATAAATTGTTGAAGTTACATCTATTGAATCGCTGTGTCATGGATAATTTTAGGGCACTGGTTTAGAAAACAATCAACCAACATCGCTGCTGTCCGTGAGAGTGTGCAGGAGAATCCGAGGCAGTCGATTTTATGTTGTCCACAAGAACTCGTGATTTGGGCCTATACTCGTACAAAATTCAACTGGTCAAGAGCTGAAGATAAACGACAATAGATGACAACATGTGTTCGCCAACTGCTCCAGAGCCCACTCTGGAGCAGTTGGAAACTAACTCTAATTTTCATCTTCGGGGATTGTTAAATTTCGGACGATACCAATCCACACGAGATCCAAGAACGTCCAATGCATCCTAAAGAATCATTGTTTGGTGTAGATTTTGGAGGCGTCATCGGTCCACATCTCTTTGAGAACGACGTTGGCCTGTCCATCACCATCAACGGCGAGTGCTATAGATCGATGATTACCAACTTCTTTTTGCCTGAATTGGATGATATAGTTACCAACGTCATGTGGTTTTAACAGAACGGTGTTACGTATATATGTATGTATGTATGTATTTTTATTTATTCAATATGTTTACATAATATAGTCTAATTTAATTCAATTCAATTCAATTCTACCAAAATTTCGGTCACACACGAAACGGCTTGAGTTCACTTCTTGTGTTCTTCCACTCACGTCCATTTTTTAAGCAGACTTAAGATTGTCACCTTAAGTTGCTTTATTGCTATTCTTGCTTCTTTTCTCAAAACTTTGAGTATTTTTACGTATCGCCAGACTGGACATTCTGCACGAGAGATGTGAATTATCCACCGAGATCGTGCGATTTGAGCCTGTTAGACTTTTCTTGTAGAGTTTTCTTACCCCCTGCTAAATTTAGCCTGATTTATGAGCTAGAGCCATGGAAAATTAAACATTTCGGATGCATGCGATGATGTTATATTCCATTCATAAAAGCATCGATAGGCCTTTCAAACGAATTTAAAATTTTAACGATATCTTACATACACTTTAATTTAACTTTGATTTTATTTAAATTTAAAAATAAGAAAAGCTTAATGAAAGAGTCTACGCAACAATGAGTCTTATTAAAGTACAAAACAAATCACTTATTGAAAAAGTACTTGTTGTGGTATTAGCCAGGGAAGTATTTGTTTGAATAAGTGATTTAATTTGAAGTCTTAATCCGACTAACTTTAATGAACTGATTGACTAGAGCCTTAGTTGAAAATGTATATTAAATCTAATTAATTATTATTATATTTTCAAATAAAAAATTGAAAGTCAACTACTTATTATTAAATAAATATGTACATACTAATTGTTGTATATTTACAAATTTTTAATATTTTTGAATTACTAATATTGATTGTAATTTTTCTTCTTCGTCGATTCAGACATACACAAAACTTTAATGTGTTAGTTTTATATTGATTTTATTGGAGATAATATCTGAATTAAGCTTGTGCAGCATGGAGATTTGAGATTTTAGAATCCTCCATGTGTTAATTTATAATCAATTTTGTTCATAGTTATTGGTATTACTGTTTCATTGTGTTCAATCGGGTCAATAGTTTATCCGAAAGCTTCACTCCTGACAAAATTGAACTCAAATATCGCATTTGAGTCATTTGTTCAATTTATAATCTCATACAATATTTTTGACTTTGCCTTTAAAACTATTTGACAGCTTTTTTAATCCAAGGTTTAAAATTGTAAAATATGCAAAACAATACCAATTAAAAATTTCATATAAAATATACTATAATAACCATATATTTATCTTAAGTACGATATATTTCAGAGATGATTTACACTATTACTTCGATAAGAAACAACTTCTGTAGCCCAGTCAACGTGCAATATACAATTTGTAGACATTATTTCTATAAAAGGCATTTACAAGCTTTTAAAACATAACAAGAAATAAAGACTAACTGAAATGAAGTACAGTATACGTAACAACACTGCTTAAGTTAACAAACAATCGAGAGATTCTGTAATATGTTTTTTTTTTGTTGATGTAACGATCTCTTTTTTAAGGATTTATAAGGCTTATTAGTAGAATCTATAACATGAAAGATCTATAAACAACTTTGATAGTATATAAAAGTACGTAGATTATCATAAATGGTACATCTTGAAATCTACAAAAGATTACGTTGGCAGAGCAAAAGTGCTACAAAAAAAACAACAATATTTAAATTTTTATATTATTTATAGTGTAAAACATTAGTACAGAACGCTCATAGAAATTAATTTTTCTTATTATTAATTTTAAAAACAATCTTTGATCAACTTTTTAGGTTATGAACTTATTTAATTACATGTATAACTTATATTCGGTATTCAATTTTTTTTCAAATTTTATATTTATTACTTTTTTTTTAAATTAAATTTCTATTCTTGTTTAACCGTTTTGGATTTCATTATCCATTTGTCTTATATATCATTTTCATTTGTAACTGATATTGTTAGTGAAAGTCAAAATCACAAAATTGAAAATATTTAGAAATGAGTTTAGTAAATGTCACATACACTCCATACTTCTTTTTAGTCACATCATAAACACTAAAATATATATACATATAAATATATCTAAATTAACTAAATTTATTTGAACTAAATAAAATAGGCCTACTTAATTGAAATTATAAGAGGATACATTAATAATATATTTATAAATTAATGACAAGGTCTATTTTAAATGTGTGACTATCTACATTAAGTAGATCATTTGTCAGGCTAAGCAAGCGATTAATAGTGTTGTTATAAGAGAAATTTGTGTTAAATTTACTTACAAGAAATAAAGTGTTACACTTTAAAGCTAATAAAAAATTTGACTCAAGTAATTTTATATGTGACAATAACAAGGATAAATTTACCATTTGCATTTATTAAACCATGAAGTGTGCATAGACATGGACATTGATCTATGAACCTCCAGGTTGCGCATCTTCAACTGAGCCGTTTCAAATAACCTTGGATTTGTTTGATGCCTTGTTTATATTCCATACATCTCAAGAATTTATTCTGCGCGCTCTCTATTCTCTCAATATTTGTATTATGGTGACTAGACTGGAGATGTACACTCTTGCCTTATAAATTTAAATTCTGTGGATTCTGAAAATTAAAGCGTTATCAAATAAAACACCAATTTTTGTATTTTGTCGGTTATAGACAGAAGAATAGAGTTCAACTTATAGTCGATTTGAATATTGTATTTAGGTCTAAAAAACAAAATCACACAACTCTTATGAATATTTAAATACAAACGGTAAGCCTTAAACCAACTATTAATATTTATTTATTTTATTTATTTAATGAGTTCCTGATTGTTTTGCAACTCACGACAGTCGTTTCTGGTATGAACCACTTGATACATTTTGAGATCATCAGCATACGTTACGCATTTACCAAATATTATAACATCAACAAGATCGTTGATAAATAGTATAAATAAAATTGGCCCAATGCGTTAGGACTGGTATAGGGGACGACAAAAGTTGTCAATTTTAATCTGCTGATTATAATTTAGTAGGAAATAATTTAACCATAACATAGCGTTAATGATTCCTAATAATTTTAATTTATGTAGTAACATCGTATGGTTCACTCTTACGAATGCCTTGGAAAAGTCTGTATAGATTACATCCACCTGTTGGTGCATGTCCAAAGAATCCGACAAGAATTATTTGAAGCTAAGGAGATTAGAAGTACTTGATTTGCAGCTTTGAAATCCGTCCGATATAACCGGACGGGAAATCTGTGCTCTTTAATCACTTACTATTTTATCGAGAAGTTTGGAAATCGTTGATTGTATGGATATAAGTAGATTATTATTAGTTATTACGAGTTTTCTACTTCTAAAAATAGGACGTAGAAAGCTGAATATTTCCAGATATATGAAGGAAATATTCCTGTGCTTAGGGATTTAGTAAATAAGATGGAAATAGGAATACTCACTGTTATAGAAAATTGATTAGCAGATTTGTGGGAATGACATCTGGGTATTCTTGAAAGCTCCAATATGATTGGTAATAGAGATTGATACCTTTAAATCGAAGGCTTGTTGAGTACAGAGGAGAGTTATATTAGAGACATCAGTTAAAATGTATATTAGGTATACTGCAGAGAAGAAATTTTCTAATAAATTTACAACATTCTGTCAATCTTCTCCACTTTTGTCTTGATATTCCATATGCTTGGAATTTTTAAATTTCCAAAATGTACGAGGGTTAATAAAAACATCAGTTTCAACATTCCTTATATAATCATTAAAAAGTTTTGTAGATTTTGCTTTGCATTCAGAACGTAAATGATTAAAGATTAAATAGCCAGAATGGTGACCTGCATTTTTATATTTATTCTGAACATATTTCTTCCTACGGATTATATTTCGTAGCTTTACATTGAACCATACAGGAAATCTAGGGTTGTTTGAATGAATAAGTCCATGCCGGTGTATTTAATACTATAGAAGTTCTCTGTAGCTACATTCACTTCAGAATCAGATAAGATATTTTCTCAGTTGACATGAAATAAAAAAATATCGAGACCCAAGTAATTTGCACATTTAAATAAATATATTCTCCCATACGTATCTATGGTTCTATTAAATGAATTAAAAGAAGATTGTAATAAAAATTTGAAAAACAAACTAACGGACTTATTCTCGTCCAAATTACAAATTGACGACGCAACAGTTGTAAGCTGCTATAGAAGCAACATCAATATGAAAAATGGCAAACCTGCCACGATTATAGCTAGAATAGAATCCGCTGAGGGTACTGATACAATTATTAAAAATTGAAACTTACTAAAAAAGTCGGGGATAGTAATATGTGAAGACCTAACTCCCACCAGATATAAACTACTGAAATTATCCCGAAAAAAATTTGGTGGAAATAATGCCTGATCCACCAATGGAAATATTCTTAAAGAGAGAAGAGATGAACGTGGAAAAGAATTAATACAGAAAATTTATAACGAAAAAGATCTTGAAGCAATTTCAATTAGGAAAGTCAAGAAATAAAATCATGCATGTCTTATTTATTACTAGATTTAATTTTGATAATATTGCTTCTTAATTTTTTATGTTTCATGCATACTTATTATTCATTGGGATTCAATTTATTTTAAATTATTTTATTAATTTTGATTTATATTTACTTTAGTTTTATTTTTAAGTTCTAGGTCGGAACAAAAACGTTTATTTTGTGGTATAACATATTTCACTTATTTTGAATTCAATTTTACTTATTTTGTAAATTATATACTTATGAATAATATTTTTGTTTGTCATTTAAATGTACGCTCTTCTGGATACGTATAGACTTAATCAAATTATTTCAGAGCCAACCCGCGTCACTGAATATTCTGAAACTCTGATTGATATAATTGTTATTTCTAATAATAATAAACATATTGAGTCGAAAGTAATTAAAATTCATGATATAGCAGACTATGATTTAATTTATTACAAACTTAAAATCAACTAAAAAATAAAAGAAAAAATAACAACATTTCGTAAATTTAATGAAATTAACAATATATATTTTCAAAGAGATCTAAAATCTTCAAATCTTGAAAACGTAATATTTATCAGAAACATTGATGATAAAGCAACTTATCTAAGTAACCTAATTCTATACATTTTTGATATAAAAAATACTAAGAGTCCAAATGACTTTAAGATATATAAAGAATATCAAAATTTAATGAGCTATAATTAGAGAAAAAAGGCCTACTTGGAATTTAGCATTAAAAACAATAACAAAAACACTTGGAAATGTTTAAAATAGCATGGAATTATAAACAATAAAGATGTAACGCTATCACAAAATTTTAATAATGCAAATGCAATTAACAATTATTTTATTAGTACTATGACTAGTACAACCGACCATGAACTTATAAATTTCTGCCAAAATAACAGAAGTAATAACGTAGGCGATCATAATTTTAAATTTAACACAGGGAGTACAGATAAAATTTCTGAAATTTTTTATCGTATTAAATCGAATGCTACGGGAACAGATAATATTAATATCCAGATGCTTAGATTTTGCTGTCCTTATATAATTCCGTACTTAACTCATATTATTAACTGCTGCATTGATCAATCCATTTTTCCTACTTGTTGGAAACTAGCAATAATCACTCCCATTCCAAAAGCTAATTGTCCTACCACCCTTAAAGACCTGAGGCCTGTCAGTATTTTACCAGTTCTATCTAAATTATTAGAAAATGTGCCCTTTTACCAAATTCGGGAATTTGTTGAAAGTCACAAATTGTTACCTTTAACACAAACTGGCTTTAGACCTAATTATAACTGTTCATCTGCTCTGCTTAATGTTTAAGATGACATATTTACTGCAACCGACAAGGGTTATTTAACATCATTAATATTATTGGACTATAGTAATGCTTTTGACACCATTAGTCATAGATTATTATTAGCCAAGCTTCATTATCTAAACTTTGACATAAATTCGATTAATTTAATTGCTAGTTTTTTATTAAATAGATATCAACGAGTCCAAATCGTTAATATAACATCGGATTCTGTTGACGTTAAGGCAGGTGTACCACAAGGATCAATATTGGGACCGATACTTTTTTTCTATTTACACTTTTTCGCTTACAAGTATCTTGGATCACTGCACTGCAAACTTATATGCCGACGACACACAAATCTTATATACTTTTAAACCAAAAGACACAGTATTGGCTGGTAGCTATATTTCGTCGGATTTATGAAAACTGTTAGAGCTCTCTCGTAAGCACTCTCTCTTAATTAATCCAAGTAAATCTTCAGCAATGGTATTTGGACCTTGTAGCTTACGCGATTCAGTAAAAGCACAACTTAAAATAAAAATTGATGACATTGTCCTGCCATTTGTTGATTTAGTCTCCAATTTAGGTTTGACTATAGATACAAACTTGCGTTTCAAAATGCACATTAGTAAGTACATTTCTAGATCTTTTCAGAGCTTAAAAATTATTTATTCCAGTAGATAATATTTAACTGTCAAAAAGGAAACGTATACTTTGTGATACTCTAGTTTTGAGCCATTTTAATTTTGCGGATGTTGTTTATAATTCTTGCTTGGACCAAACAACAAAAAATCATATTCAGAGAGTCCAAAATTCTTGTATGCGTTTAATATTTGGAATTCGGAAATATGAGCATATTTCCAATAAATTAACAGAGTTAAACTGGCTGAATATGTCGAATCGTCATATTTTACATTGCTGTACACTTTATTATAAAATTATTCAATACCGCACCCCTCCGTATCTATACAACAGAATAGTTTTTTGCTCTGATGTACAGAATATTAATGTGAGATTTAGAGGAATTATCTCACCGCCTCACATTAAATCAATTTAAAAAGGAAATCAAAAATCGCTTGATGTATTGCACTGCACCTATGTATTTTTCTATATGAATTATAACTTGTTTATACCGTAATTTTACTATTGTTATTAACAGTAGGTTAAGTGGAAGAGCAGTTACTAGTGTAAAACTAACTGAACTTCGCCTACTTCTTATATTTTTTATTATTATATTTAATTTATTTTTTGAATTCAATAAAGACATTTATTATTATTATTATTATTATTATTATTATTCTATCTCTTTTTTACAAAATGATATGGAGTAAAACGTCATCATCCAAGGAGACATACAAATTAAAATAAATAAAAACAATTTTTATATTTGCTTAACTCTCTAAATGAAGTTTAGATAAGCTTAGCTTTTGGCTTACCCCACAATACCAATAATTAGGCTGGAGTACTCTTGACCTACATCAATTAATATTGATTAACCTTGTGTGCTCCTGGTCTACCTCTATAAACTGGAAATTATTATAAATAGGGAGGTTGCAAAGTTAATAGAGAACATATTGCTGAAGGTCATAAATATGCTAACTTAAGCAATGATTTCGTGAGGTAGGTTAAGAATACGCTACGAGTAGTTCAGTAAGGTAGGTCACGACTAATACAGATCAATATAAAGTTTATTATGGCATGCAGGGTATTATCTAGTTGAAAAAAAAGATTAGGTTAAAACATAGTTCAATACCTTATATTATGGTTATATTATCAATTTCTAGCTAGTAAATAATAATATAAATATTTTATTGTCCTTTAATTTATAGTATATCTTGAATATGAAATTTAATCCATATTTTATTTTTTGTAAATATAATAAACACTGTTGTATCTTTTCTTCACTGTTTAATTTAACTTTCCTTTAATACTATTAAAGATATATAGTAGTAAAACAAAGGTATCGAGTTTAATAATAATATAATTGTTAAATAAAACACTAGTTTGGACATATTGCACTTGATTTAATTATCGCTAGATGTACATTTCGATGACAAAGTGACCATTATCATTAGCAAACTACTATTATAAAATAATATAATTGAGCCTAGAATAAAGAGACACATAACATATCATTTAATTGTTAATACTAAAATATAAAACATTTTTTGTATTATTTTAAATACTTTTGTTTCTTCTTTTTCAGTGAATAGTATATTTTAATAAGAGATAAATAATACCATTAAATACATTTTAAAATAACATTAAATGCTAAAATAATTCATATATTTTTTTTGTGAATTTGTTTGTAATCATTCATTTAAATCTCTGCAGATAAACAGAAAAGTATAAAAAAAGTGAATGAATAATCACACTATTTAGGTTTTTAGTGCGTATTAATTTAATCAAATTTATCTTCACGTAACTCACAAAAATCAAACTATAATAATTACAACATACACATAAATAAATTCGTTCAATATTTAACTCTTTAACTTTTTAAAGTTTGAAAATTTATGGGCTATAATTGATCTTAGTGATAATTGAGTGCAGTTTAATCGATGATTATTTCATGGTAATGTTTATTAATAAGATTATGTGTATGACGCAAATAATTGCTAATTATAAATACTATACGTGCACAGCTTTATTGGCTCGTAAAAGCAATTTTATTGATTTATAATTTTCGCAGATAAAGTTTAACTGTAAATTATAATTCACTTTAATTGCGCTCGTATTATTCACTGCTTTATGATTGTTTTATTTGCATTTCGATAATTATATGAAATGCTACTACTCTCTCTCTCTCTCTCTCTCTCTCTCCGAAGTTCGACCAATTTTATTGCAAGCAAATTATTCATACAACAAACACAGCTAAATGAATGAAAACGCAATTTAATTTCATGTAATTTTAAATTGTTTCTAATTAAATTCCTGAATACAAGTAAAAATTAATTAATTAACATGAATTAATTAATAGGTAAACAAGTATTAATTAGATATTTTGTATATCGATTAAATTAATTCAATCAACTGCAACTGTAGACGTATTTTTTGAAAATATTCACAGTGTGTTTATATAAATAAATACGTTTAAATTATGAAATATGTATCAGCTTGGTACTCAAGTTTTAACTAATTATTATTTGTATCTAATTAATATAAGATCCTAAAACTAAGATTTAATTTATAATTATATTTATTATTGCACATTTAGAAAGGTAAATACATGTTGAGTAAAATGAATTTTATTCTAATTAAATTCGCATTAAAACTTAATTATAGGAACGTAAGTAATAAAACTACAAAGTTGTACGTTTTATTCTATTATTATTTAGAATGTGTAACGAAGTAGAAACCTTTAACATACATTTTGTTTATATTTTTGATTGTGAATTTGAATCAGAGTGTTGACGCGAGGTAAATATTTTAATTAATAACTTCTAATAAATCCATTACTATTTTTTTTAAGGATACACGTCCTTGATGTTGTTGCATAAATTTCGGTTTATCAAAAAAATAATTAATTATTAATCTTGATCTATTACGCAAACATAGGCCACGAATTATAGATTCATTTAAAAGTACGATATTCAATGCAAAATTATTTACCTTCAAATGATTCTTTTTTTTACGAGCGTTGCGTGTCCGCCGTGGGAAACCAATGGAAAATTTTTTATCGTTGGTTTTAATGTTATTATCACATAACATCGGTTAATACATAATGAATGTTTAGCGTTAATTAATTATCACAATTAATGTTACAAACAAGCGGCAACATGCAAACTGAAATATCGCCTGAATGTATGTGTGTGTGCACGTGTTGGTGTATAGGAAGCTTTCTAAATAGTAATTAGTCATTAGCGGTAGCCAAGATTGACTGGTGGCAGAAACCCCGCTGCGGCCAATTCATTACCGTTTGAATTTATTTAACCGTCCCGTAATATCGATGGAGTAACTTCATTAACTTGTGTTTATGTGTTGTGTGTGTGTGTATGTGTCCTAACATGTCCCAGACACGAACGAGCATTGTCCTCCAGTCGGTTGGCCAATCCGCGCGCCGATTAATCAAATTAGCCGCGGCGGAATTTAATTCCATTACTTAACGTACATTCGATATGTGTAATTATGCTACAAGGTCGCTAATAATGGTAGGAAGAAGTAATTATCAAACCAAAGAGCGAACGCTCGAATGCTAATGTATCATTTCAACATGTGATAAATTACAATAAACGCTCGCCGTTTTGTTAATGATCATTGGAGGCGCGTTTCTTTCGCACCCAATAAATCTTTGAAGAATAAAAAGTAAAAATGAAAGATTTCACAAAATTATTTGTGGTTAAAACATAGCGAATTCAGAGTACGCATGGATTACTATGTAGTAATTGTTGCAACCATTTTCTTCATTAAATCAATAATTAGTTACTATTTGTGATAGCTAAGAGTGTTGATTCAAGAGATAAACTGTTTATTTAATGATGGTTTTAGAATTCTAATTAATTGAGAACATGTTTGCACTACTCTCCTTCCATGTAGTTGCTTTCGGAAAATCAAAATTAAGTGCATTCATTCTGCTCCAATATCCATCTCAGTTGCGCTTAGAATTGGAAGAGGATCAGTGAGAGTGAATGGCGCAAAATCACTGTCGATGAAAATGTTAGAATTTGACGGGTAGATACCAGTGGAGCGAAAGCCTTCTTCAATATTCGAATGAAAAAATGCTCACATGAATGACTCTTTAACAATTTCTGCAAATTGTGGATGATTATGTTCGTAGCAAAGCGGCGCATCTCATCATCGTATGACGATGATGAGAGTCAAGGAGTTTGGACGAGGGATATCAGCCTGGTACACGGATGGTGCCAAGAATACGAGAGGTACTGGAATAGGCATTTATGGGCCTAACCAAAACCACAGGAGCTTCATGGCTCTGGGCACGACGCCCACGATTTTGCAAGCAGAAACGATTGCAATTGATATGTGCGCCAGAGAATGCTTGGATAGGCACCTAAATGGCGCGCATATATACATCTGCTCAGACAGCCAAGCCGCATTAAAGGCCATTCGAGCCTATAGTCACGGCTCACGGACTGTCTGGGAATGTCGAAGATCCCTCTCGCAACTGGCGAAGAACAACTTGTTGACCCTCATGTGGGTCCCAGGGCACGGGGATATTAAAGGCAACGAAGTGGCCGATGAACTCGCAAAAAGAGGTGCAAATGCCACTCCTATAGGACCAGAGCCGTTTTGTGGACTCCCCATGGCGCATAGAAGAGAGGTGGTGCAAAAATGGGAAGAGGACAGAAGACGTAAGTATTGGAACAATGTACCAGGTCTACGTCAATTAAAACGACTCCTGAAACTCGATCACAGCCACAAGGTGCTTGAACTCACAAGAAACGAGCTAAGCACTTTCACCGGACTCATGACAGGGCATTGTGCCCTCCGATACCATTTGCGGAAAATGGGAAAAGAGGAAAGTGGAAACTGCAGATTGTGTGATTCGGCAGATGAAACTACCGAGCACATACTATGCACTTGTGTCGCGATTGCTCACAAGCGTCTTTCACACTTCGGCAGGGACCGATTATCCCCCGAAGAAGTGAGCATTATCACCCCCAAGATAGTTACCAGGTTCATGGTGGACGTGGGACTGCTTGGGAAGTGATTGGTTAAGGGTAGAACAATAGATCTGTTAGGTCGCAGTTCACGAGAGGCTAACACACCTCACTAAGACCCTACTTAACCTATAACCTATAACCTATCATCGTATGACACTGTAATGGCCTTCATAAAGAGTCCAAAAAAATGTTTCATAACTCAAATTGAATTGTTCGTCAAATCTAATTCCGCATCTTACTAAATTCACTGCTGATGTCAACAATGTTTGATTGACGACTTTTGATCTAGTACCAAATCGCTTCGATGCATCGCTGCAATGAGTTCGCAATGTTAAATACAGCAAACACGAGCTGCACTTTGTAATGATTTTCCATTTTTGCCTTTTCCAATTGTTCTTTGTCGATTGCCGGTGACTTACGTCACGCACTATTTTCATCTACAAACAAGCAATCGGTACTGTTTCCAATGACTATTCTTCGCAAAGAAACTACTCTGCAAGCAAAAAAGGTAGGCGACTGATACAAAAACACATTTAATATTGTAACGTTTTCAAATGACGGCGCTGCAGCTCAAATTGACTGTGTTACGTTCCCCATTCTGGCAGGTTGATTGTTTGAAAGTGGAGCAATCGGTTTTGCCCCGTAATTGGTTCTGCCCCATGTTACTCATACTCTTTGCTATCGAGTGGTAGAGAAGAGATGACCAATATACTACTCAACGTTACCAAAATTCTACAAATTACAAGTAGATGCTAGTTGCAATTTGTAGAATTTCGGTGCAATTGAGTAGTATATTGATCCTCTCTCCTCTGCTACTGTCCTCATTTCGGTTGATATGAACATCCAGCTGTTGCCTGTAAGCAAAGGCTTCCACATAAGATTGTCCAAGTATTTTGTGCGAACAGCTCAATATTTCTTCTATAGCACAATTATTCCTGGCATCTAATTTCCTTATTGGAGGAGGGTTGCAGGTCAGTGCTTCAACTGTTATATTGTTGTATATCTACACTTGTTAAAGTCGTCTTGTGTTAATTCGAAGTAATACTATAGATTGTAGTTTACTCCAATTATTCCAGTTGTCATTTTCAATGTGCGAAAACTTGTCTTCCTAATACCAAATTCCGTTCTGGTAATTGCATTAGGTTACATGATAGGTGTTTACAATGGCAAACAATCCATAACTCTTATTTGTGTATCATTTTACACAATGGAAGTTCTTTCTACTATCACGGGACACTATTTTCAAGATTTTGTTCGCTTCGACGTATTGCAGCTTATTGTAGTAAGAATAAAGAAAACACTTTTACTTTTTTATACCACTTTAAGTTTTATTTTAAGTGACTAGTTTCGACTACACGGTAATCATTATCAAACTTAGTTTGATAATGATTACCGTGAAGAGTGTGCATTATAGTATCTTTTAAGGAAATCGCATCTTGTTTTGTATGCCAAATAATGCCTAATAATTTGTTTTAGTTTGTTAGCAACTGATTCTGCTTTCTCTGGCCACGTTGGTCTCACGGACCTAACTCAAGTTTAGCTTCTACAGGCAGTGTTTATTACGTTTACTTATTAGAAAGAACCAACATGGTACTAAGATTGTACCATCAGTTTGTGGAAAACAATGATAATAAAGGGTGAGCTCCCAACCTTCTGAATGGAAACAAATAATGAAAATCAAAACAATATTTCTTATCAAAATAAATATATAAAACGTATATGATGCAGTTCGTTGTAACAATCGATACACATGGGTGGTTCCTTCTCACAAACACTGGAGTATGTATCTTCGTGTATATGCCCATGCTGCTCACTATTTTTCTTGTAACAGTTCTTACACATCTTCCTTCTCTGAAGCTTGCATCCGCCTTTCTTCAACTGTAGGGCATTTTGAGTACTTGATGGTCTTGGAGTGTGTGCAGGTTCATCGTTGCGATGAAATTGCACACACTATTTCACTATTTCTCTTTCGTAATCAATAATTGGCACGTAAGAGTTCAAAAGGTTGGAGTAGGCGCCTAATTTTGCCGAAAAGTCGACCGGTCCTTTGCCTCTGTTAAAATCAATTACTAATTCTGGTTAAAGTTTCATTGTCCTATTAAAAGTAATTGTTACCATGTTTTCTCCATGTTTAGTTAAAAGCATGCAAATATTTCTTTTATCTCTCCAGTTACAAATTGTGATTCCATTTTCATTTCCAAGGTAGCAATTTCACCTATATTCAGCTTTGCATTTGTCACTTCTTTTGACAATCCTTTTCATGAGTTTCGGATTGTCTCTACTAGATGAGTATTGACATTCAACAATTTCTCCGCCAGTAGCAAACTCCTATACCAATTGTCAGTATAGAATCAAGAATCGATTATGTGTCATTATATTTCTGGCAAAGGAGTTTATAAATAGGTCGTCATTTCTCAAATAATCTGCAATTTTTTTAAATTTATACTAGTCCCATCCACATATTTAACCCTAAGAACTGTATTTTTCTGTCGTTGTTGTCGGAATCCAGTTATGTAACCGAGAATTTCGTTCAGCGCCACTTGCCATTAATTATTGGTTTGATCGCAAATCAGTGCTATAATTGTGTCATCGACAATAGCGTCAAAGTCTCTTGGTTTGGCATAGCTGTCACAACTGGAATCACCAAGGGTGAGACATTGAAGGGAGCAATTTTATCATGGTTACCCTTTACTGGGCCCCAGGCAGTTGTTGGTGTGATTTGCGGAACAACATTTGGCTCTGAATCATTGGATGTATCGGTAAGTACAGTAGAAGAATCGCTAGGCTGCATATTTTTATTCTGTTGCTAATTATTTTGCATTTTTTGCTCTCCACGTTGGAGTAGGTTAAAAGTTCGATTCCATGTTGGATTCCGTACGTACTGAATGACTCCCAGAATCACTAAATGGGTTAGATTTATCATCGTCAGATGATAAAAATCAAGATTTTCAGGAATTTTTTCCAACTCCTTTTGTATGAAAGGTATGGGTACATTTGCATTTCGTCATCTGAAAATATCATTGATACTGCTGCTCTAGTGATCAATATGTATGGAAATCAAGATCACACTGAATCACCACTGAATTTTTCTGTTCGCCACAGCGAAAGAGTCAGGTTAGAAACACGTTATGTTTACAAGGTCCAACAGCGGAAAATAGCAACAAGTTGCCCAACCTACACTTGTTTCATATAGTATTCTTCAGTAGAGGTGGCGCGTGAGAGTAAAAGGCACGTTATTTTCAAATTCGTTTTCCCTATAGGTAAGGCTCTAAGGACTATATTGTTGCTGCGCTATTTTCAAAGGGTAAAATCACTTTCCAATATAGTTATCAAGTCCGTCTTAAATCTCAAGGCACCTTGCAGATCATTAGTTTCGGAAAGTGGGTGTCCTTTATTAAGGCATCAGATATTTCTAGTTGCATTGCAGCTTCATATATTGACACTTAATTCAATGTTCTGATTGCCAAGAATACTGCAGCTTTTCAGATCATCCACATAATTTGTTGCTAGCGATGATCACATTTGATTCCTTTAATTTGATGGAACATATTTTGATTCTTTGAACTGAACACTTTTTTGTGTCACCACCTCTGAAGTAAGAAGTTGTTGATGTGATTTTGCAATTGTAGGCCAGCAAACATTTCTTCATTCATACTTGGATTCTTGAATATTTGAAGGAGGCGTCGAATATAACCAATAACTTTATTAATATAGGTAGATAAATAAAAATTCACTTCACCTATTATTAACATATTTTTTCACCAAGTGATAAACTAGAAACAAATAAAAGGCATAACTTTGTTATTGTACTGTTTGCATTAAGCACCTCATGGTGTGGAATATAATATCCGGATCAAAATAAGTTTGCATATATTTTGAGTATTTTATGTTGAGTTTTTTTATCTTTTTGCAGCCGTTTTTCCCGCTCAAAAGTTCTTCTAGCTTCTGGTCGTTGTCTAAAATCTCCAATCGCTAGCGATCTTGTAATTACTGGCAAAGAAACAATATACCTGCATTGGATCCTCGTTTTGTTGTTTGTTTGTTCGTCCCATTTTCCTTCGTATTTAGTTAGTAATGGCGTAATAAGTAGTTCCTCTATTTAAATTTCAAATTTAGGTCATCATTCCTCTGTGATATCAGCCATGCGACTTCTTCTTGTGGTTTGTTACTACAGAAACTATCTATTCCAACTCTATCTCCTGGAGTAGGAACTCTTTCTCCAGTTTGCCAACCAGTTGTGCTGTGAAGAGTTGTTTGTTATTATAGCGACGTTATAGTTGACACCTGATGTTGGAAGTTGGTTTATGAGTTTGGTGATTCTCCACGTACATACTTTTTGGTATTATATTTTGCCACTGATGTTAATGTAGTGTTTTCATGTATTACTTTTTTAAAAAGTGCTTGCAAGTATTGCTAGCTTTCATATTATGCGTTAAAATTTAGTATAGTTTGCAGTTACCTATTCTGTTGTGACTGTTCCATTGTTGAATTGGACACATTTAACCTCTTTGGATTCATTTTTCTTGAAAAATACTTCTTCAAATATATATTGAAAGCTTGTCCTGTTTCCAAGAGTTTGTGATAGAAATCGCTGCTTGCCATCTATTCTTTATCATTGTTCATCATTGTTCTTCGGTATCTTGGGGGTCATTAAGTGGTGGAGATGCCAATGTTCCAAAAGACTACGAAGAGCTCGGATTTGATAAAGAGTCTTCAATTATGTCGAATCAAAGTATCTGCACGTATCTTTTTTCCATCTTCTGAAAGAACAGTATTGTATGATACGGTTTTCGGGGATATCATATATCATTGCATTTGTCATCTTGTGCAATGATTTGATACCAGAGTTTTTTGGAAGCCGCAATGAGTTTGTGCTGTCTTCAGCTTCTTTGCGTCCTCAAATAACCCCAGTAACTGATGACTGAAGGTTTCTTGTTGTTTTGCCAGCGTGTTTAGTTTATCCTTATTGTTCGAAGCAGAAAGTATAGTTAAATGTTAGTTAGTCTTGCTTCGTTGCAGGAATGTTGTGTCTTGGTGAAGGTATTACGATGCAGAAGTGTTCATATGATTCATGTCGTAAATCTGAATCGTATATGGTTGGATCAGGTGGAGTTTAATATTTTCTTACTTATTTGGAAATAATTAAATCAACGTACAGTATTATTGACAAGAAGAAGAAAAGGATTTTTCCCTTTTTTGTCTCTTTTTTTCCTATTTTCAAAATTTTACTTTAGTCTAAAAGTATCATAGAAGGAATTAAGCCTTCATTAATAGCTTAAACACATAATTAGTTATATATAAATGTTTAAATGTGTGGAAGCAGAAGTATAAGCTTGTCTGAAATGGACACACACTTTGGGGTGATGTTTCGTCTTCTCGGCATGGCCACTGTTAACTGCATGGAAGGAGGTAGATTTATGATGTTTGTTAACGTTAGGTATAAAGTAGCAGAGAAAGAAAAGCAAGACGAGCTCGTCTTCTCGGTATGGCCACTAGTAACTGCATGGAAGGAGGTAGATCTATGATGCTAGGTATAAGGTAGTGGAGGAAGCAAAGCAAGTTGAAGAGGTATTTAGGCTCATCGTTCGGATAACTTTGTCAAGACTGGTTTGAGCCTGATTTATTTTATAATATCATGGCTATTTATATACAATGAATATTTACATGATATATATGCCATGAGCCTAATACTAATGTATAATGGCTATATAAACGTCCTATAAGATAGAGATAAATATTTTTACAGTCATTCTGATCAAATTTTGGTAGTGTGATACCCTGTTCACTTCTTCAATTGAACATATTGGAGCCCCTGGAAATCCAGGGTTCCATCAGTTCAATTAGCTTTACCTGGATCTTCTTTGGAAAGCGTTTGATGTAAATAAGTCACCTGCAGTGAAGATCATAGAATAGGTTATATGTATGCAAGACAGTTTTAGTTATCCATGGTTATTCACTAGTCGATCTCTCGTCAACTCCATGAGTTTAACGGTAATGTGAAAAATGTTGTCCATCTTGATAACTGGTCGTATATATATATGCGCGTTACTGTGATTCCTATACTCTAAATTAGTAGCAATATGTACTCTTTACTGCTATCAAGTAGATGCTAGATTTGTAATTTGTAGAAGTTCGGTGGCATTCGTCCTCTCTCTTCTGCTTCTGTCCTCGTTTATTATGTAATGAACATCCAGGTGTAAGCTGCAAGCATAGGCTTCCAAGTGAGAGTGTCCAAGTGTTTTGTACGAACATAACTCAAAATTTTAATGCACTAATTCTGTAATACAATTCTTTCTGGCTTCTAATTTCCTTATTGGAGAAGGGTTACATTTCAGTGCTTCAGTTGATATATATCTACTCTTAAAGTCGGCCTGTGTTAACTCGAAGTACTACTGTAGATTGTAATTTAATCCAATGATTTCAGTTGTCATTTCCATTGTGCAAAAACTATACTTCCTAATACCAAATTCCGTGCTTCTGATTGCATTAGGTAGGTGTTTACAATGGAAAAAAAATCAAGAACTCTTATGTTTTTGTCGTTTTTCACAACGGCATTTTTTTACTATCACATATCCAAGAAAGTTGCATAGTTTGCTTTGACGTATTAAAATTTCTTGTAGTGTTGCCTAATTTTATTCGTGTAGATTATCACTTAATATAATAATAATAGTAAACTATTTATGATTATCAACTTTTTATTTTACTCACTATAATTGTTTCGCTACACTGTAGCTCATGTAAAAAAATATAATACAAAATTTTTACAAACTTATTTACATTTTTAAAGAGCAACTGGAGCTCTTCTGAAATCTGTATATAATGTAAATAAATTTGTAGTAATTTTGTCTTCACCTAAAGAAGCTACAGTGTAGTGAAACAATTGTAGTGAGTATTACTATATTAAGTGATAATAGATTTTCAAAAAGTAAGCGCCTCAACAATTAACGTGTAGATTATTGCTTTGTCATAGTGTTTCGACAAATGAAGTTGTTGTCAGGTTAGTTGTCAGTCAGTCCTGCAGATGTGTTGCAAAATTCTCTCGGAGGTATCGTTCATCTTGTATAATGTAGACAATATTACTCTTCCTCAAGGTTCTGTCTGTTGATTAGTGTTTGTTGATTTTTACCTAAACTATTAAGTTTATGGTAAACTTCATCGTTCACTCCCGCCGCTGTTAGTATGGTTTCTAAAACTCCACACTGATGTCGTATAAGTTTTAGATACTGGGAATTAACGAAGTTTATGATCTGCTTCATTTGTGGTAGCTTTCTATTCAAGTGATCCTGCATGTGTTTACATTCTACGCTTTGGCTAAAAAATATGACGGTTTTACATACCACAAATAATTTCCTCCATTCATAGTTCTTGAATCATAATCGCTTGTTCAATAATGGATGCCAACCAACCTAGCATAAATTTTTGAAATATCTGTTAGGATTTCTCTCATTGTTACTTGAGGAGTGTACATTGTAACTACTTTGAAGGAAATCACATATTGTATGGGATACCAAATAATGCCGAATGATTTTTTTCCGGGAATGTTATCTTAAATTTATTTGCTCTGTAGGTAGGCTGTAATGGTTATGTTATTACTGCGCGATTTTCCAAGTTACCCTTCAATTTAGTTACTAAGTGTGTCTGATGTCTCAAGGTCCAGATTAACGTCTCAAACACTTCTGATTGCATTGTAGCTTCTTCGATTGCCAGCTGATTAATGTACTGATTGCCAAGAAGAGTGCAGCTTTTATTCCATACATTACTGTACATAGTTCGTAGTCTTGCAGTGGTTCTGATAGATAAATTTTTTGGTAGCGTTGGTCATATTTTATTACCTTTACCTCTCGGTACATATTTTTATTCTTTGCAATGAACACTATTTTATGTCACCACTACTAAAGTAAGAAGTCGTTGATGTGATTTTGCAATTGTGGTCCATCAAACATTTCTTCATTCATGCTTGGATTCTTGATGTTTGGAGGAAGCGTCGAATATCACCCATAACTTCGTTAATAATACGTAGTTGACTAAAAGTTCACTTAGTCAATCAGCTGCCTATTATTAACATAATGTTTCACAGTGAAATAGAAGAAACAAAGGCATAACTTTGTTGTTGTGCTTTTTGCATTAAGAACAGCATGGTGTGGAATACAATATCTGAGTTAAGATACTTTCACATATATTTGGAGTATTTAATGTTGAACTTTTTATCTTTTTGCAGCTGTTTTTTCTACTCAAAAACGTGACTTCTGGCCGTTGTCTGAAATCTCACACCATGTATGTAGTAGTATTATTCGCTTGTTCCTTCGTATTTTGTTAGTGATGGTGTTATTAATTCCTATATCTAAATCTCAGATTTAGACAATCATTCCTCTGTGATATCAGTCAATCCTCTTTTTCTTGTGGTTTGTTACTACACAAACTATCTATTCCAACTCCATCTTCTGGAATAGCAACTCATTCTCCAGTTTGTCAGCTAAGTCAGGTTTGTCAAACCAGTTGTGCTATAAGGGGTGGTTTTTTATTATAGCGAAGTTATAGTATATTCCATGCCGTTATGTAATTAACACTTAATGTTGGAAGATTGTTTATGAATTTGGCGGGTTCACCACGTGCATACTTTTTGGTATTAAATTTTTCCACTAAGGTTAATACAGTGTTTTCATGTATCACTTTTGAAAGTATTGCTAGCTATGATATTCTCCGTTAACCTTTAGTCTAGTTTTCATTTGACCTATTCGTTTGTGACTGTTTCCTGGTTACATTGGACACGTTCAACCTCTCAGGATGTGCTTCGGCTTCATTTTTCCTGAAAAATACTCCTCCTCCTAAATTTATCACGATTTAAGGAATCCCCTATTTTTATGAGTTTTTGATAGAAATCGCTGATTGCTATCCGTTCTTCATACCGTTAAAAAACCTTGCGGTTTTGATAATTTACACAGTTTAATGTCGATGCACTAGACAATTATTTCACCACACAGTCATTATTAGGCAGATGAGCCTGATGAAGCAACTGTATATAATGGAAATTCACCAAGTAAAAGTCTCATCAATCCAAAACTTAATTAGCTATCTTACATGACATTCGGCTAAGCTATCTTACATAACAATTGCAATGATAGGTCGAAGTCATTTATTCGGATTGCTAATCCAGTATGTTGAGGGTTGTTTGATGGTGGACATGCCAGTGTTGTCCAAGACTATGGAGAGCTCGAAAAAAAGTCTTCAATTATGGCGAATCAAAGTATCTGCATGTATCTTTGTTTTATATTCTAACGCGCTTTTCGGGGATATCAAATATCATTGCATTTTTCGTCTTGTATAATGATTTGATCGCAGAGTTTGTTGGCAGTCGCTATTAGTGTGCTGAGCGCTAGTGCTGGGTACAGCTTCTTTGCGTCCTCATATAACCCTAGCAACTGCTGCCCGAAGGTCTTGTTGTTTGCCTAGCGTGTTTAGTCTTTCCATAGAAAAGCAGAAAGTATAGTTCGTTAAATGTCACTTGGCCTTCCTTCGTTGAAGAATGTAGTTTACAGAACTCTTGGTGAAGGTATTCAGGTGCAGAAGTGTTCATATGATTCATCTCGTAAATATGAATCGTATGTCGTTACACCAGGTGGAGTTTAATATTTTCTTACTTATTGGGAAATAATTAAATCCACGTATAGTATTATTGGCAAAAATAAGAGGATGATGTTTCCCTTTTTTGTACTTATTTGTTTATTTCTTTTTTTCCTTATAGTTAAATATTTTTGAACTGTACGTATTTACTGTTTACCCATTCTTAACATGAAGGTTATTCGGTGTTATAAAAAATAATAGGTTATTAACATCTTCACGACTACTGACTTAAATAAATAAATATTAATCATTTAATAATAATTTCTTGTTCCTAATTTCTTGTTCCAAATTCGTCATAATATAGTCAGTCACAAATTATTTAACGTACATTCAATCATTTTTAGTTCATTTTACAGAAAGAAACACGTTCAAACTAGTGTTGCTTTGATAGCCTTGCTATTTTGTGACACGCAAATTACTTTTCTATTATTCAATGTCTGTCGAAGTATTAGCTAGAGAAGTAGTTGTTTCAAAAGTGGTTTGTTCTTGTAGTCTTAATAAGACTCATTTGTTGTAGATTTTACGAAATATTTTCGTGTTTTTTCTAATTATTAATTAATCATTTAATTCAATTTACACAGACAATTTCCTGCAACAATTTCCAATCATCTAGCTATACAAATAACACAATCTGAATGTATAAATTATGTATATATTGAAACAGTCGAGGGCTATTACTAAGCAATATAACTTAATGCCTCAGTTAAGTCTAAAATTGTTTAATTACTTTCCGTCCTGAAATTAATTCAATAGAGTATAATTCCCCACCGTAAATAATTAACAATGGCAGAAACTAAATTCGTCGGCCTCATCATCCCGAGCCAAGGGAGGATATTAAACCCGGTGACCCCGTGCGAGATCCAGTTTATCAAATCCGAACGTATCACGTTATACACACTCCACTATTCCATCAAAATTTATGGGGCGAAACCCTTTTCGGGTCCGATAAAGATAGGGAAATTTTACTGCCCCCGGCCCACTTGACCCAAAACACAAGACGAAAAAAAAAAAACTAACAGGTTTATTCGCACTATAAAACGAATTGCGCCCACCGAATGATACCATAATTAACATTTTATTATCATTGCCCGCCATAAACCCACCGGTGTCCCCGCATTATTTATTCTAGTCTAATTGATTATATTGTTTCGGTTTTATTGCTACGGCCCTTTCGCTTTTACGTCCGGAGCGCGTCGTTTTGCCAAAGCTCTTTACTTTTTTTTGTTTTGTTTTAACGGTGGCATTTGCATACAACTGATTAGATTGAGTGAGTAATCGTGTTGCAAAGTACGGGAGATATGTGTAACGGAGGATTAAGAATTTTACTACCGGGTTTTAAAAATATGCGTTATCTGTACACGTGTAGAAAAAGACATTAAAAGCGTATCTATCTGGCCATAATGTGGTCATTATTTTCCAACCGGGGACAGAGATATAAAAACGTGTTTTCTAGCTGTTTCTTTTTCTATTAGGAGGCGACACGTCTTTTATTTACTAGTTATTGGTCTCATACGGCTATATTGCGTGTAAAACTGTAATCATTTCGATAAAAGTTTTATCGTATTTTTACAAGTTGTTTATTATAATTATTATAATGGAGTTATTTTTAATGTAATTTGATACATAAAAGTGGTTTTATGTATAGGGATATTATTTCAGTCATTAAAATAATTTGCATTTATAATTTCTAACTTTCATCATAAATAATTTTTATTCGCAATTCTCCACTTTTTTTAAAATTAACATTTTCAATATTGTAAGTCGATTACAATAAAAATTGTATTATTACTTATTAATTATTGTTCCCTGTCTACAACACCCACTTACCGGTTTCGATCTATTTTGGAACTCATCAGCGTAGCGTAGTTGGAGACAGGAAAACGGATTTTACTATGAAGTAGTTAACACTTCGGGTAAACCGTCTGCCAAAATATTACCATAAAGGTGCCTTTTATTTTCACAATTGACAGTTCCCTATTATCTATTGGTCGTTATCACTGTTGACAGTTCCTTATGATGTTGGGGGTTATCCACCCAAACACGGAACCAGTGCAACGCGAAAACATTAGATGACACCTTTAAAGTAATATCTTGCCTGGAAATATTATTACTTATGCTATATGAAGATATAAAGATAACATAACAAAACTAAGCATTTAAGGTCAAAATGATCTTTTTATCTTTTCTGGCGTTATATATTCATACTAGACTGTATTATAATGTAAAAATAAATTTATTGTCTATTCTGAAAGCTGTAAGATTATAAATAAACGTCTTTGTAGTGCAGATATGTAAAGTAGTCAAAAACGTGATGCTTTCAAGGATTTTCATCATTCATCATATTATATTAGGTTAATAATTTTTGGCGTTTCTACTTTTATATTTCTTTCATCAATTAGAACATCTTCAACACAATCCTTTTGTTTCAGGTTATCAGGATTTGTGATTTTCAGGTTTATAGAATACACAATTTAAAATTCCGGAGCTCTAAGTGATCAATTTTTTAACTACGGGAATTTCTAAATTTTCAGGGAATTAATTTTAAAATAATTTTCTAGTGATCCGAACACAAGAATTTTAATCTACATTTTAACAATTCAATTTTCGGGGATTACTATATATTTTTCATTTTATACCTATCTTTCAGCAATTTTCCTTCCTAACTGCGATAAATTTCATTCCGGTTCTAGAATTTTCCAGTAACTTCGCTTCTAAATTTCTAGAATTTCCGACCATTTTTTTGTGTAATTTTCTTCGAACATTATAAACTATTTTAGGAACTTCTTTTTCAATTTTTATTTTACGAGAATTTTTAAGCAAAATCTCTTGCAAACTACAAAATTTTTATCGAGATTGAGATTGAGATATTTCTCTCTTAAATTCTCTAGACTATTTTAATCAATTGCGTAAATTTTCTTCTAACATTATTAACATAAATTATTTCAGAAATTTCTAGATTTTTAAAATTTCTATTTTACTTTTAATTTTTCAGCAGCATCTCTTCAAAACTGTGAGAATTTTTATCTAGATTCCTATAATTTACCAGTAATTTTTCTTCTGCATTTCTAAATTTTTCAACTTTTTTAACTTTAAATTTTCTTTCAATGTTCTATTTTTTTAAGAATTTCTTTCTCAATTTTCATACATTCTTCAATTTCTATAGTTTCTATTTTATAAGAATTCTTCAGGCATTTCCTTTCCTTGTTTCTAAAATTTCCACCATTTTTTTTCTAAACTGCGGGATTTTTTGAAAGTTCTAGATTTTTACAGCAATTTCTGTTTAAATAATCAAAGTTCTTGAATTTTAATTTGATGAGAATTTTTTTAGCAATTTCTCACACACTGCGTAAATTTTCGTTTAGATCTATAGAATTTTTTTAGCAATTCCTATTCTAAATTTCGAAAATATTTTACTAAATTTCTAGAATTATTCAAGCATTTCTCTTCCAAGTTTTTAAAATTACCACCATTTTTTTTCTAAGCTGTGGGATTTTTTTGAACGTTCTAGAATTTTTCAGTAATTTCTGTTTCAATTTAAAAGAATTTCCAGACTTCTAGAACTTTAATTTTAAGAGAATATTTTTACCAATTTCTCGCACAGTAAATAAATTTTCGATTAGACTTATAGAATTGTTCAGCAATCTCGGTTTTAATTTTCTAGCATTTTGGCCATTTTTTTATAAACAGCCGGAATTTCCTTTGAACGTTTTTAACAATGTTTCCTTCAATTTCTTGGAATTTTAGATTCCTTAAGTTTTGATTTTCCAATAATTTCCTTGCAAACTACGATAAGTTTTATATAAATTTCCAGAATTTTCCAGCAAATTCTCTTCTAAATTTCTACAATTTTCCATCATTTTTTTAACTTCAGGAGCGTTTTTCGAATGTTTCACTGTGTTTTCGAACAATTTCTCTTTCAAATTTTGGGATTTTCGAATGAAGTTATATTAAGCTAGAATAAATATATGTCTATTGATTTCTTTAGTATTTTCTTGCAGTTTCCAAAATTTCATAGGTTTCTAGAGTGTCTATTTTAATAGAGTGTATCTTTCAAATTGCCTAGGTTTTCATCTAGAATTCATAGATGAATTTCTAAAAATTTTTAGTAGATCTTTTTAGTAATTTTTCCTTCAGTTGTCATATATATTTAGATTCATAGAGTTTTTACTTTACTACAATTTTCCAGCAATTTGTGCAGCAATTCCTGTTTCAATAATGAGAAGTTGCTAGAGTTGTAGAATTTTAATTTAATGAGGATTTGTCACCAATTTCTCACACACTGCGTAAAATTTCGTTTAGATTTATACAATTTTTTTAGCAATTCCTCTTCTAAATTTTTGAAAATATATTTAAAGTTTTTAAAATTACCACCATTTTTTTTTCTAAGCTGCGAGATTTTTTGAACGTTCTTGATTTTTTCAGTAATTACTGTTTCAATTTTAAAAAATTAAGTAAATTTTCATCCAGACTTATGGAATAATTCAGCAAGTTTCCTTTTAATTTTCTAGCATTTTGGCCATTTTTTAATAAACAGGCAGAATACACTTTGAACGATTTTAGCAATTTCTTGGAATTTCAGATTTCTTAAGTTTTGATTTTAGAATAATTTTCCAGCAATTTTTCTTCTAAACTACGATAATTTTTATATCGGTTTCCAGAATTTTCCAGCAAATTTCTTTCTAAATTTCTGGAATATTTCATCATTTTTTAACTTCAGGAGCATGTTTCCAATGTTTCAATGTGTTTTCAAGCAATTTCTCTTTCGATTTTTGAGAATTTCGATATAAGTTAGGTTAAGTTTAGAATAAATATATGTATATTGATTTCTTTTGCACTTTTCTTTCAATTTCCAAAATTTCATAGAGTCTGGAGTTTCTATTTTAAAAGAGTTTATCTTCCAAATTGCCTAAGTTTTTATCTAGAATTCATCAATGAATTTCTAGAATTTTCTTTTTTTCCTAAGCTGCGGAAATTTTCCCTGAAGATTTCTTTTAGTAATTTTTCCTTGAAATGTCCTAAATATTTAGATTAATAAAGTTTCTTTCCTAAGCTGCGGAAATTTTCCCTGAAGATTTCTTTTAGTAATTTTCCCTTGAAATGTCCTAATATTTAGATTCATAAAGTTTTTACTTTTTCCACCAATTTCTTTTCCGAGAATAATAATCTATATTATCCGAATATTTCTTGCAAATTTTTATCATTTCCACCGTTATTTTTTCATAAATTTTAATTTTAATTTTTGGGAATTTATATACTATATTATATAATATTTCTCTTGTAAATTGTGACAGATTTTTTCTATATTTTCAGAATTCTTCAACAAATTCTCAACTAAATTTTTAGAATTTTATATTGTTTTTTTCTCTGAACATTCGAGATTTTGACAACAATTTCCCCTTTAATTTTCATGAATATTTAGATTTACATAGTTTTTGTTTTACGATAACTTTCCAGCAATTTATTTTCCAAGCTGAGAGAACTTTCATCAAGATTTTCAGAATATTTGATGTGGCGTACTTTCAATTTGTGGGATTTACAAAATTTCCGATTTTTAATTTTACGAAAATTTTCCAGTAATTTTTCTCCCAGCCCTCTGCTATTTTTCGTTCTAGAATTCTGCAATTTCTCTTCCAAATTATTAGATTTCCTCTATTTCTTCTAAGCTGGAAAATGTCCTTTGAACCTTCAAATTTTGATAATTTTTAAATTAAATAAGCTATGTTAAGTTAGAATCTGTTTAGATATATATTGAATTTTTCAGAAAATTTTCCTTCGATTCCAATTTCCAGAGTATAAATTTCAGGAGAGTTTTCCAGATTGTGATATTTCTTTTCAAAACTGCGATAATGTTTATTTAGATTTCTAGAATTTTTCAGCAATTTCTCTTTTATATCTTTAGAAATTCTACCTTTTTTTAAATTGCTAGAATATTCTTCATATATTTATTTCAACATTTTTTTTTGAGAGAGAACAACATCTTTATTTGGACAAACAAAAATAGATTTAGAACGAATACATTTTAATTTAAAATAAGGGTTAGTCCGTCCGTTTGGGCTACCGTCCTACGGTCTTTCTGCCTATTTTTTTTCTATTTTTATAATTTTCTAGATTTTCAGAATTTTAATTATACAAAATTTTTTCAAAAATTAATTTTCCAATTTTTTTTCAGGAATTTCTGTACTACATTCCTAGAATAATCACCGTCTTTTTCTTTCAGCAATTTCACTTTCAAGTTTTAGAAATTTAAAGATTTCTAAGATTTTAATTTTACAATATTTTTTTCAGGAATTTTTCTTCCTGTGATAATTTTTGTTGATTTTTCTAGAATTATTCAGCAAGTTTTCTTCTAAATTTTTAGCTTCATTCCATTTTTTCTAAGGTGCTGTAATTTTGTTCCAACCTTCAAGTTTTTTTAGGAATTTTTTAATTTCTCAATTTTAGGGTTTTCCTACATTAATTAAGTTATATTAAGTTAGAAAAGGTTTAGATGTCTTTAGTTTTTCAAAACATTTTCTTTCAGTTATCGGAAATTCTTGGATGTCTAGAGTTGAAATTTTCCAGGATTTTCTTTTCCAAACTGCTTAAATTTAGCTGAATTTTTCAGCAGTTTTTTTCTAAATGTACAGAAATTCCACTATTTTTTAAATTGTTAGAATTTTCTTCGAACTTCTTAAGATTTTTTCGATTTTAATAAATTTCTAGATTTCTACAATTTTAGGATAATTTTTCAGGAACTTTTTTTACCAAAGAATTTTTACTAAGATTTTCTCAATTTTTCAGCAATTTAATAGAATTGCACTCTTCTTTTCTTTGAACGTTCTAGACGGTTTATCTTTCAATTTCCGAGAAATTTAAGATTTCTAGAATATTCATTTTACAAAAAATTTCCAGTAGTTTCTTTTTCCAACTGTGATAATTTTCATCGATTTTTCTAGAATTATTTAACAATTTCTCCTCTAGATATTTAGCTCTCCTCTTCTTTTTCTTTGAAACTTCTAGTTTTTGGCTATTTCTAAAGTAATTAAGATATATTTAGTTAGAATAGATTTAGATTTCTGGATTTTAATAGTTGAAACTTTGCGAGATTTTTCCAGGAACTTCTTCTGTATACTGCAAAAATGTTTATCCAGATTTAAAGAATTTTCCAGCAGATAGTCTTCTAAATGTATTGAAATTCCTACGGTCTTTTTCTGTACTAGGGCCTTTGTTTTTGTTAATTCTAGATTGTTTCAGCAATTTTTTCTTCCATTTTTCGAGAATTTTAACATTGCTAGAATTTTCATATTAACAAAATTTTTCAGGAATTTCTCTTCCAATCATAATTTTCGTATAAATTTCTAGAATTTTCTTCTAGCAACTTCTCTTCTAAATTTTTATAACTTTCTACCATTTATTTTAAGCTACTAGAATTGTCTTCAAACGTTTTATTTTTTTAAGAATATCTCTTTCAATTTTCGGGAATTTCGAGGTTAGATAAATTAGGTTACGTTAGAATAAGTTTATGTGTATATTGATTGCTTTGGGAAATTTTCTTTTAGGAATTTCTTTTTCAAACTGCAAGTATTTATCTAGATTTCAAGAATTTTTTAGCAACTTCTCTTCCAAATTTAAAATATCTTTTACCATGTTCTTAACTATGAAAATTTTCTTGGAATATATCTAATTTTTCAGCAAATTCTCTTTCAAGAATTGAGAATATGTTGATTTTAGAAGTTTTCATTTTACAAAACTGCCAGGATTTTCATCTAATTTTCTAAAAATCTCCACCAATTGCTCTTCTAAATTTTACATTATTACAACTGCAGGAAAGTTCCCTTAATTATTTTATATAATTTCAGGAATATGCCTTCCAATTTTAATAAATCTCTGTAGTTCTAGTTTTGTGATAACTTTACAGAGTTTGTTTCCATCACTTAATATTAAACAGCGGGAACTTTCTACAGATATTTTAAATTTCTAGCTATGTCTGTTTCAATTTTCGAAAATATCATTTTATAAGAATGTTTTGGCAATTTCTCTTCCAAAGTTTGAGATTTTTCATCTAAATTTTGAAATTATCTTACAATGTCTCTTCTAACTTTTAGAATCTTTGAAGATATTTTTCTTTTTCCAATGTTTTTTTTAGCAATTCTATATATATAAGATATTTTTTATAATGTCTTTTTTATCCAGTGAGAATTTTAATTTAGATTTCTAGAATACTCAATCAATTCTTTGAATGTTTTAGATTTTTTGTCAGTTTTTTCTCTTTTAATGTTTGAGAATTTCTAGATTATATAAGCTTTCTTTCAATGTTTTAATTTGTTCAGCAATTTTAGAATTTTCGAAAATTTCTCATTTAATCTGTGATAATTTTCATATAGACTTTCAGAATTATTCAGCATTTTTTTTAATAGGTAATTGTGGAGGCCTATAATTTGTGATACATTCTTATTAATAAATGATTGTAAATACCTTTTATATATCACACACTTTTATCTTAAATGACAGAAAATCTGTCGAAACTATAGTCACATTAAAGATAAAAGTGTGTGATATATAAAAGTTATTTACAATCATTTATTTTTTTTTAACTACTTGAATTTTCCCTGAACCTTCTAAATGTTTACAGCAGTATCTCTTTTAATTTTTTGAGTTTTCATTAAAGGATAATTTTTCAGTAATTTTGCTTCCAAACTGTGAGAATTTTAAGTAGATTTCTAGAACTATTCACTAATTTTTATTTAAATAATTCAATCATTCTTTTCCCAAACTACTGATTTTCAATAGTTTTTGCAATACTACTGTAAAGCATCAAGTAAATAACTAAAGGAGAAAATACAATGCCAAGTGGTTTAAAAGAGAGAATCATGCAAAAAAACTAAACCTAATTAAGACAAATTTATCTGTACCAGTAAACACGCGAAAGGACAAACAGATAATATTTTAATATGAACGTGAAACTAATATAAACTTAATCCAATAATTTAGGTTTTATGCTTTAATAATTAATTATTATTATCCTAACAAGATATGTTTACTGAATTTAATCTATAAATCTCTAATTATAATAGACTACATTAATACTAATATAAATCCTGGATTTGCTAAAACAATAATGTAATCCATTTAGTTAATTATTAATTACGACAGATTACTATATACCATACATCCATATATGCGCTTATATTTGACAAACAGTGTTTCGCACAGCTTTATTATTATTTTTTTTAATGGCACTACAAAAGAGTATCATTTTCCATTAATACCTATATTCCTGAAAACCAACAATTCAACTAATACCATAAATCCCACAAACAGAATGTTAAATTTATTATCGATAGTGAATATTACCGGCACAGTATCGATATTAATTAAACGGAATATATTAAAATCAAATACCATTTTCATACATTTTTTTATTATGAATACCTCGTTCACAATCAAATCGATCAGAGCGGACAATTTTAAAAAATAATAATAAAAAAAAATGTTGCATTCATCGGCGCCGGCCGGGGCTTTATTTGTTTTCGAAATGGAGGCATAAATAAACAAACATTTTTAAATACCTGCATATTAAATTTAAATACCCGCCACTCGGCAATGAAATATGCGGAATGTACAACAAAACCGCGCCGTTATTAAATAGTTGCGAATCGTTGTTAAAATGCAACGCATTCGAAGGGACACGTTTGAAATATTTACATCTATAGATTAAAATAACTGTATTTTTTTGGCTAATTTAAGATAGATGTGTTAAGTTTTGATAGTGTGATTTATCAGGTGGTATATTATGCACAGATAAATAAAAATAATGGAACAATTTATATTAATAGTTATTTAAGGTACAAGTGTAAAAAGTGATGCTTTATTGCACGAACTGGCGTTTAAAAACACGAGCGAGGAACGAGCGAGTTTTTTTAAAGCCAGGAGTGCAATAAAGAAACTTTTTACACGTGTGCCTTACAAAATTTTATCTTCGATCGTAAAGGATTTCAAAGAATATATTCTTATAGGTAATATTTTAATGTCATTTCAATAATTCAATTAATGAAAACATATTTTACCCGCAGTGCACTAATGAAAGCGTTACTTAGCAACCAGTAAACAAGTTGCACAAATGTCGGCCGCCATTATTATTTATGGAAAAAGTGTTCGCTTTATAGTAATCGCTTCGACTAGCATTAAATGAAATCTTCAGAGTTCTTAAATCTGCCATTTGGTTTGTATTATATATGTCATTTATAGTTTATTAGTTATTTGTATCAATTCATGAAAAAGGAAGTTTTTCGTCGAAAATTTGTGCTATATATTCATCTGTCAAATTTGACATTTCTGTACAATAAAAACAGTTTGATATTACCGTGCAATAAAAACGTAAAAAAGCATTAGTGCTTTAAAAGGCCACTTTTACAATGAAAAATGATGCAAAAAGTATCTACTTTCTGTACGATCGTAGATAATAGTTATTTAAGGTACAAGTGTAAAAAGTGATGCTTTATTGCACGAACTGGCGTTTAAAAACACGAGCGAGGAACGAGCGAGTTTTTTTGAAGCCAGGAGTGCAATTAAGAAACTTTTTACACGTGTGCCTTACAAAATTTCATCTTCGATCGTAAAGGATTTCAAAGAACATATTCTTGAGTAATATTTTAATGTCATTTCAATAATTCAATTAATGAAAACATATTTTACCGGCAGTGCACTAATGAAAGCGTTACTTAGCAACCAGTAAACAAGTTGCACAAATGTCGGCCGCCATTATTATTTATGGAAAAAATGTTCGCTTTATTGTAATCGCTTCGACTTGCATTAAATGAAATCTTCGGAGTTCCTAAATCTGCCATTTCGTTTGTATTATATATCTTATTTATAGTTTATTAGTTATTTGTATCAATTAATAAAAAATCAAGTTTTTTGTCGAAAATTTGTGCTATTCATTCATCTGTCAAATTTGACATTTCTGTGCAATAAAAACAGATTGACATTACCGTGCAATAAAAACGTAAAAAAGCACTAGTGCTTTAAAAAGCCACTTTTACAATGAAAAATGATGCAAAAAGTTTCTACTTTCTGTACGATCGTAGATAATAGTTATTTAAGGTACAAGTGTAAAAAGTGATGCTTTATTGCACGAACTGGCGTTTAAAAACACGAGCGAGGAACGAGCGAGTTTTTTTAAAGCCAGGAGTGCAATAAAGAAACTTTTTACACGTGTGCCTTACAAAATTTTATCTTCGATCGTAAAGGATTTCAAAGAATATATTCTTATAGGTAATATTTTAATGTCATTTCAATAATTCAATTAATGAAAACATATTTTACCCGCAGTGCACTAATGAAAGCGTTACTTAGCAACCAGTAAACAAGTTGCACAAATGTCGGCCGCCATTATTATTTATGGAAAAAGTGTTCGCTTTATAGTAATCGCTTCGACTAGCATTAAATGAAATCTTCAGAGTTCTTAAATCTGCCATTTGGTTTGTATTATATATGTCATTTATAGTTTATTAGTTATTTGTATCAATTCATGAAAAAGGAAGTTTTTCGTCGAAAATTTGTGCTATATATTCATCTGTCAAATTTGACATTTCTGTACAATAAAAACAGTTTGATATTACCGTGCAATAAAAACGTAAAAAAGCATTAGTGCTTTAAAAGGCCACTTTTACAATGAAAAATGATGCAAAAAGTATCTACTTTCTGTACGATCGTAGATAATAGTTATTTAAGGTACAAGTGTAAAAAGTGATGCTTTATTGCACGAACTGGCGTTTAAAAACACGAGCGAGGAACGAGCGAGTTTTTTTGAAGCCAGGAGTGCAATTAAGAAACTTTTTACACGTGTGCCTTACAAAATTTCATCTTCGATCGTAAAGGATTTCAAAGAACATATTCTTGAGTAATATTTTAATGTCATTTCAATAATTCAATTAATGAAAACATATTTTACCGGCAGTGCACTAATGAAAGCGTTACTTAGCAACCAGTAAACAAGTTGCACAAATGTCGGCCGCCATTATTATTTATGGAAAAAATGTTCGCTTTATTGTAATCGCTTCGACTTGCATTAAATGAAATCTTCGGAGTTCCTAAATCTGCCATTTCGTTTGTATTATATATCTTATTTATAGTTTATTAGTTATTTGTATCAATTAATAAAAAATCAAGTTTTTTGTCGAAAATTTGTGCTATTCATTCATCTGTCAAATTTGACATTTCTGTGCAATAAAAACAGATTGACATTACCGTGCAATAAAAACGTAAAAAAGCACTAGTGCTTTAAAAAGCCACTTTTACAATGAAAAATGATGCAAAAAGTTTCTACTTTCTGTACGATCGTAGATAAAATATATTAAATAACATACGCTGTAGAAAATTAACTAATAAGTTATTTTAATAGAAGTATTTTCTATTTAATTTGGTGTAATAAATACTGGTGTTGTTTCACATTATGGTTTTTATTTTTAATTGCCTGACACTTGATAAGTAAAAATCATTTTAATGTACGAAACTTTGAAAATGATCCTTACTGATCAAAAACGTGTCACTCAAATGAAAGTGAAAACAAGTGTGTGCATCAATAACAAAAGTTATTCTCCACCCAAGTTGAATGTCTGGTTCTATCAAGAGTATCAACTGTGTAGCAGGTGTTTTGTAGTAGTTTAAGATAGGTTACCAAATTGTTGGTTGTACTGTAAAATTTTATTACATATATAAATTACAAATTCATCAATTATTTTTCTGTAAAACTTCAAACCTTAAGACCTTATTCCTAATTCACAAAACTATAAATATTTTTTTCACTGAATTTTATGAAAACTTATCATAAGCAGGGTCCTTTTTCTGACCCCTACCGATTCTCCCGACAGTAAGTTTCGAAAGGCTTCTTCTTTTCGTCTTTCTCTAATTCTGAGTTTCCTCATGTCGCTTATTGGCTGGATGAAATGCATCTATAAGTTTGGTAAGACTGGTTGTGATGTCGAGTAAGAATAGATTTGTTTTCATTATCTCACGTAAGTCGTCCATGGGGGTTCGGAGTTCTCGCCTGTATGTCAGGTAAGCTTGCGATATTTCAGTTGATGTGCAATAAGCAGAGTTTATTACAAACCTAATTGCTGGTACTTTGCTCGGCCGATCGGTATGTTTTGTACCGCCTTGAATTGCTAGCTGTGGCTTTAGATCTTGAATTTTTCTTTCGACTGAGTTGGCTGCTGGAGGGGTACACTTGTATGCAGTGATGGTTAATCTCGAACAAGGGTGTAATCTGTTCCATAATGGCGCTTACAAATTGGGTGCCATAATCGCTGATTAATCGTAGTCCATCTATTTTTTCAGGTCGGCCAGCATCAAATGTGTCGATGATTTTCTTGATTTCCTTATCGGCTATCGGCTCCTTTCGTTGCTGTTCTGCGGACATGTTCGAAATTAGGCTTTTACTGGAAATCCGCAATTACAATTACTTTTCCTGATGTGTATTCGATTTGAAGCTTGTAAGGTTGAAGCTGTAGTACCCATCTGCCGAGTCGTCTACTTGGCGATTTGAGCGTCATCAGCCAGCGTAATGATTGGTGATCGATTAGTGTATATGCCGGACAGTCTTCTCAATTTAACCTTGAAACCTTTAGACGGCCCAAACAACAGCAAGCGCTTCACGTTTCGTTGTACTGTATTTAATTTCTCCCCTGGTGAGGAGTCTGCTGGGATACTCTATAGAGCGTTATTTCTTTCACTCCTCCTGCATCAGAGTTGCTCTTAGAGTCTACACGCTGGAATCTGTACGCAGGGTATATGGTTTGTTGGGTTTTGCCAGGTGGCGGATTGGTGCAGTGAAGAGGGCTGCCTTGAAGGACACATAAGCTTCTTGCTGTGATGATTCCCTGATCCAAGGAACGTCCCTATTGTTTAAATCGCTCAGCGGTTTAGCGATCTTTAAGAAGTCCTTTATCAATTTTCTATACCAATTACAAGCCTGTAGGACGTTTTGCAGTTGCTTGTTATTTTGCGGTGCTGGTCGCTGCGAAATGACGGCCATCTTTTCCGGGATTAGCTGGAATTGCAGTTAAATTTGTATTTTTCATTTTTATTAAGAGGTTGAAATATCTTAATCTCTGGAAAACCTTTTTTAGGTCGTGCATGTGGTCCTCTGCGGATGTAAAGAGTGTGATGAGGTCATCCAAGTATACAAAGATTCTTGTGGGCTCCAAACATATCTTCACACGGTTCATTAATTGTTGGAAGGTGGCAGAAGCATCTCGAAGTCCATCATGGTATACTGAAACAGGCCGAAATGAGTGACCAACGCTGTTTTTTCTTGGTTCTCCTTTGGACTTTCACCTAGTGGAAATCCGACTGAAAGTCGAGGGTGGATATGATGTCTATTTTGCTGGTAGCATGTAACAGATCCTTGGAAGAGGGTAGATATCAGGTTTTTTGATTGTGTTTAGTTTGTGATAATCGATGCATAACCTGACATTCCCGTCGAGTTTCGGTATTAATACTACCGGAGTGGTCCACGCGCTCTCACATTCTTCAATGGTTCTTTCTTTTAAGAGTTTCTAGAGTTTTGCCTTCAGGATAGCTGTTTTCATGGACGATAACCCGCACATGGTTTGAGTTATCGAGAGGTGGTCTCTTGTATGGATGGCGTAATCTATTGCCTCTGTGTTTCGTTGAATAGCTCTCAGTGTTTTTCTAGAAGACGCTCTATCTTCGTTGTAATTGAGCTAGAAGGGTAGGTATAGGTCCTATTCCATGTTTATTTATGTGATCCCATCACGAAACACGAAGTCGATTGTCTCCTCTTGGAGAACTTAGGAGACCTTGGAAATGATGCGACCTGGGCTTATACCTTGTGAGCTACTCTAGGTAGTCGTTTACCATGGATACCTCAGTTCCTTCTCCTGAATCTGGTGCGGTGCCTTATTCTCTCTTCTTCGGCGGGGTTTTTTCCTTGTTCTTGTTCTAGAATGACCAAGTTATATTCTTATAAGTATAGAATTAATCCAGCGTCTTCTATGAAGTCGATTTTCAATAAAATATTTGCGTTATTTGTTATGTATGGCTTTTTCCTTAAAGTGGTTTCCCTGCTTTCATATTTTTTTGTACAGTTCTTCGCTGGCGAGGCTGAACAAGTGTCTATGTAAGCTGTGCCGGCTATGTCTCCGAACGCGGATGTTGACGGCGATGATGTTGATAGTTTAGGTGGTGAACAATGTGAGCAATTTATTTTTATGAAGTCTGCCATCTGGAAACCATAATATCTTAGCTCCTTTTTCATCATAGGAAGCAATGGTTTGTTGGATTTTTCCCTCCACTTCAGGCGGGGTTTTTGGTATTTTAAAATGCCGTATAGTATGTACAACTGCATATCTTCTTGAAGTGGGGTTGTCATCTGTACGAATAACGATCGCTTCGCTCAAACCTCAAAGGGTACGAAAGCAGCTTCAAGTTTGAGAGTTTGCTATGCTTTGTTGACTTATGGGAGTCCATTTCCTTATATTGTGCTTTTTTTGTAGGTTTCTCTTCTGTGTAGGTAGTACGGCAGCCGCTTCCTACGTACCTCGTTAAAAAATTATATTTTTTTAAATATTTTTTAATAATGAATATCTGGAATTGCATTTAATTTAATTGTTTTTAAAATTATTTTCAATTTTACGTCAAATATTAACTGTTAATCGTTTTTAAGCAATTTTTAAAATAATTTTCAATTCTTATTGTGTGTTAATTTTTAATCAATAATTTATTGAAGTTCAATTCAATTTTAACAGTTTTAACAGTTTTAACTTTTTTTTCTATAATTTTCCATTGTTATCATTTATATAGACAAATTGTTAATTAGAATAATTTTGATCTTTTTAATTGTTTTCGTTTTTTAATTTTTAACAATTTCACGTGTTTACGTTCAATTATTTTGGTGCTTTTAACGTTTATTATTGTTTATCAGTTTATCCTGATAAATATACTTTTGCTATTAAAACTATATCAAAATATTTTTATGAAATGAAAGGTAAAGAATAAAAATAAACACTTGATATGTTTCACTGATTTAATTGTTATTTGTTGTTATTTTTTTAAATAATTTTTAATTGTTTATTCTCTCATTGATTGTCAATTTTTTGTTTCTGAAATTATGTAAGTATTAAGTGCCCTCTGCTTTTTTCTGGCATATTTATAACTTTAAACACTTTTTTAAAATTATAAAAGTTTAAATTGTTTTTTCAAGTTTTTCGCCAAGTAGTTAAGAATTGTTTCACAAATAAGAATATTAATTGTGTTTAGTAGTTTCAAATATGTTTTTTAAAATTTATTTTATGGATCTTCTGTATTTTAATACTTTGTGCTTTGTTAATCTCTAGTTTCTTTTTATTGCTTTTGTGTATTTCTTTTTGTTTTCGTCGTTTATTATTCTATTTAATTGTTAATTTTTGTGGGTATTTACATGTTTTTTCTCTCTAAATTTTTCAGATTTGTTTCAGCCGTGTTTATACAGGTAATGTAATAACGACGGTTTGTATCATTTACTAATTACTTCTAATGTTTGGTCCTATTCTTACTTGACTTGACTTGCTGTACTTATGCCACCTTAAAGTCTATATTTAATATTCTTTTTTCACTTCATTTTTTTGAGTAATTTTTTTAGTAAACAGGAAACTTGTGAAACCCTTTGACAATGGGATTTATGGTTATTGATTGATTGTTTACCCAGAGAGTTAAATATTCGAAAGTAAAACTCGTTTCCAACTAAAAGCTACACTGATAAGATCCAAAATAGTTTCAAACCAGTCCATGGCTATTGACAGGGAACAGTAATTAATGTTTGAAGTATGTATTTTATATAAAAAGACAACAATTTTATTTGTATTTTATACTTTAGTAAATTTTTGCCAATAATGACGATGGGTTACCACTTAGAACTCATAAACGAAACCAAATCCAATCTCAATGATTCTGTCAACTAGAATTCAATTGTTTATTTCGTACTCTACATGTAGACTTTTGAGTTTTTTTTGCAACATAGCGGCACCAGTTATTCGTCTACTATAATCCATGATCCTTGACTGTATTTTGCGTAAAAAATCTTATAGGTGCTCCTTCTCAGTAGCCATGGACAATCAAAATATAGACACTCTTGTCACAGGATTTTAATAGACAATGATTAGTTTTCAATGCTCCATCAGGTATCAATAAACTAATAAATGCAAATATTTTTAATTTCATCAAATTATTCACTCCGCTATTACGATTATTAGTTTCACAAGCTCTCTTTTAATTTTATCCTTAGACTCAACTCCATTATCGCTCTTGTCTCATAAAATCTCTTATCTTGAATTCTTGTAGACTTATCTAGTCATGATTCAAAATATAAAATATTCTAATATTACGTATATTTTTCATAATTTCAGATATCACAAATTCGAGATCTACTTCTCTTTTGATTTTTTTATCAGTATAAAAATTAGAGAAGTGAAAAGAAGACATATTATCCATTAACTAAGCACCTATAAACCCTAGAGCAACGTCAAGATAAGGTAGAGTTAGAGCAACTTTCAATCGATTGTCTTTTTTCTTATTTTTAGCAATTTTAAATATTTTTTGTAAAGCATTAATTCTTTTAGAACTTTTATAATATTTTTTAATAACTTACAATCCTTTGCATTCGGCAAGCTTATATTGATTTTTTTCAATTCTAGCGTATTCTCGACTTATCACAACAAACAATGCAATAACGTTTCGCACTGCTAACCCGTCCTAATAAAGTATAGACTAATGTTGGTCAAGAGTACGCTAGTTCAAACGAGAAAATAGACGCTAGGTTAACGCATAGTATGTTGATATAGGTCAAGAGTACGATCGATTAATAAATATATAATTTATTGAGACAAGGTAGAAATGCACTACTATCTTTTTGTGGCTGTACTGGTTTTATAGTTTTTAGTTATATTTATCTATTTTTTAAATAATATTTAACAGTTTTGTTATTCATTTTATTTTATCAGCAAATTTAACTTTCGCCTCTTTTATAAATAACACTTTATAGAAGATTGAAATATTAAAAAGTCAATTAATTTTTTTTAATATAATTAAATTGATTCTTCTTATATAGATATACAAATGTATAACAGATACTACATAAATAAACTTTATAACTTCTGTTTTTAATAACAAATATATTTTTTTGTAATAAACTGTTCTCAATGGTTTGATGGGAAACCGTCTTATAAATTTTAATCAATATACAAGCTATTTAAAAGCTTTTTGTTTTGTTTTTGAAGTAGCTTCTGTTTAATATTAAAGTCAGAAAACAAAATGAAAAACTATAAATGCAAATGGGAGGTTTTTAGTGAGTGTGATGTGGCGTGAAGAAATAAATTATCCGATCGGTATCGGCTCCGTTTTGCACACTTTTCGTCTGGTAGCCGCGGACAATTTGCAAAAATTTAAATACTTTATAATAACAATTTACATCCATTAAACGACGGCACCGGGCGAAATTGCCGCGTGATGGACGGTTTGTTAGATTCAGCATTATTAATAATAACACGATGTCAGTCGGAATGGGGCAGAGGCTTTTCCCTCTGGCAAATAGAGCTCTAATCACTCTAATTTAGAGGCAGCGCAGGTAAAGGTAAAGGCCTGCTTCGATGCACGACACAAGGCTCATAATTTATGTTTATGTATTCGTAAACTGAGGCGTGGGAAATACGACTTGTCCACTCTGTCTTGCGTTATGTTACACTTTATTCTACATTCCACCCCTCATCATTTACGCCACTTAAATGTAAAACATGAAACTTTATTTACTTTAACATGAGTGATGATGAATGTATGCTTGGACAGTACGTACTTTAAAAGTATTTTAAAGTACCTACTGTCCAGGCATACATATTACTAGAAAATTTAAAATTATTACAAATAGACGAAATAATCAATAAAATTTGAATTATTATTCATTTAACATATTCAAGATCTTAACTAATAAGTATAATCAATTGCAGTGGTCAAAAACGTTAAGATTATCTATATCGATAGCATTAGTAAAATAATTAGAAGAAAACTTTGGATCAAACATTTTCAAAATTTTCAATGCATAGTAATATAAATAGTACTCCTGCGCAATATAAAAAATCACAATATAGTGTTCTAAGTAAATAAATTATTATATGTTGAAAATGTAAAACAGTATGACTCTGTAAAGTTTTTCAAATAATTATAAATAAATCAATATTTTGCGTAAATTTCAATCAAGTTTTACTGCATAGGACTTCTTAATTTCAGTAAAGCCTTTAAAGCCATTAATTATAAAGTTTTGTATTGGATACCTTATTATATTTGTTTTGATCAATCAATTAGCAATAAATGTATTTAATAATTATTAGATTGGAAGATATAAGGCTGTAAAATTTAACTCAAGCTTATCTAATCTCAAAGAACTTATATCAGGTATTCCCCAAGGATTGATTTTCTCACCTATTCTGTATTCTATAAGGATTTTGCCTATTACAAATAATTTAAATAATTGCAGATATCACATGCACGAGGGTAAATCAGATAAATACTTTGATGCATTAAATAAATTGAGTTATGAAATAAATAAAATACTTACCTTCTTTTTGAACCAAAATGAAAGTGTATTAAATTATTAGAGTAAATCAAACTGACCATAAATAATATTTACCCCCATCTAAGGGTTACAACATCTAGATTACACTTTTAGATATAACTTCAAATCTAAATGTGGTTTGACCAATCAATATGCCATTGTTAATTTATATTAGATCTAAATCGAACAATTTGGTTGGCAGACAGATGTTCATACAATGTCGAAAGTCTGTTGGTCCCACTAATGCCCAAGGATGCCTCAACCTTGCGATAAATCACATAACGATCTTGCAATATCAGCATCAATGTTTTCTGGATTGAACTTCATGAAAACAATGACTTAACATCAATAATTAATTTTACGTAAACATAAATCCTAGTATTATTTTTTTTATGTATTACATCTTCAATAACACTTGCAAAAGTTATTTTTTTCAATCAAAATAAACCAATAAGTGACAGCTTCCACAATTACTTACGTTTAGGTGGAGCAAAGAGAAAACCTTTAAATATAATATCAGAAATATAGGCGAAGAATGATGTGTGGCCTTCGAATATAAATTTAAAAAAATGTATATTTAAGAATCTAAGAAAAACAAATAAGTAGGAAAGGGAAAAAGGCACAAGAGTAGATAGTATTAAAGTAGCGAATGTATTATTTTAGCTATAGGGTTAAGTATTAAGTCATTTCGGTTTTTTATTATAATCAAAGGTGAATTTTTATAGAAGAAATAATTTTATTTAGTTACATACTGACCATTTATTATGACTTTTTGCAATCTTTTGAGTAACATCATGATGCAAATTTTGAAACAAATAATACTCGGATAGTGCAAGGTCTAGTGAGTATGATGAATGGTCCATCAAATCCCATCCAAGCTAGAGCAACTTATGGCGGGTCAAAAACCTTGTGTGTGGTCTTGCGTTGTCATGGTGAAACACAGGACTTGCAAATTCTGCTTGATCACCAGGATTGCACCATGTACCACTGCTTTACGACGGCTACTAAAACGGTTCACTATTTTTTTAATGACAATTTAAGTGTCTTCTAATAGTTGGTTAAAAATAATAAGTGTAGACAGCTATTGGTCGGAACCGAAATGACTTAAGATTCAACCCAATGCATAATCCATCATGGGTGTATATGGCATATCGTTCCTTTCTTCTTCATCTTCTTTTTCTTTTTTGTGGTACTCTCCTACTTACTTTTTGATTTTCGTAAGTAATAAATTTGCAAACAATTGGCAAATTTGTTTACAGTAGACAATAGAGCTTTCATACTGTGGTGGGGATAATATCATTGTGGGCGAAGTTTTTTGAAAATAAATTCAGAGTTTTATTTATACATATAGATCCCATGAAGGAAATTCTCAGATGTTATGGATGGTATACCTCAAGAAAAGCTGAGGACAGCAGAGAATAATAATAATATATTCTAATAAAAAACAACTAGAATAAAATCAATTAAAATAACGTTTGAATTCATATAATAAAAATGAAGGAACCGAATATAATTCAAATAAACTAACAAATTGAAAGAAGGCGGCTGAAGCACTAAACGATAATCTCCAAATCAATCATAATTCTCTGGTCCTTATGCAGAAACCCTATGTAGTGGACATAATTTACAAGGCACAATATTTAATGGTGCATATAATCAAAGGAAGAACACAAGAAATCGTGAACTCCGCCTTTAGGATCTATATTCCAAATTTTAAAGTGATTCAGTGTTTCTTTATATGTATTTTTATATGTTTTGTAGTAGATCCTGGAAAGTAAATAATATAATATATATAAAGGACGCGTTAATATACATTTTAACCCGCTAATATGAAATCGTTCAGAAATGCAAGGAAACCCGATAAAGATCTATTTACAAAAATCTTGTCTGTACGAATAAAACAAGTTTAAAACCGTACGTCGAGAACACATGCTGAAGTCAGAGATCACGCTATGCTTCTGGAAAAGGCTCTCATCTTCTGATATGAAAAGTCGTGCCGTCTTAACTCGGGTGGAGGAAAATTAACTAAACCATAGTGGAATAAGGAACTCAACTAGATGAGGAAGTAATTCTTCAACACCTAGTGACTCTCAAAACTGGAGTAAAGTCAAGGCGGTATTTATACCCAAACCAGTGAGACAAGAAAAGACTACAGCCACGTCAAATCATTTAGACCGATAAGCCTCACATTGTTTAGAATGAAAACTTTGGAGAAATTTGCGATCGGTACACCATATTCTAAAGATGAATCCTCTTTACCCAAATCCACACGCATAGATACCAGGACACTCAACCGAATCAGCATGTAGTGTAATGGTCCATATTGAGGAGGCGTTGGTAAATAAAATGTGGGCATTAGGACTATTTATCGATGAAGATAGAGCTTCTGACAAAGTACAGTCGCACTTAGTGAATATAGAAATCAGATGCTAAACAAAAGTTCGGCCAAAATATAAATAGGAACCAGTCTCTAAAGTAAGAGTGACCTGAGGCTGTCAGCAGGAATGACATAGCAATTCTGCTCAAAGGCCGCTATAGAGTTGTAAAAGGTGTACTCAGTAAACTACAAAGTGCCTGGAGAAATGGTATACATAACGCCTTCTCGGTAAAATAAATAAGATGTAGCTGATACTGAGAAGAAATATCCTAGATTATAAATTGAACTGGAATAATCATCTTCAAACCAAGGTACATAAGAGGAACATGGCGTTCTGGCAGGGAAGCATGGCGTTCGGAGAGTCGTTGGGAAATCATAGAGAATATCACCCAGAATTACCAAATATCTGTACACTGCCGTTATAAGGCCGACCCAAACATATGCAGCAGTTATATGGTGACCTAGAGTTACACTCAAAGCTGCAACAAGTAAGCTACATAGAGCACATTCAACGTCTAATATGTATAGAAATTATTGACGAACATCAGCAACGGAGGCGATATTGTCTCTTCCTCATATGATTTACACATACAGGAGATGGCCTAAGTACAGTACTAAGCCTAAGAAACAACTGCATGTGACTATGCTTGAATGAGAGACTCAGAGGGACGCACTTCAAGAAAAGTGTCAGGACTGTGCTACTCTGACCTACTTTTTTGAAAGCCACTAAACGTAATAAAACTCTGAGACTCCTAAAGCAAGCATACACATATTCACGGAACAAGGAACTAAATCTGGAACTAAAAATACCCTAACCTAATTACCCAGCATCCTTGAAAACCAACAAGAGGCCAGTGCCCCTATCCAAAAACAATATGTCAAACCTACTGCAAGACATGACTCTAGCAGCACACAAAGCAAGGTGGAAGAACGTGGCTACTTGTGCTCATACCAGAAATACAATACGAACACCTAATGCTAAAGCCGAACAATATTGTTGTAATCTATCAAGGTATAATTTATTTACTCCTAACTGCAGAGAGTGCAACGAAGAAACGGATTTTGCGGAGTATATCCTATGCTACTGTTCTGCTCTAGTAGCATTAAGGAAGATCCTGCTGGGGATATCATGACTAAAACAGGAGATCTGTGAGGCCTATTTCCCAGCAAAATTCTCAACTTTATCATAATATATAATGGGTTCAATCAGAAGCATGCACACTGTGCATGTAACCGAATATGGACTTTTATCATCTCAACGCCCTATCAGCCAATTGGAAACTGTCCACCGAAATGTTCTTGACATATCGGTTTTCTCACTTTCTTTATCCTCCACGCTTTTACTACCAGCTTTTGCTTAATCGACAACAAATATTTCTTCTATATTCCACCTCGATATATTTTCTTCGATATGACTCAGATTTCTGTTGGAAGTGAACCCAAATATGTACCACACATAGTTCGGCAAAATTGATCTTAATTTCTCTGTTGATCTTATGAACAATTTAAAAAAACTTTGTTTTGCCTTAAAATAGACAGAATATACCGATGTTGCTGCGTAAACAAAAAAAAATATCATATGTTCTACTCCATTACATGTCCGCGTCCACAGTTTCAGTTTCTACAATTACCTAAGCCTTTTCGACTCTGATCGATATTTCCAACAGAATAACTTTTATTGACTCTCTTAAAAAAATGTAAGGTAATTTTCCCTTTTTAACATGTTTCTACGAGTTATTCCATTAAGATACTATTTTTTCCGAATTAAATGTTTCAATTCTTGTACAAATTCTGTATTTTCTGTCATGTAGCTTCGCAAGTTCGTCAGCCAATTCACTTCCTCCACACAGACAGTAAAATCTTCGAATTATCACTGAAAGATAAATTAAATAAAGAAATTAAAAACCTAAATTTAAAGTACACCAAACATAAAAGCATATCAGATTGTAATAAACAACTTGTCAAAATATTAACAATCCGACCATATTTTTAAATTTAAAGACTTTTCAGAAGGTTCAATGATAACTGATTATATATTAAGTGTTAAAGTATTTTTAGGATCGTTAGAGATTTTTCAAATAACAGATAGCAACGGATAATTATTTTTACAATTTTTACAATACTGTTCAACTCTTTCACTACTTTTTACTGTCAATTCAAAAGATGAGACAAATTATTATACATAACTAAAGTCTTCCTCGAGAACATTTTTTTTAATACTTGATGCGGACTATTATAATCTTCATCCTTAAAACTGTCACTAATCTTAGACTTGTATCCATTCTTCGTTCCATTAACCTACTTTCTTTTATAAATAAACTACCAACAAATAAAAACTCTCCAATAAACTGATTCTTTAATACAAATTTAGTTTCCTTTCCTAAAACTTAAACATTTTTCTTCTATCTATCCTAATATATATTTTACAAACCAATCATCTTGTAGGACATAAGACAACAACTTTACTTCTCGACATACATTAAGAATTTGATTCGGTTGTCCTTTTATATAGGAATATCCCAAGTCATTTAATTATCCTTATATACAACTACCTCTCAAAGAGAACACGTCAAGTTAAAATTAGATCAACCTTTTCCAATGCGTTCACCTATTATACATATTTTGCCATAATTTATATAAACCAATTGTCTCATATTTTAATCACTCAAAATACTACCATCTCCTTGCCGATCATACCGCCGTTTTTTATCGTTCCTACATTTTTCTTTCTAACTTCTTCTAACAAGACTGGTCTTCTAATTGATGCCCTGTCTTCATTCAACAGAACTTGAACGTATGTCATCTATTTGAGTTGAAGACGATGAATTTTTGAAAATACTAAACACTGTGGTATTTGCTGGATTGTGGTAAGGCAGTTGTAATTGTACGATAACTGCTTTACTGCAAAACAGAGGTATAGGAGAATTAAAAAAATTTCTATTAGTAGCCATAACTATGTCATCAATGATGTTGACTAAAAAAAGTGACAGAGATATAAATGAGATATTATTATATATGAATTATATATTTCTAAGGAATATGCCTTTATATCATGAAAAAACATTGGATTAAAAATGATAAATTCTTAATAATTAGTTTATGGTATCAAATGCTTTATTGAAATCCAAATGTAAAAGAAATTTAAAGAAAGCAAATGTTTGTAGCATTGTATCATCAATAACATTGAATAAAATGTGAAATAATGGAGTTTGGTTATTCTATAAAGCCGTTATTAGATTGCCTCAAATGTGCTGAAGGTAGCTTTAACCGGACCAATTTTCAGAACATGTAAAATTGATAGGCAGACTGAAAATGACGTAAATGACAAGGGAAAAAATGACAAATGGAAAAAAGATGTTCAAAATGTTAATGACATATGAATTAGGAATAGGTAGCTTGTTAAAGATGATGACCAATTAAATAAAATTCAGCAAATTAAGAATAAAGCACTATAGTGGAGGCTAAGTTAAGGTAATGAAATATCTTGTGTACGGTTGTAAATTAGAAGTTCAGGTTGTTGATAGCTGACCAATATTGATAATCTTAATACCTCACAAATCTCGTTTATATTGTAATAAGTATATGACAATTATTTTCATACAAGTTAATAAGTATTTAAAATGACTGTTTTCTGTAAACGGAACGTTGTAATTATTGACAGTTAACATTACAAAGCACTGCTGACATTATAACTGAAATATTTTGTGGTCTTACTATTAAAGTTACCTGAAAATATTATAGTTAGAACTTTGTGTATTGAATAATGAAGAATGGGTGAACGTTCTTTATTACCAATTACGATAATTACCAATTCAAACATGTTCCACTCAAACGCATTTAGGGACAATTCAATAAAAACCTTGATGGACCACTTCACACTTGATTTAAATAAAATCAAGATTCGAAATTTCCAAACAGGTGTTCGCATTGTCTACTCGTAAAAAAGGTAGTCGTTGTTAAGTTAATTACGTGTAGAAAATATCCTGCTTATACCATGGCGAAACGTATTATAAAAGCGGGCGCTTGGTTTTGTTCGCTTTTAATGTTGCTTGAAAAATAAAGTACACAGACCATTATTTGGACGTGAACAATTAACTGTATCCTGTTTTGGCCGTGACTAAACGCCCACACCGGGCCAAGCGAATTGTCAAATTCGGTCTAACGTTATAATTAACAATCGGAGGGCACGGAGCCGCGCACTGAATGGACAAGACGCGTAATTCAAGTATCCTGTTGTTTCGGGAAAAAAATGATTTCGGAACCAGTGAATAGTGCCAGAAAACGGTAGCCCGTTGATGTGTGACAATAAATAAGTGGTACAAGCGTTTAACAGCGAATACTTAGTTCTGGTCGGTGGCGTAACGATTAGTAACGATAAACGAGCGGATTCGCGGGCAGGGCCTGAAAAGAAAATCGGGGAGAAATGTCCGGAACGGTGTTTCCGTCCCTTGGCAGTTACACCCACCACCCAAGACTGCTCTAACTACGCATTGTGTGTAAATGTACATCCGTGTTCGATAATTGTTACATGGAAACCGGCAATCCATTAATTCTCCTGGAGGGACTCACTTTATGGGCCTAGCGACCTCCTCTCAATTTACACTAAACTGATAACAATACATACCATTTTATGTTGTGTCATTTTGGATTTATAAGAAAAAATAATAATAAGCTTAGTTTATTAAAATAAATATAAATTTCCCTTACAATAATACTATTAGTAGCTTCCAGAATTAAATGAAAAATGGAACATCACTAATAAATCAGCTACCGATAATATCGGATGCAAATACTTGCCTCCAGAAACTATGCTGCCGCCTTCAAGAGCCGAATTCTAACATAGTTTGCACGACCAAGATATACTAATCATCAGAAAACCATAGTTATATTAAACAATTATGATTTTGAAACGAATGAGTTAGAATTTGGTAAAAATTGTTGGATTTGGTAAAAATATGATGAAGAAATAAACTAGTTAACTTTTTTAAGGTATTGAATTTACGAGGTGGATACATGATGAAACTTCATAACACATTGATATAACACAGTTAAGAGGGTTTCACATTTATTATTGATCACTGCAACATGTTTCGCCACACAGTGGCTTCATCAAGCAACAAAGGTAAAAACCTCTCAACTGTGTTGTTTTATTTCAATATTCAAGATATTTTTTTGAAAGTAATACAATTGAATTTGATTTACTAGCTTTTGTTACACGTAATGAATTGTTAAAAAATTTGCATTTAATTTAATTTAATTTTTTTATCTGATAGTGATCTTTCATTATATTGGCCATTTGGAATTATAATTCTGTAATTTTCCTAATTCGAATTCTACAATTATATTTGTGTTTTCGGTTTTGCTTTTAAAATCTAGACAATAGTTGGGGTTAAGGGGCATAAAGGGCGTTCCATCATCATCCGGTAAATTAATTAAATTGGTATTGTGATGAAGTTTAGAGCTCGGTTGTGGGATTTTTTTTTAATGATTTTACTAATAATTTCTTGAAAAAGACTAATAAGGATATCAAATTCTACTGGATGTAATTTATATGAAAGTTCAAAGTGCTATGCTATTATATAGCGCTAAATTGCGTCACTTTTTTTATGCTGATTCTTTATTTTTTTGTTATGGACCATACTTTTGGGCTTTTGATTTGATTGTTTCTGCTTTTTGGTTTTCGCGTATTGTGAAATGATCTTACCTTTCGCAATAAACCATATATTTTAAGGTGTAATTCTATAGACTTTTATTGATGATGTTTATAATATGTTTTTAAAAATACGAGAAATACTTCAAAAATAAGATCATACCTATCAATATCTGAACCTAGATTTGGAAAGCCCTTTACACCATTTTGCTATAAACAGGAGTTGCAACCAACTGCTCGACAAGACTGGTAATCCATCTATGATTTTCTAAACAACTACGAAATAATGCAAAACCAACACTCCAACTGAATTTTAATTTGATCTCAGCTACTTCTCAAATTCCCGTTTCATTTAACAAAATTAATCAGTATTATAATAATTTTTTGCGTAGAAACATGTCTTGATATTAAACGTAAGTATAAATAAAATGTAAAGGGTATAGGATGCAAAGAAATCTAATTTTCTATATATAAAAAACCCGTATTGCATGTATTGCAAGATGTTATGATATGTTATTCTATATTATGTGATATGAGTAAATAAAGTAAGAAAGTAGTACCCGTTTGCTGCCGGATGTATGCTAAATATTCAGTTGTAATGTTAGGACTAGCGTCGCCAGTTGTAAAGTTAGAACTGAGATTAGATTTCTTAACGCAAGAAATGTGCGATATTAATTGAATGATTTTAATAAAAACATATTATGGATGAGTTGTCTGTACAAACCTAATAATTAAACATAACTTTTTAAGGCGTTAGAAATATATCAATACAATTCAATAAAACCTTTTATGAAGAAACTAACAAATTAGCAATGTAGTAGATCGGGGTTCTAAAGTATAATTTGTCAGGAATTTTTTACCGTATCTAATTTTCCTTCAGTAATTTTTCTTCCTGAATCTAACAAAATATATCTTGAATTTTGGAGGCGTTCACTTCGTAGTACATTTTTAATGAATAACAGAAAAACGTTTAACTTTTTTATACTACTTTTTATTTTTATATAACACTTGTGACTAGTTTCGAATTACACAGTAATCATTATCAAACTACCAGTTTGTGTTATATAAAAATAAAAAGTAGTATAAAAAGTTAAATGTTTTTCTGTTATTCTAACAAAATATCTTCGAGGATTTTAGAATTTTGGAAAAACTTCTTTTCCAAATTACTAAAATTTGCTTCAATATTTCAACATGTTTTGATGAGGTTTTGTTTCCTTTTATCGGCATTTACTAGAAATATTTTTTCCACATTGCAATATTTTTCTTTCAATTGCTTTAGAAATTATTCCTTCAGATTTTTAGAAGTTTACAATTAATTTCTCTTTAAAATTTCTAAAGCTTTCGAAAATGTTCCTGTCGAAGTTGGGAGAATTTTCCATTTTTTTTTTTTCAAATGAAATATTTCAGTACTTTATTTTGCAAATCGAATTTTCCATGAAACCATCAATTTCCTTTCAAATTTCTAGAAGTTTCTAACATTTTTTCTTTAATATCTCGAGAATTTTGCATAATTGAATTTTTTCTTTAATGGTTCTTAATTTTGCAGTAACTTTTTTCTTCTTGATTATAATTTTTTTTTTTTAGAAATTGGGAGCATTTTCTTCGGGTTTCTAAAATGTTCTAATTTCTTTTTTCAAATGATTAAAATATTTAAGTACTTTCTTTTGCAAATCGTTAGAATTTTCTTTAAAACCAACAACTTCCTTCCAGATTTCTAGATTTTCCAACATTTTTTCTTCAATACCTCGAGAATTTTGCATAATTTAATTTTTGTTTCAATGGTTTTAAATTTTGCAGTAACTTTGTTTCTTGATTATTAAAATTTTCCAATATTCTTTTTCTAGAAAATTTTATCATTTTCTGCGGTATCTTCTCTAAAAAATCTTTGCAAAGAAGAAATTATTATATTTTAGAAGTTTTCACAATTACTTTTCCAACTAGAAGACTAATTAAAACACTAGGTTTTCTTTCACTATTTCTTTTTCGCGGTTGTTTTCCAGAGCGTCTAAATTTTCTAGTAGTTTCCTTTTTAAATTTCTAAGCCTTTTCCGCATTTCCTCTTCGAAATTGGAAGAAATTTCTTTGGGATTCTAAAATGTTTTTTTTTCGTACTTTTTTCTAATCAACAATTTTTCTTACAGATTTCTAGAATTGTCCATAATTTTTGTTTTAAAGAATTTTTCAGAATATTCATTTCCGAAAGAAAAATTTTAAGACACCTTTCTAAAAGTTTCAATTAAGAATTTCTTAATTGCCTCATTGCCAAATTGATAATTACGACAAAATGTTGAAAGTAATTTAAAAGTTTTTGAAGAACGTTTGTACCTGAATTTTTCAAAAAATAAACAATTTCTTATATGATATTTCTTACACTACTATTTTATTTAATCACTAAATGTACATTTCCATTATCAATAGTTAACTGATGTTTACAAAATTTTCGATAAATTATATACAGTGAGGATTAGCGGAAAACCCAAAAATCAATAAACGTAATTAATACCTGAGTACTTAGATAATACTGGAAACTACAAAGCACGCGTTAATTACAATTTTGAGATAAGCTGTTTTTAGAATTAGTTTTACCTGAAATCGGAAGTAAATCTAACAGTGGATTATTTAGAGGGCCCAGATCAGAATTAAGGAGTTTATACATGTGTTTTTTTTCATTTCTATTGCTTCTAATGCGTTAAAGTTAAAAGAATTAGACCGTTTTAATACTTTTCAGGATTCATATTTCTAATGTTCCTTACCTAGGAATCTATTCTGTTTTGTATTAGAATAAAATGCCGGAATTAAGCTGAATTTTATTTATGTGATGGTTGGCGACAGGTGCGTTGGTCATTTTAACATATGTATGTTGATTAACTGAATTTGATATCGGTTCTAATGTTGTAATTAACTGCATGTAATGTTTTTTCATGTGTTTGTTTATAACTTTGTGTATTGTTTTTTGTTTGTAATTTAATGAGTCAGTTATTTTACGTATGAAGTTGAATTCAAGATCTCGGTTTTGTTTGGTAATCGGGAGGTTGATGGCACTGTTGAAAGCAGAGAGTTTATGTTTAGATGGAGAAAATTCCAATTTTCTGTCTTTTCAGTTGGAATAAAAATTGAGAAATATTGAAATCGTTTTTTGTTATGGTAAAAATGTCATCCACGTACCTTATCCAAGTTTTTGGAAAATTGTTCAATTGCGTTTTAGCTCTATTTTCGAGATGATTTAGACAAATTTCAGAAAGAAAATGTGAAAGGGGGGTTGCCCATGGCAGTACCAAAAGTCTTTTTATAGTAATTACCTTCAAATTCAAACGTGTGTAAATCCATTACCATTTTTGTTAATTTAATGTATGTATTGACTTTATCTATGGGGATGTTATTTTCTATTAAAATGTGTTTAAGAATATTTAACGTGTCGTATATTGGTATACTGGAAAACAGTTACTCAACATCGAATGACAGTAATTGTTCTTCCGGTGCTAACTCAACGTTATCCAGCTTTTTTGTAAATGTAAAAGAGTTTTTAACTGAAAAACTGTTGTGAATTTTAAGATCTTTAAATTCTTCAACTAACCATTTCGCTAATTTGTAGGTGGGTGAGTTTATATTCGAAACTATGGGTCTATATTTGTTCCCAGGTTTGTGTATTTTTGGAAGGAAATATAATCTGGATAACTTGGGGTTCTTTAACTTGAGTGAATTGGCTGTTTTCTTGTCTATTAAATTTGTTGAGTGTTATTAATTTTACTGTTGAAGGTAGCTAATGGATTTTTAGTTTGTCTTACGTAGATGCCAGTTTCTAACATTTCTCTAATATCTCGAAAATAGTCTATTTTGTTAACAATAACTGTGGCATTTGTCTGATTTAAGAAAGAACACATCTTTGCTTTTTAATTTCTTTGCTGTTACTATTTCATCATTGCGCTTTTTGTTTTGTTTTTTCTTTTATGTCACATTTTGGAGGCATTTTTTCATTTGTGCGCGGAATGCTGTGGCCTTGTCTTCTTCCAATCGCGATGCGGCAAACTCTATATATGTTTAGGATGTCTTCGACTGGAAAATGTTTTGAATTTAAAGAGTGTTTTAAACCATTCCGTAGAAGGTTTATTTCGTCTTCGGAGAAAGTTTTGTCTGCTTTTTTTATCACTGCGAGTGATGGGAGCGGTGATAGGTTTTGTTTGTCACTTATCTTCTTGTGTAGCCTGATGGATTTCTTCTTCACTTTTGTTTTAATGACGATAAACATTTTTCGTAAGGTTTAGTCCCATGTATGTGGAAGAATCATTTTTGCTAGTTTTAAATGGAGAACGTAAGTACTTGTTTGTAAAAAAACTCTATCTTTTGTCACTATTGTACATAGATATTTTCATTTTGGTGAATGTCGGGAACAAACCTTTTGTTATGCATTGGTTTAAAAAGTAGATATCCGCACTAATTAATTTAATTCAGTAGAGTAGACATGGTACTATGAATATGTATTTGCGAGTTATGTGAAGTTTACTATTTAATTAAATAAACACACATATCAAAAATGTAAAAATATTAAAAGGGTCTAATTCTTTTAACTTGAACGCATTAGAAGCAATAGAAATGAAAAAAACACATGTATAAACCCCTTAATTCCGATCTAAGCCCTCTAAATAATCCACTTTTAGATTTAATTCCGATTTCAGGTAAAACTAATTCTAGAAACAGTTTATCTCAAAATTGTAATTAACGCTTGCTTTGTAGTTTCCAATATTATCTTCGGCCGCATTTAAGCACTCAGGTATTAACTACGTTTATTGATTTTTGGTTTTTCCGCTAATCCTCACTGGATATATATTTGTTACCGAAAATTTTGTAGACAGCAGATAATGGACACGTAGTGTTCGAAATGTACATTTAGTGTTTAAATAAAATAGTGAAGTAAGAAATATAACTGTGTTTATTTAATTAAATAGTAAACTTCACATAACTCGCAAACACATATTCAAACAATTTCTATTAAAAAACTGCTAAACTAACAATTACACGGAAAAAACCAAAACTTTAATGAAAAACAGTTGGAAGGTTGATAATATTAAAAAGTTCAAAAATTAAATTTTCTAGAAGATAAACTGTTAATGTTAAAAAAACAGAAATTGGTACTAAAAATTAGGATATACTGGGAAAAAGCATTAACTTAAGACCTTTTAACAAATTAAAAAAAAAATATAATAATAATTTAATTTTAATTTTCTGATTTAAATTTTGTTTCTTCTTAAACTTAATTTATTGTAATATTTAAAAAGATTTTTTTTAACTGTTTTTAAACAAAAATTATCAATTGTTTTTAAACAAATTTTGTTTTTTTAACTTTCCATTATTAAAGTTTTCTACTAGTTTTTAAACAAATTTAAATTTTATTTATTTAAAAAGAATAACTGTTTTTAGTAAAAAAATTTCAATTGTTTTTTACTGTTTTTTAAACACATTTTCAATGGGTTTTTAGCTTTTATTAAAATTTCAACTGTTTTTCATTTAAATATTTTTTACTTTTCATTTTTAGGAAATATTCATTTGTTGTTTTATTTTTTGTGCAAAGCTTAAGCTGTTAAACTTCACATATCTAATTCTGGTATTCAAACAGGGATAACATGACAGATGGCGACACATCTTGAAAACTGGTGTAGTTTTCAGCCTCAATTGAAACTTACATTAGAGAAGAAACAGATATCTATATGAATTATCTAGACTCAAAACTTATTCGCGCCAATAATAAAATTGAATTTTATTATTTTGTAACCAATTTTTAGTAAGACTTTTAAAGCAAATAAACTAAACTTATATAATCCATGACCAATTAAAAATAATACCTAAACATTGCATCGTACATATATCCAAGCGTAGCATCCCTAAAAGTAATTAATACATAACATTCACATGGATTTTAAATCATATTCTACAGTCAGAAGTTTACCAATGAGAATAGTTTCGGTATTGGCTAGACTAAAAGAAATTTTTAAGAAAAATTGAAGAAACATTTTTGCTTAATTAATTGTACTCTACTAAGACTAACTGTTGCAGATATTTATTAAGAATTTTGTTTAGAATACTAGACTGTATAATAACTGACTATCTAAATAAATGGTGTGCATGTTTAAACTATGCCAAATATCTATGAAATTGCTTTTTCATTGATGTATTAAGAGATTATTCATAGTATGATACAGCGATCATTTTTAAAGGGTCTTCAGTAGGGACTTCTGAATTTTGACGTATGATAGCGGCCATATTATTGAAGCTACATTATAAAAAAGTCATCTTCGGCGGTGACACCCATTTCTGAATGAATGGGTATGACAAAAAACAAAATTTCGATCATCATCGAACATATTCGTCAACTATTGACCTTTATTGGTTTCTAAAAATTTATATTTGTTCTTGGCAATTATTAAAAAAATATATTTTGTGCCACATTTATAGTCTTCTATGTTTACTTTTGGCAGTGATTTCATATTATTGAGTTTATCATGTTATGCTACTGTAGTCCTATTCATAAACTCCAATATATTCAATTGCTCGTAACGAATTTAGCTGTTCCGTTTAATATGATCGCAAGAACAACGATTTTTGCAAGGTCTGGCTATCAGAAGCGATTACAATACAGTACAGATTTTGAATTCATTAAAGGTCACAGGTTTGACAACAAAGCCTTGGCTTTTTAAATATTTAAGATGATAGCCGAAAATTAAACAACTGTTTAATTTATTTCATGGTTTCCTTCAAATTTACACATGTAACAATACAGCATCTGCTTATAAATATAAATTAATAGCATTGTTAGAGAATAATTATTTTTTAGTACACTTATAGGTAAATCACATTTATAATATTTTTTGTATCGCTTAAACCTACTAAAACTCGCGAAACATTTTATCAAGTGAAGGAACTAGTCCTCTGAAACATCATTTTATGGATGACTCTCGCTTTAGGAATTATGAAGTGCATAGAAACACTTTTATCATTATCAGTCGATACTTTTTTTGTTAAATAAAAATAACAGTTATAATTAAAACATTGAAGCAAATTTCGTAAAAGTAGAATTTAAAAAAATCATGAACTAAAGTGTACAACTTGTCTGCGAAAGGACGTGTGATCAAAATGATTTTTATGTTTTATTTTAAGTTAATATGAATCAGATATTTTCTAAATTTTACATTCATACAATTAAGAAACTAATCATTATGTACCCTCCAACATTCTCTGACCATTAAATAATTCTCGTGTCTGTGCGGATGAGACCCGGGACGGAGGCGATGATTAAAACATTCGAGTTGCATGTTTGAAAAGGCGGTTACGTTTCTGGTGGCAAAAAGCCCGGGAAGTCGGCGCGTCGTCGTCGGCGGCGGAATCAGAAAACCGTAAAGTGTATCTTCCATTATTTACGGATCCAATTAACTTGTTTACTCCCGGAATTCGAAGGGTAAACACTTAATCTTTAATATTTCATACGCGAAACGGAGAAACGAGATTATGATTTTATTGTTGCGGGCGATCGAGCGGCAGGCGGCGAGGGGCCGCAGGGGCGACAGCGGTGGCGGAGCTGGCCGCCTTCGAGGTCTCTCCGCGGCCGTGCATGCATGCCGCACTGTTTTTCTTTTCTGGTGAAACACGATCATGCAAACAGCTGGCCGGCGATACATTGCGCTCTTCAAGTGGAATAATGAAGTATTGCAACAACAGTCGGTTCTTTTCGGAAGGAGCTGCTTTATAAAGGGTCTACTTACAAAAAAAACACATTGCAAATTGGTTCAGTTTACTTTACTTATTCATTTTAAATTGCTCCAATTTGCTACTTATTTTAGTGGCATAAACATATTTATTTGTATTAAAAATAAAATAATTGCTAGATGTGTTACAATGTGTAACGTATTACAAAATTATAAGAGATAGATTCGAATTGAAACATGTACTCTGATATATTTATTAGCATTATTAAAATACTAATATCTTAAATTAAAAAGGAATACAATGATATAAATATAATGCAAATTTATAATAGAGATGTGCAACTGTATACAGATACTAAGTGATTGCATATAATGAAGTAAATAAACTCTACAAACTACTCTATAAAGAAGTAGATGTCTTGGTGCCATCAGTCACTAAAAATATACACAAACACACTAAAATTGGTAAGTTACCCTACATCATATCTAAGAAGCCGAAAGATCCTCACTCCAAACCTTTGCCAAAATAAGACACCCCAACAATCCCTTCCTATGAATTGTTCAATATACACTAGTCCTAAAAAATTTGTAGTAAAACCCTATAAAAAAACCTTATCAACAAATTTTGTATTCATTTCTTCAAAACACAAACATCATCTAGAGTTCCTCTAACTAGCATTTAATTTTTACTTAATTATTTTCATTTGACATGGCAGAAAGACCTATGGTAGATAGCCCAGACATTGGCGTACTAACCAAATTAAGCCAGAATAAAATGTAAAAACAACACAAAACGTAAAAGTTATTGAAATAAAAATAATGTACATATTGGGAAGCTAAAAGATACGTAGAATTTAAGAAATTAGTAGTATATAAAAGTAATTTTATTATATTTTTAGTAGTAGAAAAAAGCCAGAAAGTACTAAGGATACAAATTTTCTAGATCTAGAAGCCAAAAGTTTAAAACAACCATTTCAGAAAACGAGCAATACTATATCAAAGAGGTGGTACTAATGACAGTTTAAAGTTACAGCTCATAATCTTTTGAGGTTTTTGAGATTTAACGTATATATAAATAACACACACATTAATTACACAAATGTATGAATTATATTCTTGTTATACAAAAGGTTAAATTTCGGATCCAGAAAATCATGAGCATAATACTTTCCAGTTCTTTATATAATGAAAATCACAAAAAAACAACTAGACATAACAAATATAACATAATTTTCTGCATTTTTTTAAGATATCATAGAATGCCGGTGGTGGGCGCATGCGTTTGCAACCAAACTACCGATAGGAAGATTGCAGTATCGTAAGTAGTACCAATCGCCATTGGGATAAAATTAATGGTACTTTAGAGGAACAAGAGCGATATTTTAAAGCAACAAGCTTATTTAAAACAAACATAAATAAAAAAAAAAAACACTTCGTAAGGACAGCGTGGTTGATAGCTACTACTACTACAACCATGTTCAAATCAAATTACCAGAATGATTAGGAGTAATTTTGAAAAAATTGTACAACTTATAGTTATTTGGAGAAAATAACACACATACTAATCACTTTAGTATTTTCGTAAATGAAATACGATAACACTTTCAAATATTTATTTTGCTGTTCGCGACAATTGTTTCGCTTGAAGAAAACACAGTGTGTCGAAACAAAGTGTTATCGTATTTCATTTACGAAAATACTAAAGTGATTAGAATATGAACTTTCAACAACTAACAGCCTCAAATATTCAGTTATAACACACATAATTACATGAAACTCACTTGAAATTTTAAGTGAGGAAAAAAAATGATTAAATATGAATTATGAGAATTAACATACACAGATTTTTACTTCATAGATGTCTACTAATTTATTACATTTATATTGTCATCTGTAGATGGACCAGTTTGTCTTCCTATCCGTAAAATATACAAATTTGTTGATAGAGAAGTGAATTGTTTCTAATTTGCTCAAATAAAAATTCCATAAGGTGTTTAAATTTAAGAGGTATATTGGGGTTTTGACGAACACAGTAACGTTAAGGATATGCAGTTATTTTGCCGAAGGAATAATGTAAGTGATCATTTATATTAATAGTATTTATGTGTGTATTTGATGGATTATTGAGAAGATTATTTTGGTGACGATTGTGGACAGTACAAGTTGGAAAAGGAGAATTAAATTCCAAACAAAATTAGAGAAAACTGTAATAATAGCATAAAAAGCAATGCATGTTACTAGTGATCATTATACTCTTTCAAATGTTTTGAGAGAATAGCCTCTATAACCCCACTCCCATTTGGGCAAAATTTATGATTTCGTTTTGCTAGGAAAATGATTGAAACTTATTCCGTCTATTCTGCTTCTCCTTTGTACCGTCTAAAAGTGAAATCTGAAGATATTTCTAATGCGAATAGTTGTCACTTCATCTATCAGTGTTTAGTAAGGATGGTCTGCCAGAAATGTTAAGTTTATTATAAGAAGATTTGCACATTATTGTATTTTTAGAGTCAGTAAGTGGAGAAATGTTTTCTTGTAGTTATATGTACTACATATCATGTCTCTTGGATAGACGTTCTCTCTTTAGCCTGAGCATTCACCACGTTATCATCTGTGTTTTGGTGTAAATTTGTTTAGGAGAGCGTAAACTTGGTGTTTAGGGGAGCTCATTTCATTCCCAGCCCGGCTTCATTAGCTAGACTTGGTACGACTTCAGATTGAGTTAAAATATCGGGGCTGATTTTACTGTCTATAAAGATGTTAATATTTTCGTCTTTAATACACATTTCAGTTATGGTTTGCATAGCTCAGCTTTAACCGCTTCAATACTTACCCTGTTTATTGCTTAATCAGTAAATAAGCTGGGACATCTAACTTTACAATAAATCGACTTTATAATAAGGACCCTAAACGGGCGGATTTACTTAATACTACCATTCTAGATTGTAATTAAGTTATATGTACTTCTGCAGCGAACTGTAGAATTACAGATATCTCTCGCTACAAACCAAGACATCTCACCAACGTTATTGGAGCTAAAAGCTACTGTTCTACCAGGGATGGCACAACAAATGCTCCTCCAGAACCTTATCAGCAAACCGTAGAAAATTTTGCCAACCCAGCTCAGCCAACCTCTTCAACACCCTTTGAATACAAATAGCACGATCAACCAAAAGACGGCCCCACCATTTGCCAAAATGGAAACTTAGAATCCTATTAAACAAACGCCAGCGATATCAAATTCCAAACACCACAATTGAACACTATAGCAATTTAATGTAAAATGAAAACGCATTTTCGCTGTACCGCCGAGTTGACTCAACTTCAAGCATTCCCCTGAATCTCAAGGAAATGGTTATTTGTATCACGAATACAAAAAGACGTGACAACACAACATATTAGGGCGTACGTAGAAGTTAAAATAAGTGAACATGAAATCACAAATAAATTAAACATATTCTAATTGAAGAACTAGTGCCAAAATATAAAGATGGAAATTTTGCATTTTTCAAAATCGGTAAACCTGAAACTTGGTCCGATTCCGTTATCTGTCTAGATTTCTGGTCATCGAATACCTTCATCAACAGATTCTTTTTGTAAATCAACGCCATTAATACAAAAGTACAGAAAAGACCTTAGCAACACAACATAAATACAATCTACTATTAGTTAACATACGTTCCGTAAACGACGGTAAACGAAATCAACTTTTAACCAACTTTAGTTGTTTCGATTAAATTAATTTCTCTCAGGAAACCTGGATTAAGCACGATAATATATCCTTAATAAATTTACATGTTTTCACTTTCGCCTACAATTACTGCAGGTTAGGTCACGGTGGGGGAGTTGCAAATCTGGTACAAGCAAACACTAAATACGACCAGTCTGGACTTCTCGAGATTTTGCTTGGATGGCGTAGTGGAGGTTTGCGGCCTATCATGGACATGTGATAGGAATGTCACACTCTAGAGACTCTCCGCTGATATCTATGACCTATTTATTAAAAGTTGCAAACTACCCTTGAACATGTTTATTATACAAAAATAAAAATTATACTTAATGGAGAATTTAACATTAACTCAAATGAACATTCCAACGACTGCACAACCTCCGCCATTACTTCATCCTGTTTAGATCACATTTATGCAAACTTAGTATCTTCAAAGTCATTCATATTATCGAAAAGCAAACAAATAAATAGGGTAATTATAGAAATTAAAGCATAACACACTTCTTAAATGATCTAAATTCCGAATCATGGACACAAGTCTATGACTTAACAGAATTTAATACCATGTTCAACACTTTTCACTACACGATCAAATATTATTTTAACAAGAACTTTCCCTTACAAGAAACATATATCTCTACTCACAAAACATGGATTAACACTAAACTAAAGATTTCTAGTAAAAAAATTGCACGATCTCCACATATAAAAGTCACACCGCCCAGTTTAAGTCCTATGTACAAGATCTCAATAAAGCAACACCAAAATTTGATTACAGATACAAAACAACTCCATTACCAAAATCGAATAATGAACTCTGACAACAAAATGCGTTCCGCCTGACAGGTCACAAATGATCTCTCAAATAAATCGACCAAAACACATGATAACAACAATCAAGTTGAAAACCCCGAAAAGGGTGCATTCTTATTTAACTCGTTCTTTAAATCTGAACCACTCTAATAAATAAAAAATAATTCCTGCAGCCTCATATGCCGAACAGAGTCAAAAAGACTCACAGTCGATATTTCTAAGACTAATGGAGGTAAACAAAGTACTAACTCTCCTTAAAAAACTAAAAAATAAAAAATCATGTAGTTATGATGAAATTACGGTTTTCTATTAAAACATTCAGCATATTACATTGTTAAATCAATTATTATAAATACTTCTATCGAGAGAGGCGTCTTCCCAGACTATCTGAAAGAATCGATTATTGTCCCAATTCGCAAAAACAGACGACCGAACAAATATAAAAAATTATAGACCTATAGCCCTAGTTTTAGTTTTCTTTAAAAAAATTGAATTATACATGTATACCTTGACAATTTTCTCATTAATTTCAAATACTCAGCACGAATTCAGAACAAAAAAATGGTGATGTGGCCATCATAGTACTTTCCCTATATTTTACTCGAAAACTATGCTGTTTATGCAAAAAGGTTATTCTTAATAATTTATTCAATTTTGAATTCTCTACAATTATTTGTTATATAACTTTCATGTTGCTTCAATAGTTTATTAGCAATTGGCAAAAAATGTCAAAAATTTCAATTTTTATTTTTTTTCTCGAAAGTTAAGAATTTTATGAAAAATATATTTTAACAAAATTTGTTGAGTTTCTCATTCTCTTTAACTTTTGTTTGAAAAGTTTTGTAATATTTTTCATATTAAAAAAATATCGAAAAAAAACAAAAAACGCCTCGAGTAAACACCCACTTCCGGTTTATGAATGTTTACCAAAAGCTTTTCAGTTCCAGTTTTTAACGACAAAACCTTAAGTTTAAAGTTTCATCTCAATCGAATCAGTCGTTTTTGAGATACAGCACCCACGGACAGACAGACAGACAGACACACACACAGACACAATTTTTTTTTTCCAGAAATTAGTTTAATGGACCCAGGGGACCTCAAAACGGATATTTCCGCAAAAACAATTTTTCAAAAAAAAACTTCTCGACACACACGGCTTTACACGAATTTTATCACCAAATAATCGAATGCCTTGAATTATCTATTTAAACCGCGCATTTGAGTATTTGAATATTGACTTTCTCCTGAATAAGTTATACGCGTACGCCATAAGAGACACTAAATATAACTGGTTCCGGTCCAAGGTAACAATAAGTTACTCTTATAACCACTTAACCGACAACTACCTCTCCAAATACGAGATTATTAATATAGGTGTCCCTCAAGTATCTATCTTAGGGCCACTCTTTTTTTTAATGGTCTTACTGACTCTATGATGATATGATAATGTCACTGCTATTGTAAATTATGCTAATAACATAGAACTTGAACGCTCTTGTAATAAAACACTAAGTAAGCTTTCATCTTAGTTTGTATATAACAAGCTCTCCACAAACTTAACGAAAACTACTTACAGCAAACCAAAAAAGATTTCAATATATATATATATATATATATATAAATTCAAATTCTCTTCAAGTATTAAACAAATTCCTCAACTCAACCCTAGATCTAATCACACAGTGTAAAAAAGTATCAACGCTTCTAATCACTTACTGCTACAATATAAGAGCGATAAAACGTTACCTCTCCTATAGCCAGCTCAAAACCTTTTACTACACTTCCATGGAGTCACGATACGGTACAAGATACGGTCGGTGTTTTTGGGGATAGATGTTATGCAATGAAGTGTTCGTTACGCAGAAACATATCATTCGCTCCATGGTGGGCATTACTCGCACGGCAATACAGAAATTTCATAGTCGTAACATCTTCCAAGTGCATTTTAAAATCGCTTTCTTTAGAACTGCCTATGGTTTAACTAATTTATTTAAGGGTATGAATATACATTATCTTTTACGCTGTACAGAGCTATCTCCTATACATTTAAGCCTTAAGAAAGAGGGAAAGAGATGAAGGACTGGCTGCTATCAGGATGGTGTGCACGGCTTCTGTTATTCACATATATGCTAGAAGTTGATTGTTTTGAAGCTTGTTTGTTTTCGTTTCAAGTTTATCTCTTGACAACCATACAACTGTAATGTTGCATTAGGTCAAATTCAGGCAGTGTGATGACACAGGATAATTTTAGGTCTAAACTTCCGGCCCTCCGAAGCAGCCAAATAACTATGTAATCCTTTTCTATCTTGGTCTCAAAAGGATTATTTCAGTTCAACTAGAATCTAAAACTGCTACTAGATAATTCAAATTTAAGCTGAAATAAGTATAGTGCTAAGTAAACTAGAGAGAATATAATAAGGTACCCTGTAAACAACAATCTCTAATTTAACAATAATGTTGTTGCTAATTATACATTCTCCATAATAGATCTTGCGCTAATTATAAATATAATCATAAGACGAGGAATATTCAGAATTTTCATTTTTTCATTTACAGATTTCTGTACACAACCGGATACATTTCTATTAATTTATTACAATTAAATTATCATCTTTAAATGAGCTATCGACCCGTTGGTCTTTAAGATCGTACTATATGCTTCTATAATGTAATTTTCTGAAATAAAAATTCCGTAAGTGGTTGAAATTCAGTAGCATATTGGGATTTTAGAAAGCAGAGAAACACTTTGAATTACTTGAATTTGAAGCTATTTTCCCATCCCCACCCATCCAATTGCGCTGCTCTTTAAAAGGTCGCTTAATGAGTTAATTGTACCCACAATGTGGAAATGTTCTACCTCCCATTTATAAAGCAGGTGATAGATCTGACATTAGTAATCATCGAGGAATCTGTATTCAATCGGCAATTCCCAAAATGTTAGATTGCATTTTAGCTGGACTGAATTGGCTATGTAAGAGTATTATAGCGGTTGAACAGCATGGTTTTTGGTCGGAACGATCTGTAACGTCCAATCTGTTAACCTAAAATAGATTTATCTTGGATGCCTTGGAGAATCAGTATCAGATAGATGCTGTCTATACTGACTTCTCCAAGGAATTTGATCGGGTCTCTCATGACTTGCTTTTGTACAAACTCGAGATACTTGGCTTCAACCCCAACATAATTCGGTGGCTAAGGAGTTTTCTTGTAGACCATAAACAATTTGTCAGAGTTGATGACTGTATGTCAAAAGAAATTTCACTGAAATCTGGGGTCCTGCAAGGCTCCCATATGAGTCCTATTTTATTTCTAATTTTCGTGAATGATATTGTCTTTAACTTAAAGTTTTGTTCATCCTGACTATATGCTGACGATTTAAAGATAGCTTATCCATTCACAAACAGTAATGATGTAGAAAAAATCCAAGAGGATCTTGACAGTATAGCCAATTGATGTGATCTCAACAGCCTGCAACTTAGTCTAAATAAGTGTAAGTCAATCACTTTTTATCGTGGCCACAATTTCATTAAGACCCAATATACTTTAAAGAATTACGTTATTGAGAGTGTTGTGGAGATTAGTGACCTTGGTGTTATATTTGATGGTAAGGTTACTTTTGTCTCTCATATTCGTCATATTATAAACCGTGGCTTAAAGCTACTTGGTTTTATTTCAAGAATGGGTAGAGATCTATCACTTAATGCTATTCGCCGCCTATACCAATCATTAGTGCGATCTGGTTTAGAGTATGCTTCTTGTGTCTGGTCTCCTTATCAGTATTATCTTATACGAGAGTTAGATAAAGTTCAATGCAAATTTCTCAGAATGGATGCCTTTCGGCTTCATATTCCCTGTCATAACTTAAGGGGGGAAATACATGTAATCGGTCATAAAAATAGCCTTTTTTGGGATTTTTTGGACAAACTAAAAGAGATACAACCTCACAGTTTCTCAACTTTATTGGACATACAGTAGACTGTACTTTTAGAAAATTTGAAGTCTTTCCGCTAATTGGTTAGCCCTCTATTCAACCGATTGCGCCGCCATGTTGGAAATACCGACTAAATTGGCGTACACTCTGGAGGCCTGAATAATTATTTTTTTAAAGTTTTTCTTGCACAACCCTTTTCTTAGATGTATTTTATCCTAAATGAACCTCAGAAAGTAGAAACAAACCCAAATGTATGATTTCTGCAACTTGCTGAAACAAAAAGTTCAAATTTTGACTATTTTTTCGGATTTCGTAGGCCCGTAATTATTATTTATTATTAATTTTTTTCTGATTTCGGAGGTTCATTTAGAAGAAAATTTTATTAGCTGTTGAGCAGACAGAAATTCAAGTGAATTGAATAAAAATTGACAAAGTTATCATGTACGCCAATTTCAAAAACATGGTTTCGAGAAAAACGCGTTTAAAGTTTTAAGTTTAGAAAAAGCGTAATTTGTGTAAACTTATAATTAAACGGCGATCCCTAGACATAGAGGGTGCCTTCCTCACGTTCATAGAAGTAGTTAAGCTTGGCTCGAGCCTTTTTTCTGGCTGTTCTGGCTTCCTTGCTCCTATTTAGCGATCGCCGCTCCTAACGGATTTATCGGACGTCGTCGTAGTTGTCAACGAAAATCCTAGTATTTTGGCCAATGATACATACCATTTCTTCCATAATTTTGCAGATACCTTTGTATCCTTCGTTGAATGTAATATCAGTGATATATGCCGCAATTTGAACGATTTTGTAGCCGCAGTTCAAATGCTTCAGTTCCTTCGGTGCTGATTCCCTTTGAACTGTCTTTTTTTCGGTCTACTTGGACGATGACACTCGTCTTTATTACGTTTCGGATACATTGTTCACGGCAACAATCACCGCGACGTTAAAACAAACAAACAACGATTGTTTGTATTTCTATAGACTGTAAGATAAAATCGGCTCATGACACGGAGGTAGAAACTCTGTTATATGTCCGTCAATACTTTTGCGATCACTTAAATATTTAGTTGGATAAATCTTAAATGTATAAGGAAGGTTTTTATGTAAAAAACAAAAAAACGAAAAAAAAAATTTCTTACATGTGTTTCCCCCCTTAAATTATAAACTTCTTGGTTCCCAGTTAAGGATGCCTTTATTACAGGAAAGACGTATCATTGCAGATTTGAAATTTTTATTTAAAGTAGTAAATGGTCAGATAGACAGCCCAATAATTCTCCAACTTATTCAATTTAATGTTAGATGTGTTGGTGCCAGGACCCGCAGTAATATTACATTTAATTTATCCACTCACAGAACAAATTATGGTTACAACGAACCCATTTCTCGAATGATGCGTATCGCAAATGCTCTGCAAGATAAAAGTCATTTTACATTATTTTGTAATAGTTATGAAACTTTTATAAAACGTTTACGAGTATTAGATATTAGTTATGTATTTAACTCATTGCAGACTTTTTAATCTAAATTTTTAACGCTCAGAATTATAACTTTTTTTATTATTATTTAGTTTATATATGTATTTTCGTTAATTCACGAAACTCATTATTACTGATTGTACTTGTTCTTTTTGTTTCGTAATATATTCACACTTTAGTTTGTAAGAATTTATATTATATTATTGTAATCAGAGGGATGTACCCGTAAATAGAAATAAATAAAATAAAATAGTATGATTCTGGCACCTTCCTGGAAGAACATTCGTTTGAATCACTCTTTCGAAATCGCTTAATGCTTTAACCAATCCATCTCAGTGCAACAAAGTCCATTACCTTGTTGTGCCTTGTATGTAGAAGCAAAATTAGTTAATCTCAAGGTTGCTGTTGAGGCAGGTCGCATGTCTCTAATGATTCTTATAGAAGTTAGAGGTTGAATACGTTGAAACTCTCTTGTTGCCGTTTAGAGTTTAACTCTTGGCCACTCTACAACTGCTATGTTGTATTAAAAGGATCCTTAGTCTGTATGAGATCATTTTCCAGGTATCTAAGACGTTAAACTAAAGTAAGTGTAGTGCTAAATAAGTTGGAAAGACAGTGAAACAGTAAAAAAAGAAAAAATAAGGCATAAATTCTAAGCGCAATATATCTTTCCTGTCTTAAAAAAATAATATTGCTATCACTTTCAAAGCAAAGCTGCCTGTTTGATGTTTTTTTTTTAATTGTGCGTATAATAACACTTAAGAGACAGTCACTTATTTTCTGATGTGTAATGCTAGACTCATCTGTGATCATATGTCACAATTTGTTTTAAGAACTTCTTTTTCCCCAAGACTTTAAAAAAGGTAAGATATTAGCTATTCCTTTCGTTTTGTGTTTTGCGTTAGAACTCTTGGAACTACTCTGGTACAAATTTTTGCAAGTTAGTAATTTACAAGGTAGATTATAAATATATATATTCAAAGTTATCGTAATAACACCAATCAATTTTGCTGATTCTCTTTTCTTCTAAAATAATCGAGTTCAATCAAAATATTTGCCTTTAAATTTGTATAATTGTCCAATTCAGAAAATTTCGATAGGTTTCCAAATACCCAATTATATTTATTATGGTCGGTTTTTATTTAATAAATCAAGAAACAAGCGCGTAACGCGCACAACAAGACGGCGAAGAGAATAAAAACCGTTTTTCCACGGCCCGCCGCGATTAAAGCGTCCGCAAGAAGCGGCTGATAAGTATAATTCCGTGTTTAATGTTTTTATCACGTATTTAATAAACGATTATTCTTGTAATACACGTCGGTGCGGTCTTTGATAAAAACCCGCCAAACCGGCAATTCGTCCCATTTTTTTCTCCTCCGTTCCCATTCTCCAATCTTCTCCGAAGTGATGGATGATGGTACCAATTCAGGTATAATCAAGACAATTAAAGTGCCTCATTTTCGACTAATGGCGATCACAAAACGGGCTGAGAAACGTTCCCAGGTTACGATTATTATTGTAATAGATGTTCAATTAATGTTCGGGGTGTTAATATCAATCATCTTGATTTTTTATTTCAAATCTTTTTTTATAATTAATTTTAAGAGGGTCTTAGTAATTGAATACTTTAAAAATATTAAATAATAGAAATATATAGCGTTTTATGGTTGGAAATTACAAGCCAGCTTTCGAATATTATTTGTAAAAATTAATATACTATGAGGGATAGTAGGAATGTAGTACCCTTTTGCACCGTGCGGAGCGATGGCGAATTGAGTAGCCGCCAGATGTGTGCTAACATGTTTAATTGTATGTCAGCTGTCTGTGTCCAAAGTAACGTCTCGTTGATATTGACTGTGCTGTTTATGTAAGTGTTTAAAATGTTCTGGAAAATAAAGTATGACACCAGTTGTGGAGTTGGGAGAGTAATCTTGCGATATTCATTGAAAGATTTGTATGAAGAAAATGTTACGTATGAGTTGTCTTTTTGGCGCTGTTGATGACGAGCGTATCAGTATGGAAAAACGTTCAACCATCTACCTACAGTTCAGGCTTAGTTACTTCAGATTACCATCTGTTTATAAAACTCATGGATTTTCTGGCAGGAAAAAAAATTGAAAAAAATGAAGAACTGAAAGAAGCTGAAATTGCGTATCCTAATACACCGATAGTAAAGGAATATGAACCTGGAATACAAAAACTAGTCACACGTTACGACAAATTCTTAAATTTTGTAGGTGACTATGTAGAGAAATAGTATAATATTTTTTAAACACAGTATAAAATTATTAGATATTTTTTTTATTTACTATAAATGGAAAGCATAATTCATCCCATCTAGCGGATTGCTCATTAATTCACCGAAACTCATAAATCAATTCCATACGTGGGCTTAATTGATTGTTGTTAACAGCATTAATTAAAACATTGCACGATGTTCAATTACTCCAAATGTATTTATAATGTAACCATTTATAATTGTTATTACAACACTGTTTCGCAAGCGACGTATCATCGAGCTCTAACCCGTGTAATTAAAACAAAAAAATAACTCTTTATATCTCCTTATTTGCAGCATGCAATAATTAATAGCACACCTCGTTGCTGGAAAGTTATTGTTATGGACTTTTAATTAGCTGCGAAATTGAAAACGAAAACAGCACTCTGCGCTTATTAACTGCGAAATTGAGATTATCAACCGACTGAAAAAAAAAACAGGGGAATGGTTATTAATTGTTATTGGGCATACGAGCGGTCGTTAATTTTTCATTGTGTTAGGATCAAATTGAATAAAGAGGATTACATTTCCGAAATTATTAATCATCGCCTCCTGACGTTAATGCGGATATTTGATTATATTTAAATAGGTTCTTTCGAAATGCTGAGGTCCAATTTTATTGGTTCGTTTCGAGTACACTAATTATTTTTTTGTGTGCATCAATCATAATTTGTACTGTGTGGGACTAAAATGGTTTTGAAAGTTAATTTCAGGTGCGTTTTGTAAATTATTACATAAAAAAAATGTTACTGAAAATAATTTAAAATATTTTTAGAACAAATCATGAACTCATAGGAACTGATTATTAAATGTGTGCATATTCACAAATTGATAAATTGAATTTAATGTGGTTAAATTTGATCAAAAAAAATATTTAAATTTAATTATAGATATATGGCTATTAATTAAACAGAATTGGATTAAAAACTACTAATATCAATATATTCAAATGTATTTATTTTTACAAATTTTCCAAGTTTAACAACAATTGGGTTCGTTAAAATATTCAAAAAATACGCTAAAGGGCATAATTAACTTATACTTGGAGGTGTTAAAATTATGGTGGAGGCGCTATTACACCAAGTTAAATATTTTCTTTTCAAAATGCCAAACAACATTTTCGTTAATAAATATTAATAAAAGATTTCTACTCCTTGTAATTTAAGGTATACATTTATAAATTGTGTTTAAAAAATCAGCTATACAGAAACTGTTATGTTTATATTATTATTTGAAGTAATCAGTTTATATCATTTATATAATTTTCAGTTGAAAGTATAAACATTTTAGTGAATAATTAATTGAAACCGTCCTTTAAATTTTATAGAAGAATTAATAACTGATAATATTTGTCTAATATGCAGATCCGTTATTATAACGACCGACTGTTACGTCTGGTTCGGTTTCTGGAAAATTTACGTCGCCGAGAGATTTAGAAATAGCGGCCAGCTGAATCATAAGTCTTGCTTTGACATTTCCAAGTGCGATATGAAAATGTGCACCGTTCACGATCGCATTACGGACAGCTGTTGCAATGTTGCATAACTGCAGTTGCAGCGAAAGTTGCACAGAGAGGTCAATGTCAGCGAACGCAATCACCGGGAATAATTTTTTTATGGTGCTTTCCTTGCATTATCTTAGAAAAATTATTTTCCACAAACACAACAAATTATTCTTTTTCAATTATGATTCTAAAACAGCTAATTAATTTACTTACCTAATACTACAAGCAATATTCTTAATGTAGGTTTGTCCAAAAATGATATTATTATCGTATTAGCTCTTGATTCGTTACTCAATACTGGTTGCAATAATTCTGTCTATTGTATATTATAAATGTTTTCGATAAGAGATTTTTCAGTAAAAGATCGCTCTTTTTTAAAATAATGATATGCGTTGGGATTCTGAGATTCTAGAGAAGAATTTGCTGGGAGACAACTGTTAAGTACTTTATGGTCTTGCTGAGTTTTTATCATCTTTTAAAACTACAATCAATATGACATCATAGGATAAAAGAAACGTATGGGTTAAATTAAGAAAATTCAAAAGTATATAGAATTGATCAATTTTCAATTGTTTTGAAAACTGGCAATGAAGTCCTGCCAAGAATATATAACACGAAATTTTTGTTCGTTTCAAATTTTTCTTAGTCAAGAAGCGATCAGTATAGTTTGCATAACTTGCAATTTTGACGTAGACGTAGAATATTTTAATTCTCTCTCTTTGATTCTCAAGATATAATTTTACTATGAATGTTTAATACGAGTATCACGTCTTGTCAAAGAGGGGTTTTTAAGTAATATTTTGTTTGGATTAGCTTTCTTTTCTCTCATTTATTGCCATTTGATATTAGAATTTTCAGCTATGAGATGTTTTAGAACTGCTGTGTTCTGACAGCATAATTTAGGCGACATAACGATATTTCCTATTTGCAGGAGTTGGAAAAATAACTCCCGTGCAAATATTTTAAATCTCTCTCTCTTTGATTGTCAAGATATAATTTTACCACGACTGTTTCTTACGAGAGTATCACGTCTTTTCAAAAAGGGATTTTTTTAATGGGCTAAATTCTGAGAAGTAATATTTTGTTTGAATTGGCTTTCTTTCTCTCATCTATTGCCTTTCGACATTATAATTTTCATCTATGATCTATTTTAGAAATGCTGTGACATATCAAGTATTCCTATTAGCAGAAGTTGATAAAGTAACTCCCAACCACTGTCTGCCACCCAAGAGGTTTTATATGTTTGTACATTTTTGGAAAATAGTTGCACAGAACTCGTAAATGATCACTCTCTCGGCAGTGATTTTGCAAAAAAAATCTGGGAGCAAGAGCAGATAACTTTGGATAACTTTTTTCCTCCTTAAAGAAAACAGAACTTATAGATTTATATTTACCTTTACCTAGCGTCAATATGATATTCCATACGAAGTATTTATTGTATTGATCACCATTTGAGCATGCATTTAAATGGAATAGGAGTTACACCATCATGTGAAGGCACTGCCAGCAAATTGTGTTGCACTTGGCAGATATTAGAGGGACCGGAAAGTAATGTCGCTTTTTTACGTTGAATTCAAACGAATAACGTTTTAACAAGTTTTTATTTTTAATCAATAATATAATCACCCTCGTTATCAACAATATTTTGCCATCCAGTATGCAGATTCTCAATACGGGGCCGATAAAAATTAATTGGGTTTTGGGTAAAGTATCTTACATAATCCAAATTTTCAATTTTTTTACCACTAAGAAATTGTTGTAGGGATGGGAATAAATGGAAATCCGTGGGTGCGATATCAGGCGAGTATGGTGGGTAAGGCAGTAGCTCCCACCCCAACACATTAATTTTTGCACAGTAAGGTCTTGCATTGTCGTGTTGCAGAATTACGCCTTTACTGTTGACAATCGCCGGATATTTTGCGATTAAAAATTTATTCACTCGATCCAATTGTTCATAAAAAAGGTCTGCATTAATAGTTTATCCAGGTTTCAGCAATTCAAAATGAACAATTTCGCAAATACTGCATCAAACACACAGAAGCGCCTTTTTGGATGTAAGCAAGGCTTCGCAGTACATCGTGGTGATTCATATGAAGAGAATCACTGCCTTTTGCATTTTGGATTATCATATAATCCATTTTTCGTCTCCAGTAATCAAACCATCAAAAAACGGTTCCGTATGTTGTTATTGAAGCAATATGTTGTATGTGATGGATCGGTTGGTTTTGTTCTCTTCGGACAGATTGTTTTGGACCCAAAAAGCTGCTCTGCTTATTTTTACAATCTACTTTAAATGTTCTTTGATGGCCACCCAAGGTTAGTTTGACAGTTCCTGGAATGTTTGACATAGGTTTTCCTCCACTTCCGTCCATAGCATTTCGTTATCTAATGTTGTTGATTCTTCTGTTCGGTAGAAGTCAGGGAGATAAAACCTACCGAATTTGAACTTGGAAAACCATCTCTGACATTTTTAGACCTTTATCCACTAAGTGGATTATTGAAAGTACATCTCTGCCGAAATTATCATGAGAATCTAATAAATGGTTTGAAAATGTTGAATTTTTATTTTTTAACTTATATGATTGTTGATGTTCTCCTAATGTAATTTTAAAGCTACGACCAGACTGCCTAATGTAGACACTTTGACATTCATAGCAAGTTAACTTGTAAACTCCAGATTTGTTTATGTTGTCAATCTGGGTTTTACCGTTGAAAATTAAATTACAAATGAATGTTACATATTTTAAGGACATTAAATAATTTTAAGACTAACATTGCCAAAAAAGATGATTGATTTGAAAGTGTGTGTATCGTTTTAAACCTGTTTTGCATATAAATATTTTTGTAGTTGTTTTATTTCAAATTTGTGTATAAGTTCATTAATTAATTCTTTCTTGTATCCATTATTAATATCTATTTGTTCAATTGTGTCAATTTCAGTGTGTAAGGATTGTGGACTTAAGGGTAAATTAAATGCTCTATAAATCATTTAATTAAAACTTGCTACTTTATGTTTTTTAAGATGTCGGGAATGATTACGAATAACGGAATCTGTACATGTTGGTTTTCTGTAAATATTAAAATTAAGTTTGTTATTTAGTTTATTAATTGAGAGATCGAGGAAATTGGTAGAGTTATTAGTTTCTGTTTTTACTGTGAAAGTTATTGATGGGTGGATGGAAGTAAGAAATTTTGGAAATTGGTTTATTTGCCTATCAGTGTCTTTAAAACATGCTAGGAAATCATCTATATATCTAAACCATTATTTGATATGTTTTTTTTGCCTAAAGCGGAGTCTAGAATTTGTTTAGTAATATTTTCCATAAAAATGTCCGCAAAACAAAGTTATTGTGTCTCAATTGCAAGAAATTGCTTTGGTTTTTATTTTCGTTTGATATCATCTGTCGGTACGTTCTATGTTTTAAGTTTTTGCATTTTTATTATAGGGTTTCAAATTTTAAAATTTAAATGTCTCAAAATTTTATCCTGTAACTAGAAACATTTAAATGTTTTACCATTTTAGCATATTAACTGCCTAATGATTTAACTTAGATTTAATGTTTTTAACTTATTATTAATAATAATTTATTTTGATTTGAATACCTGGTCATTGTAAATGTATGAAAATTTATGTGAGTATGTTTCTCTTTATTGGGATATTAAATATTACATATTTATTATCCTTGGAGTTTTTATTGTATTTATTGCTTAATTTATTATATATTATTTTTAACCTAAGTTATTCATGCTTGGAACCCTACCAGCAGCTAAAACTTTTCTGTAGTGACCAATAGTCCACCAAACCATATACTTGTATACTCTTCTCCTCAAAATTACATACAGTAAAACAATAATGTAATATTAATTACTACTAATTTAGAAGTATGACTTATGGTATGTAAAACATGTTATGTTAAACACCCATAAATATTTGTATATATTTATGTTTGTATTTAAGTGTCACTAATAGAAATAAAATGTTTATGTAGGATGGATTGATGGCCCACCCTCCAATCTTTAAACGTTCTTCCTAATGTCAGTGATAATTTTTCTGATTATTGGAAAATTTATATTTAAAATTTTAAGCAAATAATAAAAATTATTTTATATAATTATTTTCTTTAAATAAGTGTTTATATTATGATAATTGAAGGGTGCAACAGCTACCACCCACCCTCCCTACATATGTTTTAAAACTTAAATTAAAATACTGTCTATTGTGAACATCAACAGTAAAATGGATGCAATTTTATTCTAAAAAAAAGTGAGAAAAGTTAAATGTTTTTGGAGGATGGGTGGCCTCTAAACAACCCTTCAATCTTTAAACATTCTTCCTAACTTAATTGTTTAATTGTTTGAATATTAGAAAATTTATATTTAAAATTAAGCAAATACGACTTTGTTATATAATTCCTTTCTGCAAATTAGTGTTTATATTATGATAATTGGAGCGAAGGATAATGACCAACCACCCACTCTACATATGTTTTAAAATTTAAGTTAAAATTCTGTCTTTGGAATTTTGAGCATCAATAGTAACGTTGTTGTAATTTTTATTTGAACTATAAACGAGTATTAAATAAATGTTTTTGTAAGGTGGGTAGGAGGTCTCTATTCCACTTTTAAATTTATAAATCATCTTTACTTATTTTAGTCATTAATTACATGATTACAGAGAAAACAATGGTGGTGTGGCCATCATAGAATATTCCCTATATTTTACTCGAAAACTATAAGTTTTACGCAAAAAAGTTACTCCTAATAATTTGTTCAGTTTTAAATTCTCTATAATTATTTGTTACATAAATTTCATGTAACTCCTATAGCTGTAATTTGCAAAAAATGTCAAAATTGTCAATTTTTATTTCTTTTTCGAAATTTTATGAAAAACATGTTTGAATCAAATTTGTTCAGTTTTTTATTCTCTTTAATTTTTGTTTGAACCGTTTTTTTTTTTAATTTTTCATATTTAGAAAAATATCACCAAAAAACAAAAAAAAACGCCTCGAGTAAACATCCACTTCCGGTATATGAATCTTCACCAAAAGCTTTTCAGTTCTAGTTTTTAACGATTAAACCTTAAGTTTAAAATTTCATCTCTATAGGATCATTCGTTTTTGAGATACAGCGCCCACCAACAGACACAATTTTTTTTTTCAGAAATCGGTGCAATGGACTCAGGGGACCCCAAAATGGATATTTCCGCAAAAAAGTAAAAATATATTGTAACTTATACTCTCAAAATTTATAAGCCGATTAATACATTTTAATATACTAAAAAGCGGCACTTATTTAATTGATACATAAAACAGCGAAACGAATATTTTAATTTAAAAAAATAAGTTTCTCTTTTATGAATTCTGGGCCTTTTGCCTTTTTTGCCATAAGTTATGGAAATTTGGGAAGTTTTCCAATGGTATATATTAGGGGTGTTCAAATGAAAAGGTACTAAACGCCATTGTAGTATAAATGAAGTCTTTATTCAAAGTATATACAGTAGGCATGATCCTGCGTAGTCTTCGGGCTGTCCCATAGTATACCTTGGAGTTAATGGTTCCTGTGTCACCTCCCATTAAAATGTTTAAACCGGTGGCGGCAGCAGACAGGGTATTATTTACTGTCTTTCTTGAAATCCAAGGTCCACTACTTGTTGAATTCTTCGAGTACAGAAGAGCTATTAACTGCGATGTGTACTTTTAGACACTCTAAGTACTACGCAGCTCCACCAAGAACAAAAGACCGGAGCTGCTCACAGAGGGAGTGAATCTGCTTCATGATAACGTACGTATACACATTTATAGGATCACACAAGTGAAACTGACTAAATTCAACCCTACAGTCGTAACATGTCCTCCTTAGATTTCCATGTGTTTGGTCACCAGAAAAAACACCTAAAAGGGTAGCGCTTCAACTCGGACACGAACTACAGAATGCTGTGAAGGCCACAGGTGTTCTGGGAATACATAATCGTTTGTCTTACCAATCAATATAATTCTTGGGTTCTACAGCGTATTTTAATAAATACTTCATTTGTATCCACAGTGTTGTTTCGTACCTTTTTATTTAAAGATATATATATATATATATATATATATATATATATATATATATATATATATATTATTTTCGTTCATCATGCTCCTTATCCTCTACGGATAAAACAGCTTGGAATGTCTGGGATATATAAAAATAAAGACTAAAGATGTTTTCATATAATAGATAACTCACCCTACCAGCACGTCCGTGGACGCGGTGGTGGTTGCTTGGTCCAGATCTTTTAAGAGAATCAAAGGCACTAAAGATCCGTTTTATAGGATAGGGATCAAAGGGCAAAGTAAACACGAAGATCAACGATGTGTTCAAGAAGGATTACAAGTCATACAAAGGCAAACAGAATCCATAAAGGAGGGGTTATCGCTAATAAAATAATTTTTGTAGCCGGGAGGTGGGAAATCTTTTATAGACAAAGTGTAGGACTACTCGAAAAAGATATACCCACTAAAAACCACCTCTGCATTCCAGACATTCCTTCACGGAGGGGTAGGCTGGCAGTCAACGTCCTTCACAGTCTGTATGTGTTTGTGTATGTGTTTGTATGCATGTGTATTTCCACAAATGTACGAGTGTGTGCAGTGTACGGCTTGGGTACGTGGGATCGCTACTCCCAAATGACTGAGCATGTCAGCCACCCCTGCGCAATGGACTGGGAAACCTATAATCCTTCTCTCAACACAAAGCTGGTAACGCCAACTAACAAACTGCTGAGTAGAGAGCGGATTTGTCCTACTCCCCAGCTGTAGAAGATCACTACTGGATATTAGGATGAACAATTCCTAAAGAAAACGTAATACTTATTCTAGGCACTAAGATCTGAACTTCATGGAAAATTTACCAGCTTGGGTATTGAAAATTGTTTAGTTTAGTATAGTTTATTTTTTTGTTCTTTTTTTCAAATTGTAATGTTTTATTAGTAGCCTTAATGGCTAACCTTCACCCATTTTTGTGAGCAAATAAAGACGTTTATTATTATTATTTACTTTTATCAAAACGTTTTATGAAGCATTTGGGTAATTTTAGATTAGTATACTTTTTATATATACAATATGAAACATAATTTAAAAGTACCTTATAATTTCGTTTCATCAATAGGTCAGTGAACAAATTATCTACCGTTTTAAAAAGTGGCTACACATCAAAGCATATATATTTTTTTTTTGCATGACCTTGCAATCTAGGAAATATTTATATTAATTATACTACTTAATTCATCCAGAAAGTAATAAAACTAAATGTCTTTTAATTTGTCCTGGAAGGAAGCATATACAAGGACACCATACAACACCAAAATATTTTGCTGCGGTAAAAAAAAAAAAACATCATTTTTGGCAAAACAAAACTTAATAATAAAGAGAAAAATAAATCAATGTTCAATTACACTTGCTCTTCTAAGTAACAAAAACATTTCTATTTTGGTACGTTCTTCACTACCATATCAAAAACGAATATACCGGGTGTTTCTAAAAGAATATCAGGGTTATAGAGCACCAAGATAGGAAGTACCAATAGAGGACACCAGGGCAAAAAGGAGACAGCTTTATTTTAGCATTTTTTTTTTTCAGGAGAAGCAAAAACATGTTTTACTACGAATTCTTTTAATTTGTATGTTTTATTCATATGTAGGGTTAAACTCTAGTGCTTAATACATAATATACTTAGAAAATACGCTTTTTGGAAATTTGGTTCCATCGTAGTATCAAAAAAAAAAACTGTTGAGCTGCCCCCCTTTTTGCCAGAGTAAAATAAAAGGCACGTATTTTGTTTGCAGATATTTTGAGCGCTTAAGTGGTAACTGTCCAGAGTAGAATGTCAACGTTACGTTTCTGAAGAGTAAACAAGACCTTAAAGAATACACTGTCCAAACTGCTGCATTCCACGCCTTTTGCTGTGTATTCCTTGACACGATAAGTAGATACACCAAATTTTTGTTTTCTTTGGTTTGACATGCACTATAAATTTTCGGTATATCTTTTTTACCAGTGCAACCCATTCTACTGGCAACACGATTGTTTCCCGTTTCCTTTAAAATTTTTCGATCAATCCGAAGCTGCCGTGACAACTGTATATCTGTATATAATTTTAGCAAATCTATTAGTATTTGCATGTGTGTAAACATACTGAGTTATGGTTTGGTTTTTATTTTGTGAACTGCAGTTTTCAGAATATTTTGTCACTATTTATACAAAATTTTCAAAAAAATAATGTATAAAAGCTTACTACATTATTAGCTCATTTCTTGGATATGGTTTCATCGTACATTAAAAAGTACGATTTTCTAGAACTGGCTGCATAAATATAAAAATTATATTCCCACAGTTGCCGTTAAAAACAACATCTCTACTAGGTACGTGGGGGAGAGGCATATTCTGTTGATAATCAATGCTAATAGCTACATCTCATCTTTGTTCTCGGAAATTTCTGCAGTATCTTCTTTCTTTTTTATGTAAAAATAATTTGCTTCCTTCTTATGCACCGCTTTTTCAATTATTAGATTCCTTTTTACTTGTTCATCTTTCTCCACTGATATGAGATTGTTCAGTCTGTCGCAAGTCTGGCAAGTCTCCGACTATGGCTCTCCAAATGAGTAGTTATAATTTGAAACAAAGTGCCGACAAAAATAGTCCTATGTAATTTGAGGCTTTACTTTTTCATCGTTTTGGATGGCAACGTATATATCGGGTTCCTACTTCTCCTCAAGATAAAGTTTATGCATTTTTTGCATATTTAGTTTGGGTCACAGATAAAACTTATTTTGATTTTTATTGTGGCTATAGTGCGACGATCTTTTTGGAAATGACTGTATCTGCGAGCGATGCAATTTCAGCATTTGAATTAAACACAGACAAGCATCTAATACTAGGTCCAGGGTCATCGGGAAAAAAATTAGGCTCTCTGTCTGAATCGTTATATTGTTGGCTTAGACTATACTACTCGACATTTTACAAAAACTATATTATTCGACAAATTCTACCCGCCGGTGATGGCGCATTCGATTACGGCCGAACTAGCGTCAGAGATAGTTGCTTTTCCAAACAAAAAAATGCATTCAATTTAGGGTAGTCTTGTAGAATTGTACCATCTCGTAAGGATTATTTGAGCCCCAGATGAACACATTTTGAGTATTCACATGTCTGTTATCTGATCACTTGTCGCCATTTTTGCTACTCATGCTCTCTAGCGTATGCTCGTATTAACAAATAAAACTGTTTGAGTTGCTTTTTCATTTCTTATATTAATTATGATATTAAGTTTTTTTGTAATAAGAAGCACAAAGCGTCAAAACCCCGATATTCATTTATAAACACACGGTATTATGCGTCAAGTCAGATACTAAGGATCGATCAGTAGTTTTGATTCCAGGGGAAGGCATCTAACCAATACAATAGACTGGTGCGCTAATAATCGATCTATATCATAGAGCGATGAAATATTAAGAGCTGATATTGTAAAAGTATTATTTATCCAAATAAGCAATAACTAAAAGTATTTAATTCTGTATTAATTTGTTATTAATAATAATACAATCCCAAATAAGAACGAAAATTGTTTCACTAGGTATTAAACAGAAAGCATCAAAATATAAATCTTATTTTATAATAACATACCAACACATTTTCAAGCATTATATACTACAAAAATAATGTAAAAGTGAAAAAAAAATGTCTCAAATAATATTTGATTGTTGATATTATTTACCAACTAACTATTTTATTTGCGCGACAACTTTCATTTGTTAAATTGTTAAATGAAAACATTTTAGTTTAGAAACTATATATACTTAATTATAATTCATATTGATAATAATATTGTATATGAAAAAATATGTATCTTAACAGTCAACTATCACATAATAGTTTATATTATCAATTTGGTATTTGGAAGTATGTTTTGACAGACTTATTTTATTTGTAAAAGGGTACCAATGTTCAAAATATACATGCAATATTCCTATATTATTTTTGATTTTTTTGATGTTATAATAATTAATTAAAATTATTTTCACTAAAAAATCATGATAGTACCCTTTCCTGTTCCTCTTCCTTCATAAACAACATTTTATGTTGTAGATTTAAAGAATACAGGTTCAATTTTGCATTCGTTGTCCAATAATTACAGTCGGCCGTTGGTAAAGGACGGTATGTTAACTAGACCAAATCAGGAATTGAGGTAATTCCGTCCGTAGTGGTAGTGGTGGTGGCAGTGGGTATCTCGCGGTGCAGAACATCACACATCCTGATGTGCGAGTTTAACGGCTGGGTCAGTGGCAGGTCGGGTCATTGATGCAGATAATGATTTAATGACCTATTGATGATCAGCGTGACGTCACGCCACCGGCCTTCACAAGAGCACAATGCAGCTGATTAAATCTCACCTCACGAACGAGTCCTACGCACCCAACAACAACAACATCAACAACACCTCGAGGGCACATCGCACCTCTTCGATTACACACAAAACACATAATTTTCATTTCGTCTTTTTCCTTTTCCGACGTTTAACGTATCCTTGAAACGTTTACGTGTAATCTTAAATGCGAAAATGAAAATGTATGCCATAAATGTTATTAAAAACTCAAAGAAATACAATACTATATTGTTTTATTTGATGCATTCTTGAAATTTATTAGATATTTATAAAAAAAAACAGGTTTCCCTAGATACAAAGTTGATGTTGTCTACATGGCAAAATATTTATTAGAATAAGTTTGAAAGAAGGCATGAAAATTAATAAATTTTAACTGTATTGCTTGGAATTATTGACTAATTAAAAATTAAGAGCAAAAGACTTTATACTCGGAGCTATAAAATTTCAAAAATTGTAACCCTAAAATATTTTAACTGAAAATTTAATTGATTCATCATAAATTGGTATTGTACTTTATAATATATCATGTATCTGTCATTCTGCCATGAACTACTAAATTCTTTCTCCAAAATCGAGTATAATGAACTAATATGAAAAAGATGAGACCAGCTTTATAACATGACGGTGCAACAAGGATTTGAGTAGTAGAAGAATGTATTTAAATATGAACTCCGCCCTTGCTTATTTCGCCCCAGATTTTATGTATGATTTTTCTGCAATTTATTTGTTTTTATGTGTACTTTTAATAAATAAGTCCAAAAATTAAAAATAAGTAATATAAAATTTCATGAATGGAGTTAGTTTGTTAAGTTTTTACAAAAAAGAAATTGCGTTTGATACAATTTAAGTAATGATTTTGTATCCAAGATCGACTATTTATAACTAAAAAACATCATTTTATAATAATCTAGCAAAACCAAAAAGAAAATTAATAGATTTAAAAGAAATCACCAATGATCCTAGATCTCAAGGTATCCAAAATCGTGTTATGTTCTGTATTTGCTAAAAAAAAAGACAAATTGTAGCTGAACACCAACACACTTTTTATATCTTCACAAACACACTTGTTAAAAGTGACATATGAACTTTCAAGGCCCAACGTATTTATCAATTCGGATAAATATGATTGGCTAAAAAGTGTGCGGTAATAATATTACCGAATACTATTCACTATTACGTTACATTATACGTAAAATGTCGCATATAACAGGCAAAAAGAGTTTGTAATATATGAATAACAAAGTGAGAGCAGGTAAATAATAAGGTGTGTACATATTATATTTAAAAGTTGAAATTAATCTTCGCAATAAATTTATACTTAAACGAATTACAAAAAATGTTAGTTTTAGATGTATAGTATGCAAATGGCAATAAACTAGCCAAAAACATTATGTTAATAGATTTAAAAGCGCAGTTGGAGGAGCAAGAACTGAAAATGAGCGGTATGAAATTTGTTTTAAAACAGAAACTCAAGACATCTCTTGAAGAAAGTGGCCACGATTATTAATCACCCAGCTACGTGAAGATAAACTTGATTAATTAATAAAAAAAGGACTAAAAACCTATCTTCACAATTTTATTTAAATTCACAGACATATATTTCGGACACAAAGTGACCATTATCAATGTTTTAATACTCAGTATTGTTATTATTATTCTTATTATTATTAAAACATTGATAATGGTCATTTTGTGTCCGAAATATATATCTGTGAATTTAAATAAAATTATATTGAGCATAGTACTGGATCCAAAATTATTTTGCTGGACCATTTTCTGAGTTTTACAAAATATTGGTTAAGGAACCTTAATAAAAATATTTAAGGGAAGATTTCTTTATCTAAACCATTTCAAGGGGTAAAAGATAATGTGATCGTAGATCATATATGTATAAGACTTATAAAGAAATTTTAAAGCAAAAAATAAAGTTGTCTTTTAAATTTATTAGCAATTATCTCAAAAGAACCTAGGATAAATGATTTATATAATAAAATAAAATTATAAAGAAGGCAAAACATAGAGCATATAACTTAATAGTATAGTATTCTTGGGAAGGAAATTTTTAAATTTGAAAATGAAAACTATGGCTTAAGAACCAATCAGCAATGACCCCAAATCATATTCAAGATCTCAAGACAAGTGTTTGGTATCCATATACAATTAGAACCAACTAACCTAATTATTTTCTAAGAATTTTAAAATACAATGCTTGTTTGATTATATTATTTAGAACTATTTAAATTCTAAAAGAAAACCTATGGATTTAAAAGCAAACAGTAAATTGCAGATAACATTTTTAAGACAAGCAAGTGTTCAACTATTTTTATACGTCTAATAGAGGTTTTTGAAGCCAAAATTTTCTAGCCAAAAAAATTATTTATTAAAGATGTAAAAAGTCTAGAAGACCATTAAAAAAATTATATTTCAAAGTTTAGCGAAATTTGCCAATAACTTCTGATATTATTTAAGAATCTTTCGAGAATTTATTTCAGTGAAATTAGTAAAGTCTTTGATTACCTAAAATATATTATGCATGATTTTGGTATCAAAAATTAAATATTTACGTAAGAAAAGAAAATGCAGCTTTTCAATCCCAAAAATAGATAACTAGATAACTAAAATTTTTCTAATATCAAGTTCGATTTTTAAGATCCAATGTTTGAATTTTAGGGTAATTATGTGATTATCATATCAAAGAATAATGCTGGCTCTTTATAATCAGAAACGACACTTGCAGGTTGGGCAAAAAAAGTACAAGAACAGGAATAATCTATGATACAATTCAAGATTTAAATAGATATAAGTATTTATATCCACTCAACTCGAGTAGAGGGAAGTCCACTAACCCATGATGAAATAAGGAACTCAATTAGATGAGGAAGCAAGCAAGGAATGCGTAAAACAAAGAGCAAAATTCCTTACAGGAAATCGATTGGACCTGTTATAAAGAGCTCTTCCGACTATACAAAAAGAAGAAAAGACAACAACAGAAAGAATCCTGAAGAAACATTTATGAACTAATTGAGTCCATAGCCACAGCCACAAGGCTGAAAAAAAGTTCTCTCCAAAGACCCATATGTATGGGCACTGGAACCTATTTTTCATCACGCAGTGACTCTGTTTAGGGCCTGCATAGCTTTTAGATATGTACCCCCTAAAACTGGAAAATTGTATTTATTCCCAAACCAGGCAAGAAGTATTACAGTCATGCCTTATTATTTAGACCGATAAGCCTCACATCATTTATGATGAAAACCTTGGAAAAGTTTTCCAATCGGTAATTCAGGCACCATATTACAAAGATGAATCCTCTTCCCCCAAATTAACACGAGTACACACCAGAACGCTCAACCGAGGCAACACTCTACTGTGTGGTTATCCAAGTTAAAGAGGCATTTGTAAATAAAATCTCGGCATTAAGTCTATTTATCGACATAGACAGAGCTTTCGACCAAGCCGTTTTCAACAGCATAGGACAAGTTCTTTCAATGTTCGGCACTCCAGTCCCAGTTATTGAATGGATAAAACAGATGTGAAGTAAAAGGATGACGTAAATATGAATAGAAAAGGCAAGAGTCATACTGGCGTGTCCATAGGAAAAAGTATTATCTTCTAGGAAACTAAAGCAATCTAGCTCCCAGCCATAGGATATGCAGATGAGTTAACAATTTTGCTTAAAAACCGCTATGAAGGTGTACTCAGTGAACTAATGCACAGTGACCTTGATATAGTGGAGAAAGAATGTTCAAACACCACCTTCTTGGTAAAAGATTAGGTCTAAGAGCTGGTGCTGTTCACCAACAAAAAGAATCTGAACCGATGAGTTTCGGAGAGTCATTGGGTGATCATGGAGACTATCACCCGTAATCACTAAGTGGCCGTACACTGGCCCTAACATATGCAGCAATTAGGGTTAAAAAGTACAGCAAATTCAACGTCTAGCATATATAGGTGTTACATCGACGTCACCACTGGAGACGATATTGTCTCTTCCTTTTCTGGATTTACACATACAGTAGATGGCCTTAAGTACGATGCTACGTATAAAGACAACGGCTTGTGGTATCCAAAGGCGGACCGGATTAGGCTTGGGGCAAGAGCGATTTAGATAGATGCTATTTTAGGGATGTGTCAGGACCGTGCTACTCCGACCTAAATTTTCTAAAACACTACAGGTTACTAAATTCCAAGGCTTCTGAAGCTACTAAACAAGAAAGGCAAAAGTGCAGATTGTGCACGATCTGAATCAAGAACTAAAAATACAACTAGAGAAATAGTCTACGACCATCCAGGCAGACAAGTATCCGTGTGAGTATACTTGTCTGGGAATAAAAAGACAAAACATATACATCCACATAGAAAGTAAAAGCAATCTTGCTATCTTAACACATCACAAGGTCTCATCAAGACTGGCAAATATATGTGTTGTGCCGCTGAAGACGGTAAATAACATAATTTCGTTATCCTAATTAAAGGCACACTGAAACAGGAGGATAGGCCTGTGTTTCTATCCAAAAGCAATCTGTCAAACATCCTGCAAGATATAAGTTTAGCAGCACACAAAGCAAGGTAGAAGATCGTCCCAACTTGTACTCATTCCAGAAACACATTACGGTAGGAACATTCAAGGCTAAATTTGCCCAATATTATGTTAAGCTATCCAGGCCAAACTTAAAATCACGAACTGTTATCCTAACTGTACACTGCCAGTTAAAAAAAGCACCTCTATATAGTAGGTGTCGCTGAAGATCCCAACTGCAGAGGGTGCAAGGAGGAAGCAAAACCTTCAACTTTATCAAAGAAGTAGGGTAGTTGGAGATCTAGTTCTCCTATCAATGGAGTTGTAAAATGGGCTAATCATACTGGGACTTCGTCGCCCTCCCTTTTATCCATATCCATATGTAAAAAGAGAAGCTTCAGATTGGTCGAGTCAAGACTCTTTAAAACCAGACCATAGCTTATTTATTTACCAGAAATCAATAATGGCTTTAGATGTTATCAAATATTCATAAAAAACATCAACAACAACAACGACCTAAGGACTGTAATCCATTTTAAAAAATTATAATATTTATCACAGAAATCATTCAGGATTCCTGATTTATATTTTTTTAACTAAGGTACAAAAAATGTAATATACATCTATAACCTCAGACGTCATTTTTGAACTAAAATAGAAGTTGTTGAAATTGGCAAAGACCTTAAATATAATCTAAAATATCCATACTGAAACTCTATTATACAAGATTAATTATTTACATAAGAAAACTAAATTTTGAAGAAGATATTTCAAAAGTAAAAAGATAATTAAATAATATCCAAGATCTTTACTAATTTCTGTCTAAACTAAACAGAAACTAGTAAAGATCTTCGATATTATTTAAGGTTACCAAGACATAATTTTTATTAACTGCGAAACGCTAGAGATCCAAAATAAATCGAAATAGCTGCTAGTTAAGAGAACCAATTAGTTAATATTTTCACATAATTAATTTAAAAGAAAAAGAGAACCCCAGATATCATCTAATGTTTCTATGACATGATTTTAGAACTAAAATATAAATGGAAGAAACGACCTCAGATATAATCCAAAATTTTTATCATTAGACCTTATCAATTCAAGGGGAAAAGCTAATTTTAAAGAAAATATATAAAAATCAAATGATAACTTATAGTTTAGACAGAAAATAGGAATTAACTTTAATATTATTTAAGGTTACCAAAACATAAATATCAACAGCGATACGCTGAAGAGATCTAAAATAAATCGATATCAATTCGAAACTATTGTTAACAGAAACAACATGTCGATATTTTCACATAATAAATTTAAAAGGAGCGATGACCACTGATTTTGTCTAGGGTTTCTAAGACACGATTTTAAAGCTAAAATAGAAATGCAAAAAACATCCTCTGATATAATCAAAAAATTCTATCATGAGACTATCAATTCATATGAGAAAACTAATTTTAAAGAATATATTTTAAAATCATAAAGATAATAACTTTTAATTTAAGTAGAAATTAGCAGATCTTCGATCTTCGTTGCCAGGATATAATTTGCTTTATGGCACAAGAATCCTATATTATTTATGGTGTCTAAAATTTATTACTAATGATAGAAGAGTAAACCTGTTTTTCGAAAAGAAAAATAATCTCAAGTAATGATTTTTAAACATAAAGTAGATTATTTAATTCAGGAGTCTGTTCTAATGATGATCTCAATGAGTCAACGATGCACTTTAGTTAATAAATAAATTTGTATATTAAAATTGTAAATAACTAAGATTTTCAAAAATGTGTGTTTATTTTCATTACAATTGTTTCGCAAATTAATTGCTTCTTCAGGTGAATGAATAATATAAAATAAATACATTTATGGCTATTAATACTTGTTGTGAATTTAAATCAATTAAAATTTTTCCTTCAACTCTGAAGTGATTTTATTAATTCTTAAGACGCAATATTTTTAAACTTTTAATTGTGTGAAAAGTAAACGTATAGTGAAGAATTTTAATAATTAGAACAATTGCGTTATTTTCATAAAGTAGATTACGTTAGAAGGAAATCACCATTTATAACATTTATGGAAAAAAATATTAAGCACTTATACTTTCATAATTAGTACCCAATCTAATTGTTAAGGCTTTATATTTATTTTCGTTTTGTAGGTCAGTATTACGCTACTACAATAAATAGTTTATTGCGGTATGTCAGTAGTTTGATATCAAATTATGTAGTTTATTAATACAGTTACTAATTATGTAGTTTACGGTACAATTTAAGGAAAATATTTAAGTAGGTTACTGGTTGGTGAAACGATTTAATTATATCTGACCTTATATTCTGACCTCTATTAGCTTTAACCGCTATAGTCGTTAATGTACACATTTATTTGAACATAATAATAATTTAAATGTTATTTGTTGTCGTTTATCGTATCGACAATCATAGCCCGGTTAATATTAGTAATGTTGTTAATGGGAATACGAAAATATTACGATTGAAAATATATTATATATTCATTGTGAATATATTTATGATAAGAAAATATGAGGTTGAGAAATTTAATAATTTTTAAAAGTTTGTTTATTCAGATAACTCATGTATTAATTAACTTGTCTAAAGAAAACCAATTAATATTATTTCAGGGCACAATGTTAACAAAATATATATTGTTAAAACTCCATAATTAATTTTGATGATTTTTCAATTAAATTGAAACAATTGTGTTGTAGTTTCATTGTAGATACAATATGGATTGTTGGTAAATAAATTAAATTATTTATAAACATTATTTTGCTATTGTGGTTGGAATGGTTAATTAATATTTGAGACAAGCATTACTCGTAAATTAAATCTTAACTATTGTCAGAGTTAGCAAACTTTTGGCCAGTTTGTCCAGATTGTTGAAAATATAGGTGGAATTTTTCAAATGTACGATGGTAAAACAATAAAATTAGTCGGTTAATAAGGGTCTGAATCATTAGTAGAGAAATCTGCGCAAGGGTCACATCAATATCTGCCCTCGTTGAAATACGCTAAATAAACTACAGTCTTTCAATTGTTCCATATAAATAACCCGGAAGGAAAAAGCTAGGAGAAACCAAGACGGGTCACGCTTTTATTACCTAATTTCCCACTGTGGCATGCCGCAACATGCATTTTAATTGCTCAATTTTTGGCCACCCCGCAGCAGTCTGCGATGTTTAATCGGGAGCGTCGCGACGCTATAGCGCCCACCAGAGAAACGAACCTGTCTCCCCACAGCCCCGTTTTCGCGCGGGGCGAAGAAATAATCACTTTCCGTAAATAATTGCCGCACAGCGATTCGGAAAATTGTTCGCGTTACGCGCTCCAATAACGTTCATTATTATTATTTTTTTACCTAATCCCTGAATGGACTTTTAAAAATTTCATTTTATTAGCGATCTGAAAAATAATTACTTCCCAGACGCGGCCTACCAGTTCAGCGTATTGAAATGATCGCCAATAAACTTGTCAGTGTAATACCAGATTTAATAGAGTCATTAAAACGTCCCGAGAAATAATAATTCCAATTGCGCTATTTGCAAACACGCACAAAAAACGTAACTTATTTATGCGTTCGGTACGATGTTAATATTTGTTCTGGACGAGAAGTGGCGCGCGTGGGCGACCGGATTAAGAGCGAGATTTACGGCTCGGATCGGTTCGGTAGTGATTAAGATTTAGCAGTTAAGCCGTTTTGAGTAAATCAATTAGGCGAACGGTGGTAATAACGAGAGGATGGAGCCGGCCGAGAGAGCGAGATAGGAAGCGATTGCAATATTGAAATGTCACAGAAAATGTGTGTCAATGGGCGAGCGTGGGCGCACCTCATTCGATATTGTTGTGTTATTATTGGCGCGTGCACTGATATTGAGGTTATGTTGCCTCACTTGGGCTCGCTTGCACTTACTTGAACTACTTTAACTTCAATTGCGTCTCTTGTATATTATCCATCTGGACGTTTATTTAATCATATTTCGCTTTCTTATATTAGCATAATCAATAACATGTATTGTCACTGTCTTAATACTTATTATTTGCAATAATTGTATTACTTATCTCTCTTTAGCGGTATTATATCATTTTATATTCTATATAAGCTCTTTAATATCAGTAAATACATTTAAAAGCTAAGCAACTAGAATCCGATTAAGGAGAATTTTAGTTTTATCTATTATACACATACACAAGAAAAGCATTACAATCACTGAAAATTAAATAGAATTATCAACTCGAAACATTTCCCCAACTGTGATTTGATCTAAAGCCTGATTGATTAATCGGGAAAATAGTTTTGGATTCTATATAGATAGTGACTTGTTCAATAATGATGATTCGTTGGATTTCTGATAAAACCGACAATATACTTATAGGACGCAGATCACTAGTCTACTGTTACCGGTGCGAAAACAGTTTCTAAATTTAAATCTACTGATTATGTATCATTGAAAAAATTCTTCAGCTTAATATTCAAGTTTTCATGTATATCTTGTATAGGGCATAAGGTGTAAATTCACAGGAGAGGGAGAATGTTACCTTATAGCACCGATGAACTGGTCACTAGTAAATAATTTTACTCATAAACTCAAATAAATTGGTTTAAAGGCGGAGCAGAACGTGGAAGGCAACTCAAACGACAATTTACTTATTAATATATTTAATTTATTTTTGTGACTGCAGTTTCAATAATTATAGCTTGTCATTGTCAAATTGCTAACATTTATATTTGCCATTACTATGCAAAATTAATAAATTATAGTTTTCCATTCAGCAGATACTATTTTTCTATTTTTTCTCTTCAGTGCATCACAGTTTAAGACAGAGAAAGGATTTTTTAGATAATAAGTGAGAAAATCCATCCTGGCAATCCTTATAATAAGGTTACCGGAAAGAAGCAACTTTATGGGATATCAAAACCCCTGTATAACTATCCAACAAGTAGGGTGTAATGAGATTAAATATATCGGGGCAAAATTATAAATATTCTGGTGAACAAGTCTAAAATAGAACTTCTAACTTTACAATTGGACAGAATCAGAACCTCTAGGTTACACCAGCGCAAAACTGTCAATGATTTAATACTATCTGATACCTCGCTAGATTCATTTACTAAAAACCCAAGAGTATCTCAAAAATTCATCAGGCCGACAGAGCAATTAGATGTTCGGTACGTAAATGCTGCCACCTACTTAACACATGCAGCTCAACATATATTCACGTCACATTCAAAGATGAAGGCCTGGGGATCTTCAAGTTTAGAGAAAGAATTCCGGCAACAATCTATAACAATATAGGTATAAGTATTAATCGCTCATTACATTCCTGCACAAGGTGGCTAACCATTTTATTTTAACAAAAACATTTCTTTTAATGTAGACTCTGCAAATAAAATCTGCGAATCCCTGCAGAGGTCCTGGTCTGGCAACGGTCTACGACAATGCAGTGCAATAACGGGTTGTTCCAATTAGATAGATAGATAACTGGTCAGGAAACTCGTTCTGTAATTTTGAGACAACCTCTTACCCACCAAGGGCCATCCAGCTAACCGTAGCACAAATAGGTGATGCAGAGCTAGTTGTGGAAAAGTTGAGTCACTATCGCATGTTCTCCAGGGCTGTCATGTGACCCACTTTCGGTGAATTAAAAAGCACATTCACATGCTTAAAAGTGCGATTATCCAATTAGGATGGAGAGCTAAACAGGAGAAGCGTGTTTGGCTCCCCGATGGGACTCTTAAAATACACTACGGTCATTGTTGATTTGGGAATCAACTGGGAGATAAGACGCTCTCTCGAATCTAGTTACATAAATAAGCAGACTATAACAAACAACGAGCCAACCAAAATGCCGCAATGGCCATCTTTCTAAAAACTAGAGGCATCGTTGTACCACTAATTATCAGAGAAAGGGCCACTTAGTGTCATTGTAATAAAGAACTTTGTGACATAATTGGTTTGAATAGTACAGATCAGTCTAAAATCATTGGCAGCCTTAGTGTGCACACATATTTCAATCAAAGGATGTAAATATATGGCGTAGTAATTGGAGTGTGGGGCGTACAGTAATTGATCAAACACAAAAGGGGGTTTCAAAGTCGATTTATTTATTTACATATATACAAGAAAGGTAGTTCTATGTGAGAGTGCCGGTAGCTCTGGCGCACTTCGTAACGTTGTGAATCGTTTCGTAGGATCTTCCAGGGATTCACCCTTAGATACCGTGGCGGGATCCCGTCGATCGTTGGCGACTTGTGATACCTCGGCGTGGGTTCGGGTAGCCTGGACGGCTCATGATACAGGTCCCTTTGGTTTCCTTGATTGCCGTCCTGGCGGCTGGCACGTCGATTTCTTCCATCGGCGCTGGTCCTCCGCAGTCGGCGGGGCTCCCTCGTTCATCGAATGTCGTCTTGGTCGGCGAGGCCGGGAGGGCCCTGAGTGGCCCGCGCTGGCTGAGACAAGTTGTGGGGGCCTCGTCGTGTGATCGTAGGACTGTGGTGAGTCTTTTGATATGGTAACCGCGCTTCTTGAGTGCATTTGATTTGGGTGCTCGCGAGCCCCGGCTCCACACACCACCTTCCTGGTTATAGAGTCACGTTTGGAAACTAATTGTCTTTTTGGTGGTTCTTCCGGACCGTCGGACCGTGTCGTGGTTGTTGCTGTCGTTTTGGTTTGCTCGTTTGTTGGTCGGTTTTTGTCGTCTGGAGGATTTGGTATAAATGCTGGTTTTATTCTTTCCGTGGACACCGTGGTGGGTTGATTGTCTTTCCTTATCGTCACCGTCCTGTTATCCCATTTGATTACTTCATACGGGCCCTCGTACGAGGGCTATGCATTAATTTTCGCATTACATTTGTTCTCATAAACACGACTGATCACTTCCCTACGTCTTTGAAAACGAAAGGTTTTGTTTTGTTATGATTGGATGTCTGCGTGGGTTTGATTGTTTGGAGGATTTTTTTCAGTTGCGTCGCGTAATTCTCTTGCTCGTTTCTTTGTTCGTGTGGTATGTCTGCTAACAGCTCTCCGGTTTTGTTATGAGTGGATGTCTGCGTGAGTTTGATTGTTTGGAGGATTTTCTTCAGTTGCGTCGCGTAATTCTCTGGTTCGATTTTTTGTTCGTGTGGTTTGGCTGCTAACAGGTCTCCGGGCAGTCGCAGCGTTCCCCCACAAACCATCTCTGCGGTTGTTGCCTTAATATCCTCATTCCTGGCTGATCGCATTCCAAGCAAAACGAAGGCTAGTGCGTAGCTTTTAACTGCCTATGGAATCTTTCTACTAGCTAATTTGCTTGCGGGTAAGCCGTCATCCTTACTCGTTTAAAGCCCAAGAGTTCTTTCAGTCGCTTGAATAGTTGTGACTCGAACTGGCAATTGTCTTGGTGAACATTTTTCCGACTTCTGTGCAAAAGCGTATGTTATTGGTTTGTGGTCAGTGTGGATGGTGAAAATTCTTCCTTCTAGCATGTGTTGGTAATGTTTTATTGTGGCGTAGATTGCTAGTAGTTTTCTGTTTTTCCATGTTCCTTTTGTAACTATTGGATTACGCCTCCTATTATGTAACTCCCACGTGGAGTATCCGTGAACTTACATCATTATTCTAGGGGAGGAATTAAGTCGGGGACCTGAACGTTAACACCTAAAGGTTGCCCAGGCTAAGGGCCCAATGCCCTGTACCCCTGGCGACGGACAGCCGAACAATGTGTCCGAAAACTTAAGTCAGCAGACAAGAAGACTTATAGATTTTGTGTTGGACTCCTACCGACTAAAACCACTGCTCCGCGATCGTTGATGCGATTAGTCCAGGACCAAAAATTATTTTCTAGTCAGATATCAAGAGAAATAAAATAATATTATAAATTGGGGGATCTGGTTGTCCTTCGTGGTCTTGAATAGAGAGGGAGTGTGCTAATTGATTACCAATTAGGATCATATATAGCCTTCGTCTATTTAAGATTCAGATATAAATCTCGCCTTTTATAGATATTTAAACTATAAAGAAGAATTGATTTTTCGATTTTTGAGGTACGGTCTGCTGAAAAGTACCTCACGGCGCCATTGGGACGCCCAGAAATCGAAGAAAGCTTTGAGAGTTTTCTCAAGATAAACAGTAGTGCCTCCTAGACTAAGTAGAGCTGTGTCGTTTGCGTATTGTGCGATCATTACCAGGGCCAGGTTCATAATGTTGGTTGTGTAGATATTGTACAGTGTCCACGGGCCCTATTGAACACTTGCACAGATCTTACGCTCTCTTGTTAACGTGTTGTTTATTTTACAACGGAACTTAGAAAAAGAAGAAAGTCGTGCATAACTCTTATTAGATAGTCAGGGAAATTAAGATCATTTTATAAATTAGTTCATCTTCCCAAATCCTGTCAAACGATTTCAAGATGTCAACGGCAGTTTTCCTTGACAGTATCATGTTTTATAGTAAATTCGGTCACCTTAGATAGTTGGTGGTAAGTAGACATGCCGGGCCAGAAACCAGCTTGTGAATCCGGAATGATTTTTTGGTCTTCAAGTAAAACTGAAATACGACTCAGTAGAATATTTTCGACAAGTTTGCCCATAACACTGTGTATGATAATGGGATAATAATTGGATGGGAGGAGACATGCTTTACCTCCCTTAAGAATGCTGATCACGGCGGCTAGCTTACAGACCGAGGAAAAGCATCCCATACGCATTGCGTTTTAACCATCGCAATAGAGATACTGTCGATACCCGAAACTTGTGAATTAACACTCAAGAGCGCCCGCAAACATCTCTTTATCAGGTTCGGCGAAAACATGACGTTTTACATAATACCGCTTGGTTTTTTATGATTTTTGTGTTTGAGCGTCCGAACAAACTTCCAAACAGAGTTTCGCATATCGACTCTCACTTTGAGCATGAGGCTAATGTCTTTTTTATTTTGATCAGAGACTTTGGCTCGGGTGAAAAGGCCAGAGGAAGTACCTGTGGGATGATTCTACTGGTTGTAGACTCGTTAACAGCAGATATCATTGCTGTTTTAGATCTGACGACCTAAAGAGGGGAGATACATAGCTCAACCTGAGTTGACGTTGGAGAGAATGGCAATGTCAATCTCGTCGGGTCTGTAGTGAGTTGTTGAGGGATAGATAGTGGAATTTAGGGGTCTAACAGTTCTGTTGTCATGTATCGAGTTGTTAAAAAATCACTTGTTTCTGTTTGTGTCCCCGCTGACCCAGCTAGGGCTTTTTGCGTTTAGGGCACTAGCCATTACCGTGGGCGAGTTGTGGTAAACACAAGGATAAGCTGACATGATCTATTCCCCTTTGACATAGGACGGTTATCATTATTGAGGTCTTGAAAATGTGAGTTGAAAAACGGTCGCCGACACCGATTTTTTTTTTTGATAAGAGGAGAGGAAATCTTGCACGGACACCCTTATAGTAGGTTTCCGTGATCGCAGTTGTTGAGAGTAGTCAAAGATCAAACAGTATCTTCTCGGAAATATATTTTTACTTCATATATCAAAATCAGGCTCACATATTAGAAATTATTAGTCAACTGTATTTCTTCAATTTTATTGCTTTTATGAAATTAATCCTTAATACTTAAAAGTTAACAATCTCGAATATCTTATCCTTTTATTGTAGTTTTTTTACTTTTGCCTCCATTTCATTGTTCTTATAGCTCATCTAATGTAAACTTATTTATTCCAATCATTTATCATTAATACGATATCATCCGCATATGCCAGTATACAAACTTTGCTTTCATCAGTCACTGACCCTACTACTTGCCTTTTCATCAGCACTTATTTTATCTTACTATTATTAATCTATATACTAGTAACAGACAAAATATCTCAACGGATATCTCTGCATCATCTTTATCCCTGTCCAAAATTTTTCAGATATATTTATTCGAAATAACTCACATTTGCTCAAACACTCGATTATCTACTTTGCTATATCATAACTCCTTTCTTTCTTTTACAAATATTATAAACTCCCTTGGAAATGTACTTATATACTGGTTTAAAGGACACTACATACAAGCATTTTCTTCCATCCATTACTTTCTTCTAAACTATCTTTTTAGAATAAAGATTGTATCTATGGTTTTCTCCTTCTTGTAAAACTCCATAAGTTTGTAGTAATAACCCATTATGTTTTTTATTTCTTTTTATAGCAATTTTTCTCCCATGAACTTGGCAATATTGTACACTAATTTTTCTATGCCAAGGTCACTCGTTAGGTTGCATTTAGTAGCATCCTAAAATCTTACCTCTTTTTAATATCACTGCAATACAGGCTTAAGTGGATCAATTTTTATAGCTATTCCTCATTTCACTTCCGCCAATACTTTTTGCACCTCCTTCGAGTCTTTCATCATTACTTTTAGAATTATACTTACACGATGGCGTTTATCTTATATTTTCATTGTCATTCCCTATCATTTTTTTAATATTTCAATTAATTTATGCACATTCTTCATTTTTCACTTATTCTGTTTATAACCTATATTTCATTCGTTTCATAAATTTTTTGTTGCTCCGCTTTGGTGGTCAACATCTTTTATCAATTCACAAAGGCTTTTCCATTTTTTCTTTGCGTTTTTTTGCGTATCACACATTGACATCCTAAAACTTCTCCATTGCATATTACTCCTCTGAATCTATCTAAGCTTTTTACCGTACCCCTAATAGAAATATCCTAATCTCCAATATTATCTCGCATTCAAATCACCCCTAACCGCACACGTAATATTCTTTAATTCACCAGTTCACCCTATAAATCTCCTTGCTTCGCTCTTGTGAGGGATTAAAAAATATAAAATCTGACCAATTATTTAAAATTATGTTAACTTTTCAACAAAAGCTGGTTAAAATAAGACTGTTTTTTTTTTAAATATATTACGATATTAAGTATCCTTTATTTTTTTAACAATTGTAAAAATTCATTGAGATATGTTAGGCTCACGATACCAATATCGCTGTATATTTTATTTATTTTAATAAAATATGAATTTATTATTTATGAAAAGGAATTAATTATTATTGCAAAATGATAAGGAATATTTAATTGCAATAGTTAAGGATCCCGCTATTCACATTACTATTATAATATTGTCGTGCCACGAGTATTATATAATAAGAAGCCGTTATATGTGATAGGTCTAAAGTAAGCTACCTATCTTATGAAATAGTTTTTTGTTGTAATAGGATAAGATTAAATATAATGGCTCCGTTATTGCAGTTGGTGTTAAATAAAGTGTTCCACTCTTGCCAATATAAAAGGTAAAACCGTTTTGAGAGTAATCGAGTATGGCGTTGATTACAGATTTATAGTTGTGTGAGTGTGACGAGAACTTGCGCTTATTAGCTTTATTAAAGGACTTAAAACTACTCGCATTATATCATAATCAAGACATTGATTAATTTCTTGTTAATCAAATATACAAATTGAACGTGGGCCGGGGGAATACGTACATACAGGCATATCCAAACAGACTTATGGAATTAGATGTTGGGGTATTCAGTTACAAACTCATTTAAAGTGAGATCAACTTTGTATGGCTCTGGGTTTGTTTCTAACTTCTTGTATATCTTGCGTAATTAAGTTGTCAAAGTTGTGTTGGCTGTAAATGATTGATTTTTATTTAGATAGGATGCAGGATATTAACTTACATGTACAATATTTCCATTAAAGCGGAAATTAATTAGGAGATAGTAATAACACATGATAAAAATGTAGAAATGTTTTAACTGATCGTGATAAATGGAGAATCTTCGGGGGTAATTTTTTTTGCCTGAAACGTATATTTATCGCGGCAGATCGAATTGAGTAGCACGTACACAAGTTATGTTTCATAAAAGCGTGTGCTTCCTGTGGCGCATTATGGATGAAAGGGAAAAATCGCGTGCATTTATTAAGTGCAGACCGTCGATGGCACGAAAAAAAGAAAATAACCGTAGGTGGTCACACACGTATCTGCGCGAAAATCGCTGAATTTACGGCACAAAAGATGATAAATTTATTGAAATTTCATTGTCGTTTCGAATAACGGCCGTCCGGGATGTAAATTGCAATTTCACCTTATTGTTACTGTAAGTTAAGTGACATATTGATGTTAATGGGAAGATAATTATTAAATATTAAAACGGTGAAATAAATAAATATATTTAATGTTAACTTTTTTAATTTCGTTTTTTTGACTTGACATGTGTTATTCAGTTATATCAATTATCTTATACCTAGTGACATGAAAGTCTACTCTACCAAGAAAGGGTAGGCATTTTTGACCTAACTTAATTCACCATACATGCTCAATAGATGAAGTATTAAGAATTAACGTTAGCTTTGACAAGATTGTATCCTTCACAAATAGGTTCATAGAAAATCTTGCAATATGGGGACGAGCATTGTTTTACTGGAAAAGTGGGCCTTCTAACTGCTCAAGAAACGGAAGAATATGAGGTTATTTCACCTTATCCATACATTGCTGAGCATTCATATTGGTTCAGATGAATGCCAAATGACACCTACTTTAATAAGTTATAACACCCCATACCATAACTCTATAGCTTGATGCATACACCTCTAAACAGAAAATTCCATGTTTCGACGTTCAGAACGTCTTCGTTTGACCTTCATGCAGCTATCATACATCCCTTAACAGAATCATCACTAAACGTCGATAATATCTGCTAGTTCAAATTTATCCTCAGGGGCAATAAAAGACTACCTAACTCCATTGGACGTTTTAGATCCATCAGAATTAATTAGTTTATAGTTGTTACATTTCTTATTTAATACCTCCGACAAAATATTATGATAAACAGTACTAATTTCTGTGTATTAAGGAAATGTCACATGATTATAGGTACGAAAAAAAATAACTTCGTTGAAGCTAGAAAAATATATCGGCAATTCACTAATTTCAACGAACGCATCTACTAATTGGGGTAGATTCTTTTTGCTCCAATAGTCTTAAGTTAACACATGGGTATTCAAATCCCAGATACATATCACAATATGCTCTTTCTCCAAAGAGTTGTACCTTATGATTTATTTTCTAGCTTTTGTCCTTTATCTGGTGGGGGACTTTAGGATTTCCTGGGATTCAGTTAAGATTGCATACGATGGTGAAAAATGAATTGCAATTTGAAGACATTAACTGCTGCATGGTATCACTTTTTCAATTCTGAGTTATTTGCAGATCCACAGTCTAAAATTGCTCTAATGTAATAATAAAATAATAATAATAATCTTTATTTCAAAGTGTCATTTATTTAATTACATAATTAATACTACAAACAAAATGTCCTTACACTAGATATACAAATATATACATATTTATACACATATACATACAGGTATTGTCACACATGCATATACAAATCTATATGAGCACATTCCAAGCTAAGATAGTGAGCTTTCTTTAGGCTATTTGATCATAATCAAAAAAATCGCGTATGCTATAAGGTTCTATGTTAACTAGATATTCATTTAGTGCTTTTTTGAATATTTTAATATTGTCTTTTTTCCTCTTTAGAACTTCCCGTAGGGAATTGAAAAGTTTTATTGCCATATAGTGATTTGTTTTTTCTGTTTTAGCCAGCGAGTGTTTAGGGTATATGAAATTAACATTCCGTGTGTTATATTTTCTTATTTTGTTATCACTCCCTTGAATGTAATTTAAATAAAATAGTATACAATCCAATATATAGTATCCATAGAGAGTGTTACTAAGTATTTCCTTAAATTTATTTCTACATGACTCATTATAGCCTAATTTAAGTACTGAACGTAATGCTCTTTTCTGTAGAGAGAATATATATGAGGAGTGCGAATTATTTCCCCAAAATATTATTCCGTATCGCATCTTGCTGATGCAGACTCTATAAAATAAGTTTCCATTGCATCAACCGGAAAAAATATGGCCAATACAGATGGAAGAAAAGGAACACAAATTAAACCTACTAAAGAGACAAAAGATCAAGCGGGCAATTAAAGATAACAAATTAGTTGTAAACAACTTCCTACAACGCTACTGAAGCGAAGTAACCATGTAACAATCACATAATTGGGTATATCAAAAACAGCTCAACTCCTAAATATGTGAAAATAAATTGTGCAAACAAATCAATTAGTTGGTAAATTGTGATCAGTTGGTTTTACTGGTATTCCACTCTATTGTAGTGGTTCTTTCTGGGCAATGCTAGATGAATTTATTATTTAGAAATGGCCTGAGCCCAATGTATCCTGAAATACTCCTTGGTTGTTTAATTTTTGCAAGTTTGGAAACAAATCAATTTGAAGCGATAATAGGAACTCAAGAATCTAAAACTTAGGTAATTACCTAAAAATAATTCACACAGAACTCCTAAAACGATTACATACATCACCTTTGATTGTATTTCTTTCAGAAGCATTGAAATTGTCAACGGTAAGGTACACTAACATTATAGCACACAAAATAAACTAATTGAGTTAAGGAATAACACAATCCAGAATGATGTACAGAGAAACGGGATCCCCCCTTTCAACTTTTATCCAAAAATAAATATTGAGTTTACAATAGAAGAAAAAAGACTAATGCAAGAAGACATGAATATTTCTCCAAATATAAAAAAAACTACTTAAAAGATTTCAAAACTCTAGCTATTGATACCGAGGTTGCCTTATAATGTTTAGATCCTGAATCCAACATTCAGATGCAAAACCTTATCAACTCTATTAAAGAAGATATACACCTTTTAAACCCACATCAATTTCTAAATTGTGGAAAACGAGCAAACATGCACTTAAATAGCATTGGTCAAGACCTTATAATCGCAAAGACAGATAAAGGCAGCAACAATTATCATTTTTAAAGAAAGAACATTATGTCTCCAAAGTGCACGATTCCTTGGACAGCAAAAACTTAACAACTTAAAGTACAATAAAATAAATAATTTAAACTATTTCAAAAAAACGTCTTGATCGTAAAAAAATGTCCTGATACAAAAAGATTATTCTATACACATCCTCTACGGCGTTGTCAAAATTCACAAATTGAACTATGCGTTGCTTGGTTCCTAATATTAATGCACCTTCACTTTTCCAATTTACATCAAAATTCTCAGTCAAAAACTCCGTAGAAATTTTGAACTGAACAAAGGGTCTGGAGTTAACACCCAACAGCATCTTAATGTCTTTTGATGTCAAGAATCATTTTCTGTCCATACCAGTACAAGAAGTCAAAACGATCCTACGACAACAAAACATAGAAGCAAAACTCCCAAACCTAAAAAATACTTATATTAATCAATCAATAAATGCCTCAACCAAAACTATTTCAAATGCAATAACAATATTTTATCAAAACGACGGCTTAACGTTGGGATCGCTCTTGTCAACTAGATATTTTACTAAATCAACTCAATCAGTTCAACCTTAAGATTCAATTTATCATAAAAGTAGAAGAGAATAATTTGAACTTTTTGCACATCTCCACCACCAGAAAGAATAATAAATTAACAAACAAGATATACAGTAAGCCGACTATAACAGTACCATTATACTTGCCGACTCTTATCAATCTATACAAATCAACCAAGAAACGCTCAACTCACACATCCACACAATTTTAAACATACCCACGAACGTAGATAATTTCGAATAAAAGTTAGCCATTATAAAAATCATAGCGACAATCATCGAATATAATCATAAGATCATTTCCAAACTGGTATGAAGGAAATTAAATAAATTATTATCCTCACACATGTACAGAGGAATTGACACAATACTGCAAAGTTATAAACTTAGAAAAAAAAGTCTAGGATCGGACCACTATGTAATTCAAGTTACCATTAATACTCAGATTGAATTTATGGTCAAAAAGAAAACAACTTGTAAATGGAATGCAAACGCGGCAGATTTGTATTCATTAATACGCAACACCTCCTTGAACAAAATTGAGCCAAATATCTGCAAAAGAAAGAAGTGCTAGCTTATCCATTCCTAAAGTTAGGTCAGTGATAAAGAAAACTACCACGCCTTGGTGGGATGGTTCTTTCAAGCAAAGAGGGGATAAACCTATATAAATCTCATGGAACTCTGGAAAACTATTTAAAAGCTCAATAAGTTTCTGCGGAGACTAAGACATTTTTAAAAATTAAAGCCAAAGACAGCTCGAAAAAATCTGCAATGACATTCACAGAATATGACCTATATCAACCATATTGAATCAAGTTAAAATGATTAGCGGGAAATATATTAATAAACATAGAAATATTCCTTCCCATATAACAACTAAGATCTTAGATAACTTTATAGCCCAATCTGTACCATCCCAATCACGTACTACTAATAAAAATATATCTCATTTCTTAAAAAATCAATTTACTTTAAATGAATTAGATATTGTCCTTAAAAATATTAACTCAATATCTCCTGGCCTAGACGGAATCACCCATTCAATGATCCAAAACCTTTCCGAAAATGGAAAAGAATACCTTCTAGATGTTTTCAATCAATGGTGGATAAATATGAAACATTTTCAAGGATTTAGATTAATTGTAATAATTCCTATACTAAAACTTGACAATGATGAAATATTGCCAGCCTCATATCGTTCAATTTCATTACTTGCATCATCACAACTTTTGGAAGACTTATTAAATTAAATTTGGAATGGTGGCTCAAACATAATAATAAATTACCCAGTAGACAATATGGATTTCGAAGAAGTAACGATATCACCGTTGCGCTTGCAGCTCGGGTCATCAACATTCAAAACTTATTTTCAAGCAATTACTACCACCCATATTTCTTTGCGAATTTAGAAGAAGCATATGATGCAATAGATCTCAATATTCTCGAATAAAAATTTTTCGTATGGGCATATCCGAAAAAGTTGCTATAAATATTTCAGCATACTATAGAAACCAAAATATTTATATTCTCAACAATGTTACTGGGCAGATAGTAGGTCCCAGAATAACTTCTTCCGGAATACCGCAAGGGTCAGTTTTACCGCCTTTAATATTTAACATTTACACTGCGGACGTTCACAAGATTTTTCCACGAGATTTTAAATGTGTGCAATATTCTGACGATTTTGTCTTTCAAACATATTGCAAAAACATATCACAGGCTCTCCAGAAGTGCCGCCATATTGTATATAGATTGATTAGTAGTGTAATAATAACGGCTTCGTCATCTCTGATAAATAAATCAAATATTGTATTCTTCTTCAGACAAAACCCAAGTAATAGAACACACTCCAATATCTGTGGTCTAAATGTGCCTATAGCTAGGGAAGTAAAGTACCTTGGATTGATCATTAATATAAAATAGACATGGCAAGCACATATCAAATACATTATGGAAAAGGGTGAAAAGGAGATAAATATAATTAGAACAATTTGCAAAACTTGGTGGGGTGCAGAACCAGCTTTGACAATCCTGATTTCTATCCTTGATTATAGCTCAACCTTCCACGGATCAGCATGTAATAGTTCACTGCAGAAAATTGATAGAATACAATACAAAGCCCTTAGAATTGCTATCGGGGCAATGAAATCTTAGCAAACTTACACGATATAGCTGAATGCGTAGAACTTCCACTGAGTATTAAACGGGAATACCTGGCAAAGAAAGTTATAATTATGGGCAACTGAGAAAACATATATTTTAACATCTATCGGTTCCTTAAACTAAACACCGAAGTACTGACGAGCGCCTATTGGAGTAAAAGAAACGATCCTCTATTAACAATAAGATTCACCAAAACTTCAAGTTTTACACTAATATATACTAGTCCGTAAACCAGTAAATTCTTGAACAGTTTTGATAATCACCTATTTAATATCGTTCCAACATTTCCTACCTATTGTAATTAAGATAAAATCAATTCTTTAATCCTGAATAGCTACTTAAAATATTAATTTATCAATAGTGTCGAAATATATACTGATGGATCAAAACTTGAAAATGGTGTAGGGTACTGGTATTATATACCCTTATATAATATTGAACTTCCTGGAACCTATCCTATGCTCGATATATACCGCAAAAACTGTAGTGATTGTTAGAGCTTTAGAATTTACAATACATCTACATATCGACAGAACTATCATAATAACTGACTCTCAAGCTGTTCTCAGATCCATTATGTTTAGCTTAGCAAACCACGCAATAAATAGAATTCGCAAATTGGTTAAAAATATACAGGATATTAATCGTGAAATAAACTTTATCTGGGCAAACAGACATTCCAAAATTAAAGGAAATGAAAGAGTGAATCTGAAATAACTAATATCAAGATCCTTGCCTAGGACCTAAATAATAAAATATAATCTTCCTGTCGAATGATTTTGAAGAATGTTGGATTTCTACCCCACACACGCATTACAAACATATTCATCCTGCACTTCCTAAATGTATCCCTCACATATCGAAACATACAATTCCGCAATAGCTATCATCAACCATTACTCGTCTTAAAATCAATCATGGACAATTTCCTAAGAGACTTAAAGAGACCTTAAGAGGCTTTAAAATTAAGTTTGTATCCCTCTGATAATGACTGTAATAACTCGAAACACGTGAGAAGAAATTGTCACAAACAATATGTAACACAAAAAATGGTTTAATTATATTAACCTCAAGAAATAGATTTTTTAAATAAAAATCTGAACCCCATCAAATTATTACATTAATTTCTCTTTCATATTTCCTGGATAAATTAATAAAGTCCTTGATGGTGAGAGCAATTTATATTTGAAGGGAATATTATGTGGATATCTGCAAAATAAATATTGAAGAGCAAAGGACTAAGACTGTTCTTTATGGGGATCTGTATAAGCTTCCGAATACGGAATTTGCAAATTAACGCGAAGGCAAATTTGTGATGTTTAGGTGGTTTCGTTAGTTAATGTTCTTTCGGAAACTTGGAATTGGTGAAGAATAAATGGTCGGATTTGGGTGAATAGGATTGTGCCATAATGTAACAGAGTCCGTCATATCGATGTGTAGCTTATGTTCCTTGTTGTTTGTGGTGATATGAAATTCCGAGCTTAGGTTTTGATTTTTTTTTTATTGATTGTGAATTTTATTTAATGGATAGTTTTAAATCAAATATTATGCCAAGGTATTTGCAAGTGTAAGTTAGATAAATAATTGTGATCGTAAGGGACTGTGATGTTATATTTTGGAAAGGGATGATTAGTTGAGTTTTAGAAGGATTAATCTTAATTCACTATTTGGAGAACCAAGTTTGGATGGAGTCAAAGAATAATTGAAGGCGTTTTTGAGCAATCTTAACGTTGATAATGGGCAGCAAAAATCCTTATAATTTATAAATATTGTGCCAAATATGTTATATATTAGGGGGGAATTTAATGGGAAAGTATTTATCTAACTATTACTTGGCATGATCCAAGTAAAGGACGTTGTTTATAAGGATAATTAAATATAATATACACCGTTCTAAATGCTTTTTAAATGTCTAAAAGTAGTATGATTGACTTTTGATCTTCAAGGTGTTTAGTTTAGACTTGAAGATGGAGAAAGGATCATGATCGTTTTTTTTCGGGGGGCAACTAGACTGGTAACAGAAATGGACTTAAAGTGTTCAGTAGTTTTTGTCTAATGAGGTATTGAAAAGTTTTCCTATTGCAGGCAAAAGTGTAAGTGGGACAGAAGCTGAAAACAAGTATGGGATTTTTAGGATTGGGAATTTGAAAAGGAAATATTATTTTTTGGATAAACATATTATTAATTGTATTTTTTAATCACTGATTTGAAAATTTTGTCTTAGTCTTAAGAGAAATTTTTACCAGTATAATATTGAATAATAATCTGCCCATCTATTGAAGTGATAATGAAAACTTGTCAAACAAATCGTACCAGTCATTAACTGATTAATAAGTCTTCATCGTACCCATTGTCTTGTGTTGGTTTAAATTATTCCGCAAGTCGTAGCAAATGATTAATTATCAGCCAATATTTAATTGTCAGTTGGGTCTCTAATACTATTTATGTATTCAGATTTTTTCTATTTTGTCAGTTTTTTCAAACCTTTGTCCAGTATGTCATACCTAGCATTTCGTCTATTCTAATGCAACCCTCTATCTATTTATGTTGTTTGTACTGTAATAATAATTTAATTATTCAGTTTATAGAGCTTTTGTTTAAATGCTCCAATTCGATTTCCAGCGAGATTACCAAATATACTTTTCCTCCTGTATATAATTTTTCAAATTTCTTCCCAGATATTTAAAACAAAGTGTCATAGGCACCCAATCACATGGGTGGTAGCTGTGGTCTAGATTGCCATGTCAACGTCTAATGTAATTTTGTAGATTTTTGTTATTTTTGTAACCACTTAAAACATATCTTAACTCAGTCATTTTCTCAAAAAGTTTTATTAGACATGATTGGAATGAGATTAATAGATTAATTTTTGTCCACTTTTTATTATAAACAACTTAAATGTACTCTTTGGCAATTCTAGGCAGATGAGAAAACATACTGTAGGTAATTCCATTCAAACCATACTCGAGGACCATGGACAGTTCTGATATAGTAAGGGTCGTAGTAAGGAAATGTATTTCATTGGAAATGTGTGGGTTTTGTGCCGGAAAATTACATTGAGGGATGAATAGATCTAGAATTGACGATGAAATATCTAGAGGTATTGGTTTGATCTTTAGTATTGCCATTGATTGAATGCTCTAATGTTATTCTATATTTTATTGAAGGAGCACTTTTGTTAGTATTACTGATAAAGGTTTAAATTAAATTATATTTGGTTTGTTTCACAAGTTTTGTCTATTTACTGGACTAGTTTTGCTTTTTAAGGCATTATCAAACAAGTGTGATTCAATTTAAACCTTCGTGAGTAATAGTTTAAAATGTATCACAGAGTGATAAATGAGAAAGTCATTCAAGAAGTCTTTGGTTAGTATTGTCATGTTAGTATAGTCATGTTTTGTTTATAGATTCGTAATGCCCCTTTTCTATGTTTTACAGCATTTGAACATTCAGTGACTATCCAGGGTTAGTCTTCAAAATATTCTTCATAGATCTATTAAGTTAGATGCTAGCAATGGCAAAAATATAGCCTGAATGGCAAGAATCGCCTGCTAATATTCATCGTTAGCTACAGAGAATAATGGCTTGAGTGGAAGAACACTGCACTGTGAACTACGCCTTTAAGTCTTGCGATTTAAATTTTAAAGTTATTGTAAGTGTATTTTATTTTTTATTATTTTTTAGTAAGACTTGTAAAGCAAATAAACTAAACTAAATTAAATGTTCTTATTCGCATATTTTTTATAGAGAACATAACAAAACGTTGTAAAATTTTGATCAGTTGGCTTTATTGGTATTCCACTTTATTATATAATATATTTATTAAACGGAATCACCTTTTACAATAGAAATAACATAATTCAAGATGAAACATAAAATTAAAATACAACTAAAAGTAAACTTATGATCGTATGTAACAATAACATATATCAAAATTGAAATGCAATTCTTTTGAGTTCTGATTTAAACTTAGATATACTAGAACCAAACAAATCAATATTATTATTTTGATTTAAATCATTAGCTACACTCATAAATCTAAAAAGTGGATTATTTGAATCATAATTAGTGCGTACTGTTGGTAATCTAAACAAGGGTTTACGCCGTATATTTATATAAGTAGAACTTACTGAAAAATTTAATTAAGCCAGTATTTCATAACAATTAATATTACCCGAAATTAATTTATGCAGAAAACACATATCTAACATAAATCTACGAAATTTCAAGGAATCCAAGTTAAAATGAATACAAAGAAAGGAATAATCGGCAACTGAAACACCAGCAACATCAAATCTACGGAACATATAAAAAAGAAACTTGCGCTGTACTTTCTCTAGCGCTAATATATGACAGTTATACTGAGGAGACCAAATTACAGATGCATATTCTAACTTAGATCTTACTAAACATATATAAAGAGTTCTTAGCGCGTAAGGTCCGAAACTATAACTATTTCTAAAAATAAAGCCTAATATTTTAAATGCTTTGTTAGCAATAGAATTAATATGATCTTTAAAGGACAATTTAGAATCGAACATAACCCCTAAATCATTAATACTATAGACTCTTTCCAACTGCTCAAGGTTAATCGAGTAGTCAAAGAAAGTTACACTATTTTTTCTTGAAAATGAGATTGAATTACATTTGGATATATTCAAAAATAAATTGTTCTTTAAACACCACTCAAATAAAATATTTAAATCATGTTGGAGTTCAAAACAACTACCAATGTTATCAATAGAATGAAATAATTTTAGGTCATCCGCAAACATTAAAGATTTACAGTACTCGAACGAATCACACAAATCGTTAACAACTAACAAAAACAACACTGGCCCAATATGAGTTCCCTGAGGAACGTCAGAACATACATCAATTTCAAAAGACGTGTGGCTATTAAGTTTAACAATCTGAGAGCGATTTGATAAAAATGAATATATCCAGTTAATTATTTGAGATGAAAATCCATAAGCATTCAACTTAGCTATTAATATCTTGTGGTCCAACGGTCAAACGCCTTAGCAAAATCAGTGTATACAGCATCGACTTGTTTAAGCTCAGAAAAACTTTTTAATATAAAATTCTCAAAACATAAAAGATTAGATATAGAAGATCTACCATCAAGAAACCCGTGTTGATTATCTACAATGATATTCCGAGTTAAGTATCGAAGCTGTATAGAAATAAGCTTGTCTAGTATTTTAGGAATAAAAGATTGTACAGTAACACCACGATAATTATCAATTAGGTAATTATTGTAATTGTTCTTTCTAGGTAATAATGAACGATTTTATTAATCATAAGTATTGTTGAGAAATGGTCCTGAAATACTTCCTAGTTGATTAATTTTTCATGTTTGGAAAGGAAGTTGTTACGTCGATTGCCGAAAGGTTTTGATTGAATGCCGAAATTCTTGTATTGCCTCCAGTGTTAAACACAATGAGATTTGAAATATTTATTGCCTCTACTAGATTAATGTCTAAGCTTGATCCTTTGGCATAACCCCACAATGGATAGTGAACATTAAAGTATCCACCGATAATTCAACTGCCTTTCACAGAGTTCAGTTGAGTGTCATTCCAAAATGGTTGTATGCAAATGGTATGGTTTATGGTACTCTGTGTGAGTTTCTTTTATTAGAAGTAATAATTTCTTCACAACATTCAATATTCTTTTTTATTTTTCAACAAAGTACCCTTGCAGGGCGATACACTTTTCCCAGCGGCGCTCCAACTTTTTTAAGCCCTCAGAAAAATATGATTTCGGGAACTCTGCAAAATAAGCTTTAGTGGCGTCGATGACCTCCTCATTTGACGTAAATCGCTTGCCTCCGAGCCAAGTCTTCATGTTTGTAAACAAAAAAAAGTCGCACGGAGCCAGGTCTGGAGATGAGGCCGTTTTTCCTTCAATATGCCGTTGAATTGATCCAATAAATCGCTGTAGTATTGTCCCGTGATAGTTCTTCCCTTCTGCAAAAAGTCGATGTGTATCATACCTTGCGAATCCCAAAAAACGATGGCCATGACCTTTCCAGCCGATGGGACAGTCTTTGCCTTCTTCGGAGCAGATTCGCCTGGAGAAATCCACTGTTTCGACTGCTGCTTGGTTTCTGGTTTGTAATGGTGGATCCATGTTTCGTCCACGGTCAGGAATCGGCGAAAAAAATCCGTTGGATTACGCTTTAATAAGGCCAAACACTTTTTCGAAGTGGTCACACGATTTCGCTTGTTGTCCATAGTCAGCAAACGCGGCACCCATCGCGCCGACAGCTTCCTAATGCCCAAATGTTCGTGCACGATATTTTGCACACGTTCATATGAGATGCCCGTGGTCTCTACTATTTCGCGCAACTTCAATCGTCGATCGGCTAACACGAGATCATGGACTTTGTCGACCATTTCTTCATTTGTGGCCGTTTTTGGACGTCCACTGCGTGGTTCATCCTTCGTGCTTGTACGGTCACGTTTGAACTCGCTCACCCAGAAACTAATAGTGCAAAATGAAGGTGTGGATGTGCCATGAACTTTCTGCAAAATATCTCGTATGTTTGGTGACTGCACGAAATTCGTTTTTATCCATGTTTGCAAAAGTGTCTGACTTGCTTCACAAGATATCCTAGTAAACAAAAAACGGAACGACGCACGTGTATGAAAATTTGACAGCTTACCTAAAATAGGTTAGCCTTGACAACCATCGTAACAATTTCACGATACGCGCGCCAACTCTTGCCCATTCCGGAAACTTTTCAATCTACCCTCGTAAGCTCATTTACACACACACACACACACACACACACACACACACACAAATAACACTACTACTACTACTACTTATTGAAAGAGATTGAATTACGAATTAGAATTATTGCACCGCTTTTCCTTTAATTATATACGAGGGTTGATCAAATATAAACCGGACTTTTAATTTATCGGGCCAAGTATTATGCGCTGTACCGCTGAATATGTTGGAGGTGATAGTCAAGTGTAAGGGAGGACGCCGATTTGGTTTACTAATGTTTATTGCCGCCAGTAGTACCATATCTGAGCCCAAGGTTCACACATCTGTTGAGACATCATTATTAAACTTTTGGCGCGAGCAGGCGTAAACACTTCCCAACTTTTTATCGACTGATTGCACACTTCGCTGTTAATACGTTTTCCAAAACTAATGGCATAAAATAATTCTAAGTGGCCGCACAACAAGCATTTACTGAGGCGAACATTAGTTCTATCCGTGATCTAATTGAAAGTGACCGGCGACTTGCAGTATACAAAATTGCTGTAAAGAAAATTAAAAAGAGAGGCGTGTTACTGTCTGTGGAAGGGTTTTGGCGTGGTACCAAGCAGGGTTTGATGTTTCTTAAAGTTACATTGTCATTTGTGATAAGACGAGGGTGCATCATTACACCCCAAACTCTAAACAAGCAAGAGTGGAGACAATCTGGGAAAGATCCACCTCGAAAAGTCAAAACTCGTCTGTCTGCAGGAAAACTGTTTATTAGGATAGAAAAGTTGCTCGATCCGAGAAAATTTAGGAAAAATTGGGAAATTGTGGAACACCCGCCATTTGTAACCGTATAATTTTCATATGTTTAGTTAACTCCAATACGAATTGGTAGGACGCCATTTTGACAGTGACCAAAATGTGGAATCGTTTATGAGCAATTGGCTGAAATCACGGCCAACTAAAATCTTCGAAACTTCCGCTTCGCTGGGAAAAATGTGTGCATAAAAGTGGAGACTATATAGAAAAATAAAACATATTAATTTTTTGTACAATACATACTTTTCATTTACTAAATTCCGGGTTATACTTGATTTACCCTCGTAATTATTTTTTTAATACTGAATTCAATTTCCGGTTTTAACCAGTTTTCAGATTCCTTTTTGATTCGTTATTTAAACATATTATTTATTGTGGGATTGATAAAGCTATCTTTTAAGTCGATATACATTTTTTTCAGTAAATGTGGGTGTTGCAAATTACCTTGAAAAACTTCAACTAAGTTTGTCTTAGGGAATTAGGGACAACTGAGTACGAAATTATAAAATTTCTTTATAGCTAATAGAGATAATATGACCATACAAAAATTCGAAAATTAAATTAAATAACTACTAAGAATTAAAGGGGCTTGTAAAAAGCGAAAATTTAAAAGAACAATCCGAAGGAACACTATAAACACTCGTATAAACGGCGCATGCAGTACCAGCGAGACGTAACTTTGCACACAGCCTGCTGAAATACAACTGAACATGTTAGCATGCATCCGGCTACTCTATTCGCCAGTGCTCCGCACGGTGCAAACGGTTATTACTTTCCTATTATACCTCAAATCTATTTAATCCTATCTTCATAAATATAAATTTTTGATTTTTTAAAGTTTTTACACTGTAATAAATAAAGTCAATTGACCCAGAATCAAATATACCATGTATCGTTTGAACATTATTTCGTGTACATATTACGGAAAAGTTTTCAGCGGCAGTAAATTCCGGCGAAGAGTTCGGAAAGATAGAACAATCGTGATAACATGTTTATTCCTCGGTAAATGTATGCGGGATTCAAGACCAAACAAATAAATTCCGTTTAATATTTCGTATAATTTCTTATGGTAATAATATTGTAATGGGAGGGTTGAATACAAATTTACGGGACGCTACCACATTTTAAACAAATTATTCCTGCCTTTGGCGATGTTTCATTTCTGCTTGAACGGAAGGGAATAAGTGAATATACCGACTGGGGTTAACCGCAAACATTGATCTTTTTGAGATTTCTCGTTACGGATTTGTTATTTTATGGTAATTATTGAATTAATATGGTCGCTTATATGTGTGTATAGATTTTTTAATATTATTTTTTATCATCGAAACAAATTGATTAAGATAATATGTGGGAGATATGATGGAATAAGATTTGTATTACATACATACAGAAACTGTAACAGTTATTATTGTATATATAATATTAATTTTAGTTTAGGAAATAAATATAATAACAGCGCAAGACTCACGAAAAATGATTAATTGTTCCACTGTTGTAAGAAGGGAACTGCAAATCTTGAAAAGAAACGATAGGCGAAGACCCATTTAGATATGATCTACAATCTACTACTCTAAGAAATCCAAATTCGTATCCTGAGAATATTCGTGAATACCTTCAAATATTTTCTTGACTAAGCAAGATTACTAGAAGCTTACCTAGCAAAAAAAGCTCCGGGTCAGAACCGAGTACCAGCATAAATATTAAAAAAACAGATATAGCGACCAACATAACTGTAAACACATGGATAAATAATTCAAAAATAATACATTTCTTAATGTTTGATATTATTGACATGGGCTTAGGAACTACTGGCAGATGATAATTTAAAAAAAAAATCGACGCATTCAAGCGAAATGGCCCAGAAGAAATTACAAAATAAATAAGTCAATAATAGAATTCTGTATAGATCTTCTGATAACGACACAGAATAGCATCAACTCGTTAGCTTCAAAATATAAATGAAAGAAGTACCGGTATTAAGATGGCACTTCAAAAACTAATTCTCACACATATTTGACCTAATATTCAAAATTATATTAAATTGTACCAAGGGTATCGGAAGTAACAGGATGAAGACTAGTAGGTCTCTTGCAAAATCCGGTTCGGCCTCAAGAATTATGGTTTCTCATCATTGAGAATCAAGATGGATCTTTTTTCTTCTAGTAGCCATAGCTTCCTCATCAATATTTCTGACATTAGGACTAGGTTGAAAATTTATTCGTGACATAAGACCAAACTTTATTAGGATAATAATACAACATCCAAAATACTGGATCTAAATAGACCACATGTTTATACCAGATTTGTAAATAACCTCATTGAAGAACATCCTTTTCACTAAATACACTACCTATATAATGTAAGTATGTACTTCTCAGATTTTATTACTATTTTAAGATACTAATCTCTTAGCGTTTAAGCAAAGCTATACATCGCATTTTGAGAAGCAACCTTTCTTTTACTTAACTTTTTGGTTACTAGTTGTATTTTATTGTTCGGCATCACTGTTTGGTACCAACATCAAGCTATTTTGTGCCAACTCTTTGATTAGTTTTAGCCACTTATAGATATCATGAATTCGCAAGATTTGTTTCTAACCTCATTAAAAAGCATCCTTTCCATTGAACCCACTACCTATATAATGTGAAGATGTACTTCTTAGATTTTAAACTGCTTTAAAATTTGTAACACGCAAATTACATTTTTATAATTTAATATTTGTCGAAGTATTAGCCAGAGAAGTAGTTATTTCAATAAGTGATTTGTTTTGTAGCCTTAATAAGACTCATTGCTGTAGATTTAGGAAATGTTTTCGTGTTTTTCTAATTATTAATCTCTTGGTTTCTACTATAAGCTATACATTATCTTCTGCAAAGCAACTTTGAGTCGTATATTGTTTAACGTTTTGGCAACAAGTTGTAGTTTTCTGCTTCTCACAGAAGTGTTTAGAAACTACGTGGGCCATAAACAAGAAAAACTGTAGAATTCTAATCGCGTTCCCGTTATAAACTTGCATAAAATTAGACACTAAATAAGACAATAAAAATTTACTTATTTGCGTTGATTAAATAAATCATAAACTTAGGTAATGGGCAGGATGCAAAAAGTTCTTATATAATTTGCTAGAAATATTTGCAAATTTATAGTAACGAAATTAAGTTCATTTAACTTCAAAGAATAAATATTTAGTAATATAAAAATACTACTCTGAAGATTAGGATAATTAGTATTAGAAGAAACTCAATTTATATAAAGAAAAACATTACTGGAGGTAAATTATTTAAAAAAAGTGAGTTAAATAAAAATTTGAAATTCACATAGAAAAATGGATAACCGAGAAAATCAATGAAGAAAAAAGTTAATATGGAAAGATTGCAAACTTATAAGTACGTAAAGCAAAACTTGTTTTATTGAAGTTTAGAAATATCAAAAAAACTATTTAAAATTTTATCAGCAAAATGTTAAGAATCTGGAAAAAATAGATTAAAAAAATAAAGGAAATAAAAGACACAGCAGTATAAAACTATACTGCCAATATATTAATTACTGAGTAGCAATATTTTATATCATCTTTTTTATCTTTAAATATTTTATAAATATCAACACTAGTACAGCTAAAATAAGAAGAATATGTCTTATAATGTTTAAATGTTTTAAAAGTAGAAAAAATGTTAGGAAACTTTACTTTTATAGAGATACAATAACAAATTCAAGTACAAAGGCAAATTTCTCTTGTCGATGCTGTACCTCCCTTCAGAGCTTCTCTGAGGAATTCTTTATATCCTACCCAGTTCGTCTCTATTGGGTTTCTGTATTTGCTCGTCGTGAGACATGTGACTAGATCTAAGCGTATTTGCCTGTGGTCGGAGCACGATGGTTCTTCTGACACATACCAATTCGTTATACTATTACTCACTTTCTCGGTACAGATCTCCTTGGCTGATGGCTTTAAAAAGGGACTGATCCCGCTGGCGGAGGGTTGACCTTCTTTGAAAGAGTCTTGTCCTAGATCTGCGTTCACCCGGGCCTCTCTGGTGCCTTGGGTCTCCGCTGGTTTCTTTGGGGTAGAGGCCTCTGGATTCTGCCTTGGTTTACTCCCCTCCGTTGCCTTCCAATTCTTCTTAATACGCAGCCGAAGCCTCCCGAATCCGAAGAATAGGTAATGGTCTAATTTGGATAGTTCTTCTTTGGACTCTTTGTCTATGGAGAATGTCCATATAAAACCTTTAACCTCCAGGTTTTTCCCCCATACTGTCGGCAGGTGTATGTTTAGGCTCCGGTTCCCGATTTTCAATCATTTCAGGATTATGTCGGTCTCCAGTCTATCCTTCCATTCATCCAGGATGTATGACGTCAACACCCATGGCTTGGGAATCTCGTCCCCCTTCAACACCCTGAGAGATGCTTCCTCTCATGGTGTCAAGATTGGGACTGTCTCCCTTAGCCATTGTGCGCTGGCTTCCTCGGCGCAGGTTATCGTTAGATATCCCGGTCTGTGTGTGCACTTTAAATTCTTGAAAGAAATCTTACTCTACACATTCATTTCTAAAGGTAATAAATACTAAGGAATTTAATAATTACATCTCGGTGAAACAGAAATGTAAGGAAACATTAAACAATGTTAGAATAAGAAAACCATGAGAAGTATGAAAGATAGGTAAATTTAAATGAAGTCACTCTATATTTGGACATCAAAAATTAACTAAGTTTTAGAAGGAATGTTTTAAAACAAAATATCTAATGCTAAAGTATTATAGATATTTTCTTGGTATCCTTACAAAAATACCTCTTAACGTCTTATGAATTACTGAGAGCTTAAAGTTATTTATTATTCAATTTGTATTCAAAAGTTTTAAAATTGTATTTACAGTCTTCCTATGAAAAGAAAAATTGACCAAAGTCTTAAGGTTAAGAATGAAAAAACACAGAAGAAGTTTTATAATAAAAGAACACAGTTAGGAGTATTTCACTTTTATTGCGCAGTTTATTCATCTACATGAAATTTCATCGTGCATCCGCCTGATTAATTCAATATTTAAAAGAAGTTTTGAAAAAAATTTGTAAAAAATATCCGAAGCTCAGACTATTGTAGGTTTTTTTAAATATTCTTGTAAAAATTGCTATGGATTATCAAAAAATGTCAATTTGACATCTAGGGAAAACATTTTACGAGAGCGATTGAATCGCAAAATAGTGCTTTTTATTAATCAAAATGAAGAAAGAATAGCCATCAGTAGTCTGCAAGTGAGATTAACAGAATGTTTTCGTGTTTTTCTAATTATAAGGTGTAGTATGGGGATAGAGTGGAAGAATATTCTTCAGAGTGAATTTCCCCGGGATCTGTAATGTCAAAATTATATAATATAAGTACAAGAGTAAGAGAAAGAAATAACAAAATACAAATCTAAATTATTATAATCTTTCTGGAAATCGAAAAATATATTTATATACCTTCAATGAAAAGAAATATTGGCCAACATTATAAAAATATCTAAATTTAAAACTTTAAGTACTGTACTTTTAAATATTTTCTTAAGATTCTTGTGGAAAAATCTAGAAAATTCCTAACAATTATAAAAGGTTAATATATTTCTTTATTATCTATATTTTACAATTCAAAAAAATATTTTCTTACCTTCTATAAAGAGAAAAATTAGGTAACGTCTTGTGGCTATGAATCATAAAATATTAATCTAAAAGTAGTATTATAATAAAGACAAAAGATATTTTTAGAGGCATTTGGCAAAGGAATAATATATATCTCTGATTATTGCAGTTTTAAATCTTTAAGTGGCATCGTTGCAAAAAGTATTACTAAATTCCGGATGCAATTTATTATTATCTTAAATGCCCATCAAAAAATTATAAACATACCCTCTAAAATATTATAATAGACAAAGTTTTGTTGTTAAATATCATAAAATTACCAATTTAAGAGTAAAATGTTTTTGAAAGAATTTGTAAACAATCTAAATTTCTGAGTATTTCTGGCTTAATTCTTCTCTAAGTGTCCTTGCAAAAATACGCTTTAAGTTTCTAAGGATTATTAAGAGACTCATGTAATTTAATATCACGTCTTTATTGAAAATAAAAATTATTTACATTCTTTCTATGAAAAGAAATTTTATCCAATCCAAAGAAAAAACATCAGTCTAAGAGTATTAAAACAACAAGGAGATAACATGAAAATTTAAAGCTTCAAGTATTACAGCTTTAGATCTTTTCATGGCATTACTACAAAATACCTCTGAAATTCCTAAGGAATGCTAAAAGCAATGTTTTTATTATAATCGCTATACCAGCAATCCCAAAATGCATATAATTTCTAGAGAGAAAAAGTGCACATTATAATTTATTATTATTCTTTTATTGGTCATAAAACATATTTATATACCATCTATTAGAAGAAAAATTAGCCAAGGTTTTGTGGTAAAGTATCATAAAAATTTAATTAATTAATTAATCTAAGAGTAATAGATTTTTGGAAGAATTTATGAAAACAAATCTAAATCTCTAAATGTATTGCAGCTTTAGATCTTTGCTTGTTATTCTTGCAAAAAAACTTACAATATTCCACAGGATTATAAGTAAGCTAGTTCTAATTTAATGTATTATCTGTTTATTGGCAACCCAAAAGAATATTCATATACTTTTTATGAAGAAAAAAATTGAACAACGTCTTATCAAATCAAATCAATCTAATAAAATGTAATCTAAAGTTTAAAAGTTTAAAAGACAGCTGAGTATTTATATCTTTTTTTTAATTGGAAATCGATATTTTTATTTACTTTTTTCTTTCTTAAATATTGAACATAAAAACAAATTAATTACAAAAAACATACGTAAAATTTTAAACGAAAGAAGCACGGGCGGAGTTAACAATTAAAAATCATGTTCTTCCACTCAAACACTTTTCGAACCATGTTTGGAAGACAGGCATACTTATCCACATGCGAACACTTTTATATTTTCTTTTATATTGTGTTTTTGTCCACTTTTTGGAAGAAATTTTTTAGTTGTTTATGTCAGCATGAAAATGAGAGATATATAACATATTATAACGAGAAAATTAACCAAAGTCATTTAGTTAAGAATTATAAAAATATTAATCCAAGAGTAATAGAATTATAAAGACCAAAACAGAATTTTAAGAGAATTTGTAAACAGAAAAATCTAAAGCCCTGGGTATTATTAATTTAGATTTTTACTTAATATCCTTTCAAGAAATATTCAAAATAGCTAATGTTTAATCATATTTTTATTTCCAATCATAATAAAAATATTTATAACCTTTTATGAAAAGAAAAATTAACCAATGTCTTGTGGCTAAGAAAAATAAAAATATTAATCAGTGGCTAATAAAATAATACAGAGTAGAACGGGTTTTTGGTGGAATTAGTGAACAGAAAAATTTAAACCATTAATTTAATGATAATAATAATATATTCTTTATTTCAAAGTGTTATTACATTTAATTTACAAGTTGGAATGGTGTCGTATATCTTAATTCTAGGTATATAGGCATTGTGGGTTTGAATGGAAGAGCATCTACAAGAGTGAACACCGCCCTAGCATGGTGTTAAAATTATTTGTATGCTTTCTCTTAAATTTTGTAAGTTTATTTATATTTTACATAATCACATCTGATAAAGCTTAAATGAATGAAGAAAAAATTTGGTTGAGTTACATGAAGATCAAATTAATTTGAGTAATAAAGTACTAATAACCTTTCTTCACACTTTTAATTGAATTAACAAATTAGCAGTGCTAATCTATTGATATATGGTCACTTTTTGTACGAAATGTACATTTGGTAATACAAAATGATTATATTTAATCAATGTGACAATCAAATGTCATTAAAATATCTCAAGGTAAAAATATTGCCTAAATGGTAAAATACTATGGTGACAGAGAATTCTATTATCTGAAGTAGAAGAAGGGGTCTAACTGGAAGAACGCATAGTGAAGTCCACCCGCAGGTGCTGCGACCTAAATTTTTGTAATAATTAATGTATATCTTATTTTTTTTATCTAATGTTAACGCGATAATGTAAAGCACTAAATAAATAAATAATCTTTAATAAAAATAAATTGGCTAACATCTTGTGATTAAGCATTATAAAAATAATAATCTAAGAGTAGTAGAATAGTAAAAGGCAATAGAGGTTTTTGGGAAAAGAAAAATTTAAATCCCTGATTATTCAAGCTTTAAATCTTGCAAAATCTTCAAATTTTCAAGGGATTATTTAAAGCCTAATGTAATTTTATTTGATCTTGTTATTGACAACCCAATAAAAAGATTTACATTCTTTCTGTGAAGAGAAAAATATTAAAAAATTCAACGTTTTGTGAGTAAGAATAGTAAAAAAAAAAAAAATAATAAGATCAAAGAGGTTTTTGAGAGACTTTATGGATAAAATCTAAAGCATTCATTATTGAAGCTTAGGATATTTTCTTACTAATCTTGTAAATATACCTCCAAAATTTCTGAGGTTTATTGAAACCATGGTGTAATTTATTATTATCTTTTTATTAGCAATCTCAAATTATAATTCTTCTAGGAAGAATAAAATTGTAAAAACTTAACATTCAGATTAGTTTCCAAGGCCATACCTAATTTGTGTTGGTCAGGTAACTACTATTATGTGAAATGTGGATATCTAGGACACTAATGAATTTAGGTAAAATGTATAGTTAATAAAAAATGTTCAAAATTGACAGGACTATCAAAATAAAGAGGTGTTTTCTTTAAAAGAATGTAACCTTAATTCACCAAAATTTTGTGGGCCACCCTGTATATTACAATTTATTACAGATAAGTAGCTTTTCAGAAGCCTTACAACTTTTATATGAAATATTTTTTTGCTAACTTCTGTTTCTTTTGAAATAAACCCAGAATGGTCGATGGTAATTTATCCTAACCCTCTATATTACATTGGTAATCCTAAAAAATATAAATATACCTTCTATGAAAAGAAAAGTTGGCCAGAATCTTGTTGTTAAGAAGCACAATCAAAATATAACATTTTCATTCGCAATTTTACTAAGAATCCTATAAGATTTGACTAAATTTACAAATTTATTCTACAGCAATAAGCAGTTTATTAGCAACAAGGAAAATCAGTGTTAGGTGATAATTTAAACAGTTAGGTATTCTTATATAATGTGTAGCATTTGTTAAAGAAAATAAGTATTTTTATAACTATATTAAATTGTTTGTTATTCAAGCTAATATAGTTCATAAATTATAATCAGAAAAAAACTATTCAACAATAATTGATTCCGACAGTTTCACTGTTGATCGCTTCGCCCCTATTAGGTGAAAAAATTGCCCATTCATCCTCTCTCCGCCGTCGTTTTCTAGTTGATCGATCAGAGAATTGCGTGAATGCCAATTAAGTTGTTTGGTTATTAAATATTTAGAATTATTCGTGATTTTTCGATTGCCTTAATGGCAACCGCACTTATCTGATACGAAGCACAGAGAGAGACGGAAAAAAATAAATGTTTCAAAACACTTGGGCAACCGATTACCGTTTAGATTCGGGCGTTGCTTATCTTGATGTTCCCTTTGTTTGATTTTAATACACAATTGTTCGGCGCAAGAAATGGAAAAATTGTCTCCTTTCGAAATTTCGCAATGCATTTCGAGCAACTAGGAAACGAACGTGCTGAGAAATTTCTTTTAGGATCACCCAAAAAATTACAATAAACATTAAAATGAAATTTAGTAATGAGTGAAAAATACAGGATTTTTCTAAAAATGTAGCTTTAGCTTAACAAAACAATGTAAGGTTGAATATTGGGTATGTCAAAAGTGAATATTGTAGCGCCACTTAGGGATGTCCGTGTTGAATAATAGGAAGAGGAAAAATTATGTTAATGCTGGGGCGCAGAGTGGGTGGGTGTTCGGATATTGTGGGTGCAAGAGGAGAACGACACATAATGAACGAACGACACATAACAGGGAGATGCACTCGACCGAGCCGAGCAGTACAGTCATTTGCATTGGGGCTGTCTCAAGGCCAAAACCGGCTGCAGCGCGGGGGCATTCACTCGTGGCCCCCCGTTTTCCCCCGTTTAGCCCCCCTTAGACAAGAGATGTACCGTGATATGCAGGTGAATTGTGTATTTTGTAGCAGCAAAGCAGACAAGGTTGCTCTGTCATGCTGTTTATACCTATATAATTATGTATCCGCGGCTATATTTATTTTCAACGCCAACTTTTATCGCTTTGCGAACGTCTACTTTTAATTGTTCTTCGGGGGGGCGATCAATTTTGTTCCGCTCCATCAAATTAAATCATCTAATTTATTAAAAACAGTTTAAATCTATAGTACTAATACATAAAGTAATCAAAAAATTGTACAAAATCTCAGTTGTGTGTTATTATTTGAATAATAAAATAAGTATAAGTAGTGATCAAGAGATACAGTATGGATTAATTCCTTCCCGTCCGATTTTAATTCCCCTTAACGAGTGCAATTAAAAATTATGTTAAAATACAACAGCGGCGATGATATCGTCCGTCCATCGCTTAACACCGAATTCATTTACTCGAAGTCTACTTTGTAATTATTATTATAATTGCAGTTTTTCAAGTCGTTAATTTGCTGAATTAATCTTCCTGTTGCGTTAGTCTGTACGTGGCAATGCTGCAGTATAAATTAGTACGTAATCCACTGTTTTAATTGCGAAAGATGAAAACAGTAAATACAGAAAATTACGAAGCTAAAATGAAATTATAAATAATAATAATAATAATTCGAAAACATTAAATTATACCCATACTGGATCTCATCAGTGTAGCGCAACGCTTTAGATAATCAGTGACACCTCATGTCAATACTTGGTTTGATTTAGCTAATCTCTAAGGATTGATCCGAAATTATAATAAACACTAATTTAGCTAAAATAAATATGAACTTAACATTTGATGTTTTAATAATTTAATATTATCAATTGTTTTCTTTTTTTTTTGATGTCATACCAAAATTGCCTTCGCCGTCCTTGTTTCGGCACGGTCGGATCATTAAGAATTCCATTTTTCCCGTTCTTTCCACAAATTTGCACGATCTCGTTAAGGCGAAATGATAAATGGACCGTTTCGGCCTTTATTATTTAAATAACGGTGTTGTTTCATTTAGTTGTCGTCGTCGTCGTCGTGAGCGAGTGCTCTTGTTACGGATTTTCTTCGTTGCGCGTGCAACGACATAAAAATCAGATTTATCGCCTCCGGGGCCGGACGATAAATTATTTTCGCCGTGAATAGTTCCAGTGTTAAATCATTATCTAAGTAAATTTGTTCGTTATCGATAAATCAAAAGCGCCGGAACGATTTACGGCCCCCGCACAGAATGTGGCGTTTATCGCGGAATAAATTCATGAATTTAAACAACATTAACAACGGCGGTCATCTAGGATTGATGTAATTTATATCTGGCGCCTCTGTAATTCACAGATAATCGCGGGGGTTGTGGAACGTTTAAGGTTTTAGGGAAACTTTATAGCCTTTTAATCAATGTTGGCTATGGAGTTTACCAGTAAAATTGCCGTATATTTGCTAGTATGCGAAATTTATAGTGTTTATCAGTATTATAATATTCTTCTACATCCTTATTTTCTTAATGACTGTAAAATAGTTTTAACTACTTCTAATATGTATTATTATTTGCTTGAGTGGGTGAATTGGAATGGAAGGGGAAGGCGATTGAGAGGGTGAAAGAATTTCATTACTTGGGTTTCATATTTAAAATACAGAGGTAGATATGATACGATGAGCACACCAGATGGGAAAGCCAGAAAATCATGGGATACGGTGAGGAATAAGTGGGGATTTTTGATTTTCAATTAGCGTACAAGCAGTGGGATACTTGTGTGAAGCCCATTTTGCTGTATGATGTAGAAGCATGGGAAATAAGGAAATGCATTAAGAGAGAGAGCAGTAGTTGCTCCTGAACTAGATTCTGGGGGTTGTAAGATTAACACTTTGGTACATTCTGCTTCCGAAAAACAAAAAAAATAGAATGAGTTATCATGAAGAGGAAATGAAGTGAACGGTAAAGTATGAGATAAAATTGTGTGGAAAGATGAAGAAGGAAGAACGTGCATGGGCATGAGTTTGGGTGAGTGGAGAATAGAACGCAGAAAGATGTATGAGTGAGGAGTGTTCGAAAATATTGTGAATGAATGGTCTGAGAATAGGATAAATATGTAGGCATGGAAGAAAGATAAGTGAAAGTAAGTGTATGAGAGGCTGCCAGGGTATTGACTAATAGTATTTTCTCGAATGAAGGCTGGAATATCCTGGTGTGAGCTAGATTCGATTATAGGTATAGAGAAAAGAAAAATATATGTAGACTAGAATAGAATGTTGTTTTTATATGTTGAAGTTTTCATGGCAATAAAAGTATTTTTTTATTTGTCAACTAAAAAAATCCTTTCGAAAAAGGAGACATGAAGCAAGATACTTGCTCTCCAAACAACATGGCTTTAAGTGAAAGAATATATTTTGTGTCCTTTGCCTTAAACATTTATAATTTATAGTTATGTACGTTTCATAAAATTTTAAAATCGTTTAAATTTTATAGAAATGATACCACTTAATCATTTAAATGCAACAAATATTTTAATAAGAGATATTTATTTCTATATTTTTGCAAGTTTAAATTTACGCAATTATTTACACAACTGTGAATTTTTCATAAAAGTATATATTAAAACGTAAGAAATAATATTGTTGGGTCTGAAATAATTCAGTTTTATAGTTTACAATAACTTAATACATGAAAATACTTAAAGTTTCTTGCTAGAACAATTATAAAACTCTCTTAAAAACTATCGTTTAATAATAAATACTTCTGTAGGTATCCATGTTGCTCTTTTAATTATCCATACCTGATTCAGAGGAATAGAGTGAATATGGCATATAGACTGCCTTGTACGACTCTTAAAAAGACAAAAACTGACATATTTGATGAATCGTAATCAAAAGAGTCTTCATGGAGTAACTGTCATGTGCGAGTATAAAAAAAAAACATTAGCGGAATTTAGCCTTTCCAAATGCGAATGAAAAAACTCATTTTTTGTAATTCAAACTTTGCCAAATGCGATCAAAATTTCTGTAGAAAAATATTATGTTTCTTAATAATTTTGAATCATTGGAATCTTTTTATAAGCATGTTTTTTTAATCCAAGCAAATTTATAATACTTTGAGAACACACGAAATGTTTATTAATATAAAACTTTTTTACAGGTACTATTACCAGTAGGGAATTATCTTTAAATAATTATAATATTTTCAAATGTGATCGGTCAATTTTATTAATACAAAAAGAAGAGGTGGGGTTGTGTTAATTGGAGTAAAGAATATTTATTTGCAACTAAAATTCAAATTTCAGCTTGCAAATTTTCTAATTTGCTGAGTCTATAATCTACCAGGTACAAGGTGCGATCAAGACAATCTAGAAGAAGTTGTAAATTTTAATTTAAGAGAAAATGCTCAACAGCTTGTGGAAACGATTAACTTTCTGAATATCCATCAAATAAATAAGTGCCCGAATAATCGTGGTGTGTTTTTGCACTTAGTATTTGGTCATGGTGACTGTTCAGAAGTTGGTTTATTCAATTACATGGAAATGTGATGAATCAACAGAAATAGTTGTTGAGTGTTCTAGTTTAAATTTCTCACAGGCTTCTTTAAATTTTTTATTACATTGAAATGAAAATTTGTAATCTGTCAACTTTCAAGAATATTTCAAACCATGTAGTGATGTATAATAAATAAAGTTGTTGATTATTTTTATTCTGTCTTGTATTATGTTATATATATATACCGGGTGTCTCAGCGTGCGCGCCGAGTAGCTTTACGGCTAAACGGTTTATTTTTTTCAAAATCCGTTTTCGCAGGAGTATGTAGATGTATTAGGACCACATTTTAAAATTAGTTTTAAATATACAGGGTGTCGCATAAAAGCATGGCGTATCATAGTTATGTTTTTTCTTATGGAACACCCCATATTTGATATTTTTTTCAGATTCTACATCAAAAATAAGGGTAACTTTCATTATAAGATCATATGCCTAAACCTAATAATTTCTGAAATATTTAAACAATTTTGGAAAAATTGACGTTTCGAAAAAAAATAATATCTCCCAAATAGGTAAATGAAAACAAATGAAATTTTGTATCAATACATTAGACTAATGGGGGAATATTTTAGACTATTTGTAGTAATTTAAAATTTTAAGATGTTTTGGTAATTTAATGTATCTCCAGAAACACATTCAAGGTCAAATTTCTTGCTTACTTTAAATGGCACACCCTATATCTAATAGGCCTATCTTGTAGAAAATTTTATTATCTTTCAAAAAGTATAAAAGTATTCTACACCTAATACTAATAGTTTTCAAGATATATCCATTTTTGTTAATTTTCGACATAATAATTATTAGTATCAATTATTGCAATAAGCTAGTGTGTAGCTTTTGTTTATAAACAAAGTCAGTTGACACATTCGAATCATTTGTAACGACCGCAAAAATGAAATATTCCTTAAACGAAAGAATTAACATGATCCTAATAATAGGGGAATGTTATGAAAATTGTCTCTTAGCGGAAAGAGTATATCGCGAAAGGTACCCTGATAGGAGACATCCTAATAAGAAGACATTGGAGGAAGTTTTAAATATATTTAAAACCACAGGCAGTGTCAAGTATCTGAAAAAAACGAACTTCAACACTGTAACTAAGGACGAGGAGACACAATTACAGGTACTTACTTCTGTAATAGATAATCCTAGCACGAGTACACGTATAGTAGCTCGTGAGACTGGGTTAAGCAAGGCGAGCATATCAAGGATATTAAAAAAACATGAATACCACCCATATCACTATGAAATTCACCAGCATCTGAATAATGCGGATTTCGAGAAGCGGTTAGATTTTTGTTTATGTGTTTTAAATAAAAGTGGCGATGATGAAGATTTTTTGAATAATATTTTATTTACGGATGAATCATCTTTTAATAATAACGGATCTTTTAATCGACGTAACTGCCATTATTACAGCACCGAAAATTGCCACAAATTTCAAATTACTGATCGACAACATCGTTGGAGTATTAATGTATTCGGAGGCATTTTGGGTAATTACGTCATTGGACCTCATTTTTTCGATGGATACTTGGATGGTCCCATATTTTTACAATTTCTCCAAGAAGAATTTCCATTATTATTAGAGAATATTCCACTGAATATTCGCCAAAACATGTGGTTACAGCTCGATGGTGCGCCACCTCATTTTTCATTGGCGGTTCGTCAATATTTAAATAGAATATTTAATAGGCGATGGATTGGAAGAGGAGGTCACGTAGCTTGGCCACCTAGATCCCCTGATTTAACCCCCATGGATTTCTTTTTATGGGGGTATATTAAAAATCAAGTATACACCACTCCTCCCACAACTGTTGAAGACATGAAGGACAGAATTAAGGATGCATTTAGATCAATAACACCCAATATGCTAAGAAATGTTAAACTATCGTTTCAAAAAAGAATTGAATTATGCATTCAGTGCGATGGTGGTATTTTTGAAAATTTGTTATAAAAAAAATAATGTTGTTATTATTTTGTTAATTTCATTTGTTGTTTTTCGTTATGTTTTTTGAAATTCTAAGACGATATTACGTAATCATGTACATATGTGTAAATAAATTATTCAATTAGTGTGTTAATTTGGAAAATATCTCGAAAAATCATTGGTTGTGTTAACTGAC